>JBBDHI010000001.1:25959502-25978179 GCA_037177115.1 Craterocephalus stercusmuscarum
AACTTTAACATTTTTTTCGAGATTGTAAGGACAATGAGGGTTGTTGTATTTTTTTCTTTAAAGCACATGAAAGAGCTATTGTGACAGGCTTTAGTTACTGTTATCAACCTCTGGGGGAAAGGACAAGCAGAAAGGGATGAAATTAAAGGGCAAGACACTCATGAAGCAAAAAGGAAAAAAAAAACAAAGGCTCACTGTTTAAGAGGTCACAAAGAGGTTGAAGTTTATAGATGTGCATGTACATATGTTGTGTCACTGCATTTGTGTGTGTTGCAGATCACCTTTAAAGATGGGGCAAATTTTCCAAACTGTAGCTGCCCCCTCCTTGTTGTACTGGCCCAAGGCAAGTTCCATATAGAACAATGGCATCCCCGCAATTACCAAGAAAAAAATATAGGGGATCAAAAAGGCACCTGGAAAAAGAGAAATACATTAGATCTAAACATTTTTCTGCCATTTTATCTCAATATTTACTGTAGGAGGGAAAACATTAATTTCAGGGAGTGCCTGATACTGCAAGAGGCACGAGACAAAACAAGACACCCCCTAAAAACAAAAACAGTAGCAGGAGTGGTAGGGGGTATGGAATTCTTGGAAAAATAGCAGGGAGGCTCAAAGCTATTTTCATGCTGCGCCTCAGAGACACACAAACAAGGAAATGACCTCTTATAATTGAACTGCTCTTGACATTGTCCATCACAAATGACACCTGATCCTCAGTAATTAATGCATTTAGCTGAGGGCTAGTTTGATGGACAGGCTGGTGGTGGAGGTGACCAGTGAGAGCACTGATCACAACATGTTGATTTTTGCCATTTGAATGGATACACAGACAAACACTATGGGGCACACCTTCTAGTGAACACTCTGTTGTCGGGAATGTTGAAGGTAACACGCACTACTTTTATTCCCTTTCACTATGGAGCAGCATCATTGCTCAGTAGTTTTTGAAAACAATCAGTAGCCAGATTTACAGTACAAATGTGAGCTCACACACAAGCCGAAGCAGCCAGATACATCATACAGATGTGGTTTTCAAACAGAATGTTGTCAGCCTCCGTCCAACTATACTGAAAAAGATGTTACAGAGCAGTTTACATGAGAGACTTTACATGATAAAAACAGAAGTGTTTTTAACTAAGCATTTTTTTAATTTTCGATAGAATCTTTATATTAAAACATCACTGAGAAGGTTTTTTTCTTTAGTTTGAAAACATGAAACATTGTTTCACAGATTTAATGGTGGTTATCCTGTATCCAGAGTAACATATCATATTTTTAGATAAATCTGAAAATACACGGCCTCCAGTCAACCATCTGTCTGGTCTGTAATCTTGTCACCTTTCATGAATTATTTGACAGACAGAAATTATACAGTTCAGCATGCCTTGAAAAATACAATGAGGTATTTCCTTCTTGAATGCTGAATAGACTTCCCCATTAATACACGTGGGACTATTAAAGGAGATTAAAGGAGCTAAGATTACACAAACAGCAATAAATTATCATCAATTTAAAATATACACATCTAAAACAGTAATGCTATATTAGATATTTGCTGGGACCGTTTCAGAATATTTCTGGAACATTTGAAGCTGTAAATTAAAAGTTTTCAAGAATTATTAGTTTTTCTAAAAAAAAAATATGAATTTATTGTCAGCTGAAATATGCCCCCGTGTTCCTCAAATATTAGCATCTTGATTTTTATTTCACAACGGCGCGCAAAGTGTAACAACCTCTTCCAGATTTATGCACATTAATCAACAAAACACATGACTTACCTCCTCCATTTTTGTAGCACAAGTAAGGAAATCTCCAAACATTGGCAAGGTCCACAGCGAAGCCAATAACCGACAAGAGAAAGTCTATTTTCTTGCCCCATGTTTCTCGGTCGTCTTCGGAGGTGGATCCAGGCGGACCGCGGTGACCAGGGGTGGGAATGATTGAGGAGCTGGTGTATTGGACACCATTCTGGTCCTTCACCAGTATCAGTTCTACCTCTTTTTTCTCCACATTGCACTGTTTCAGCGGGGCAACCGAAGACAGCTTGTGCTCTGGCAGTACCTGGATATTCATCTTCTCTGCGATGCGTACAAAACCACACCGGCGTGGTGCTCTCACGGTCCCCTGCGGGTTCTGGCGGAGCTGATGGACTACAGAGAGGTGCTGGGTTGAGAATGGCTGTCCCGCTGACAAAACCTGATAAGCAAGTGTTTTCCGCGGTGTAAACTACAGGTGACACCTCCGCGTACATCGGCTGGAGAGGAGGGGAGAGAAACGGAGAGTTTGGGGAGTTTGGAGAGGTTTGGTGTATGTGCGTAAAGTTCTAAAAAAGTTTAGTACAAGGGGGGAAGCCTTCAGGCTAAGAGTGAAAGACGGGAAAATATGACATGTTCCTACAGCTCTTAAACAGTGTCTGTGTGCGGTTGATACAGCTACAGTTTAAAGATCTACCAGACTGTCTCGTCTGGTAAACGGCAAAAGTAAGTGTCAAGTGAAAGACCAAAGTCGTCTCTACGTCACCACGCGCTGAGCGCACTGGACGCTGAACAATCAATTTGGCTATTAAAACATTATTCATAAGGCTTCTAAGAGAGATAAATCGTCATTTGACAACAAATTAATTCATAAAGCTATTAATAGCTATGAAAATGAAAAGCTCTTTGCCGTACTTGGTAAAAGCTAGGTACACCTCTCCATGACCCGATGCTGCTGTTGTCCAGACGCATCTGAGGGAAGACTGCCCATTCTGAAGGAACTTTGAGACTCGCCTTCTCAAGCAGAGAGGATTAAAAAAATGCGAGCTTTTAAATAACTTTTCTCTCTCTCTCTTCCACGTGATATTTTATAATTGAACGCTTTCTCTCCAGTTTGATGTCAACATGGCATGAGCGCTTTTTTGTTTGAGCCCAAGTTCCCATAAACTTAAGCTAAACATCTGCTTCTGACTTCACAACACTATTATGATTAACTCAGCTGAAGCAAGGGAGACATTGTATATTACCTGAAGATTACGTTTAAAAGCAATACACATAACCTGTTTAAACGTGTTCTTTATTGGACTTTTTCCCACCAGTGTAAAAAGATAAATCATATTTCTGGGTATAGGTACATATTTATACTTTGATGTAACATTTTTTACAGATATAACATCATCTTACCTCCTATAAAACATGAATTTAACATACAACAAAACTTTTTTTAATGTTTTAATTTGGACTTATCTGTTTCTTCTCTGCTCTAAACAGATTGAATTACAGTTTTCTAAGAAGCCGTAAAAGCTTTGTGTTCCATGTGTAATTTAATTCTACACCAGCTTTTGCCAGGGGCAATGATTTCTATTAGATATGGTTGATCAGTTCATCCCATTAAAGTCAATGAATGTCCTCTTTGCTCTCCAGTGCTTGTTTTATAAAGCCCTAATAGGGCTACTTTTGGGCATTTTGTTTGTGGAGATTGAATAACTGCAGTGTGGGCAAAGCCATGGACCAGGTAACAAGACAGTATCATATTGTTATTACTGTTTTCTTCTCAATAAGTCTTATTCTTCTTCTTTACTGTTCAGCACTGTAAGTCAAATTTTAACATCTCTTGTCAAAACTTACCACGTTTTGTGTTAATTATGTATCATGGGGGCTCCAGCTCAAAGTAGGTTCTATTTTTTTCTGTTCAACCTATATAATGTTCAGTATGTATGCAGTAGAAATCCTCTTTATAGATATCTAACGACACCATTGCATACTGTTGCTGAGACACTGAGAGTGAATTGCTAACAAGTAGGATCGGACCCATGACCTCAATCTCTCTGAATCCACGGGGAATACTGCTCAAGGCAAAATAATATCATCCTTCACCTTTTACCTTGATCACCTCCCTCACTCTTGTAAAGACTTCTTGAGACTTCACTGTTTGTCTTTCTCTTAAGATCTGAGCTCTCCCATGTCGACCTTTGGAGGAGAATCTAATGAAAGACGACGCAGCCTCTCAGCAGCCACAATGTAACCCCTGTGGATTTAACCTGGGCATTTGGTCAGTCACACTAAATGGAGTCTATTCTTTTCTGTCTTTTTGCCTCTGTATATGTGCACAGAGATAAATGAAAAAAAAGACTAAACTTCATTAGTAAAACTTAAGCTTTATACAATTCCTTACATCCTCATTCTACAGACTTTAAGTCATTACAAAATGGCAATAAGGTCATGGTATTAGCTTTGAGTTGGCTTTGTTTTGTTGTGTACCCCATTAAATCTCTGGTTTCAATCTCTGCAGACCTCCTTATATTTGCAGTGTGTCATTAAGCTTCTCGCTCTGGGCTTCCTTACATCTACAAAGATTTGAATATCTCAACTATCTTTCTGTCTTTTGCCCTGCACGCTGTATACATTTAGTGACAAACCCATCAGTGTGAGTCAGCTGTCTGATGACAGAGGGAGATTTTTCCCAGCAGTATACAGCACATCTGGGAAACATGGACCATATTAAGCCTGGGGGAAGAAACTAAGCTGCTTTCCGTCCTGCAATTTGAATGTGTAGGAAGCACAAAAGCATGTGCCCTCAAATTTTTATTTTAAGTAACAATTACGGACACATATACCATATGCTGGAAGACTTACAGTATATTCAAGGAGGTCACACCATCTCATAGTACAGTAGGGGATGCATATGTGTTGAGCGTGAGTAGTGGGGAGCAATTAAAGAGTGAGGTCTAACAGTGTGAGGATTAGTATGGCTGCTGTTTGAATTGAAAAGAAAAAAAAAATCCTGAGACTGATTAATGAGTCTCAGAAAAAAACAGTTAAAGATTAGAGCCAGACTGAATTTGCATCTTCAAGAGACCCATTTCAATTTCCAAATCCTCAGTTTTGATTTTCTGTTCTGAAAGTGTTGCATGAGACGGCATTTGGCAGTCATATACAGCACATCACAGTTTCCCCTTACTTGGCTTAAAAGTAACAGGAGAAACATTAGGTGCTATGATTAAACATATCTTTTCATTGCCCCATAGATGACATAGTTTTAGTTTGATTGGAAATGATAAACACTTCCACACCTTATTTGGCAAGTAAAAAGACAAATATTTTTCAAAAACCTCAAGTTGACCCATACTCATATATCACACCGGAAAAGTTGTTGCCCTTCATCCAAAAAAAAGAAAAAAAAAAAAACAACTGGAGAAGAATCAAACACAGGGATGCGAAACACCCAAAACACTGCGCAAGATAACAAACATGCAGCTGCAGATACTGATGCCAGTAATCTGTTAGACGGCCCACGTTTCATACAGTATCCCAGACTTTGCCCTCACCAGGACCTTCACTCTTCCTATAAACCATCACATGGGAAATGAGGAACAATCACTTCTCGGAGAGAATAATGGGGGAGAGAAAATCAACAAGGTGTCATCTGGTGTAGTGAGGAAACCCAACAATGAGGTTTGGAGGAACTCCCCGAAGAGCTCAAGGAGACAGGCTGCCAGGCTCAAATCTGCAGGAGTCAAGGGTGTGCGGAGATATATGCCTGTGAGTGCTTGGAAAACAATACAAATGTCTAAAAATCTACACCAAGCCAAACTTTATGAGCTAAACATCCATCTGAATCAAATACATCTTCAACACCGAGCAGATGGGACAATGTGATCTGAGAACAGACAAAGCAATGAGTTTGTCTTTATGCACTGACGTCATGCAGCCAAGCATTGTTGTAAATCAGAGCTTTCCTTGTAAAATATCCTGACATGGGTCAAAGGCTTGTTATTTTTTCAAATCGGTGTACAAAATGATGCACAGGCCTTGGATTTGTACAGTAAGCACTTCCATAACGTGACTGACACCACAGTAAGGAACAAGACATTTGGAGAAGATCCCTATACAGTGCATTACATAGAATTGTTTCACACACGTGAACTATGGGAACAAATTTACATGTGTTTTGCACGGATGTTCTGTCCAGCATATTTCTGCACTTTTCTAACCTTTAAGCTAGTGTTTGTGCACATTGTGCTGAGCTTTTGAAACCCTACATTCATTTTCGTCATACAGGGCAAAGGAAGGGTCAAAGGAGTGTACGCGCACACCCAGGTATCCTGTTGTTTTAGGCAGGAAAGTCCATTCTATAGGAAAGTGAGGCTAAAATAACTTTGATTTCTTCCTCTTATGTAACCTTTTCAAACATCCTCACGGTAATGATGCCCCATCACTTTTCACTTTAATGTTGTAATTATCAGTTGCATGGGTAAGGCATCTAATAATTGTTTAAATCTGCATATGTAATAGAAATCAGAAGGAGTAAAAAGATGAATTTACCAGAAGGGTGGCACAATACATGCTGGCTCTGATTCCTAGTGATTACCTTGAATATCTATATTCAAACCTTTCAGCACTGGCGAAAGCGGAGCTCAGCCAGGGCTTGTCCTTGCTGTACCTGTGAAAGATGGACTACCTGCTTAGACTGACTTAGACATAGTTGTGCCACATCAGTTTAACGATAAGGCCTGTTGGTTCTGACCTTTTCCTCCAGCCTGACACAGTGAGTCCCCCATCTGTATGAGGCCTGTGTCCAGCTTGTGTTCACAAACAGAGGCTGCTCATTCACTCAGGTCCTGAGGAGACCAAATCAAATTACCAACACATATCTCCCACAATCTACTGCGACAGGATCACCCTCCAGGCAGGGCTGAAATGGATACAGCAATATACGGCCAGGGAAAAGCAGAAGGATGGAGGGGCGTGAGGCCAAAGGAGGAGAGCGGGCACTGAGGCTAGGGAAGGAGGCAAACTGTTGTAAGCACAGCAGCGATGTGATTTAATTGATTCTATGCCATCTCATCAATTTTGATCAAAATGAAATGAGCCTCTGCACATTTGAAAAGGTTAAAACAAATTGAACGTGGTAATCACAGCTGGTAATCACAGTTTGTCTAACAGCGGGCTTTTAATGAGGAGGTCCTCGCTCCATCCTTCATTTCTACCTCCTGTGTGCAGTGAATAAACGGCAGGACTGCTGTTTCTTGTGTGTTTCTGTGCATGCACAAGCAGTATTTAGAGCATCTTATCCCACCCACTTCTAAGAGCAGCTGAGAAGGTAATAAGGGAAACATTTGACACATTGTCTCAGCAAATGTGAAAGCAGTGTTTTGACCAATAAGCAGATGTAAAACAATAAGCTTCACAATGACAGTGCTGTTTATAAAAATTGCCTGTATTGTACACTGAACAGAAATGCTAAATTTGAGACATTTTGAATACATCATAAAAGAAAATCTGTCAGTTTTTTTAATGAACACAAACAGTAAATCAGTCCAAGTTTTATAGTAAATGCCTTCTTGCTCACCTCCTTCTAAAAAACAGAAAAAACAGATTTACCACTCCGATCTAATCTCATGATGCCTTTCGCAATAACGGGCAGGGTCAGAGATAGATTCCATATGAAGAAATGCACTGACACAGTCTTACTCCACATAAATAATGATCATGCAATCATTTCCACTGATACATTCCTATGATCATCTGTGCTTTTGATAAGGCATGGCTTCTCAAAATGTTTGCATACTGTATAGTAAGATTAAGTTTTCATGTAATATTTTGTTGGTGTGGAGATATGAAAATACTGAAAAAATCCTTCATTTCTCAACCTCGGTTTAAATATTTGCCCTTATTCATGTTGGCGTTTGCTGAAAAGTGACCGCTCGTACTGAAACAAAGTGTCTTTACGTCTTTATAGCATAGAGAAAACACAAAGCAAATATTACACATCTAATGAATGCTTGTTAGCTTACCAATGGATGCCTAACCTTTGAAAGATTCTTAACTAAACCATCATTGTTAAAAATGAAGCACAAACATAACACACACAAAAGCATTCGGACACAGAACAAACACACTGGAATTCTAACAGGTAACTGCTGGCACCTTGTGGCGGTTTCAGAGACGCAGCAGTACTCATTGCACTTGGGTTTCATTATGAGCAAAGTCTGAGAAAGTTATAACAAGTTTCTTAAGTGATGAAAACAACAAACACAAACCAGGAGAGAGTATTGTATTCTTGTTTTATTTTAAAAAGCAAACTTTGCAGTGTTAACAAAAAAAAGGGGAACCCACCTAATTGCAATACACCCTACTCAATAAATAACAATGCCGCTTATTAATCTCAAAGCATACCCCGCTGGAATACGCTGCTGTGAAGAAGCTCTGTTGCCTTTTTGCTCACAAATTGCCCTATTTTCAATGGTTGATTTGCTTAAGTAAACTTAAAGCTGCAGACATGCTGCTGCCTCAGCAACAACGGTCTCCAGTAGAAATGCAAATAGATACACATGCAAAGCAAACCTCTGGCTAATTATACAGCCGTCTTACAAGGTTTGTGTCCCTGAGCGCCGGAAAAAAGTGTAATGCACAGCATCTATGCTTGTTGTAAACATAGCTTTAATACAGAGGATATGTATCTGGCTTGCCAGACTGGAAAGCTCTGACTAAAGCTTACTGAACACTTATTATACTGCAAGACAGAACACAGGACTCTTTGCTTAAATTTTAAAATGTGTTGGTTTGGCAATTTTTTCTCTCATTTGCAGAGAAAACACAAAAACAAGGAAAAGGTACACAAGTTTGTGTTCATCTCTGTGAAACAAAGGGTGAACTCGAAACAATCGCACGGCTGTAAAGGAAACACCAATAAATCATAAAACACGTGTGCTTTCTCCTCTAAAGTACACAAAACATTCTTTTTGAATCATTTTGGGAGAGTTCTCATTTGAAATCTCTATAAGGCACTAGTCATGACAACAGAAGCACACTTAAACCACACAGGAAAATACTTGGTATGAAAATGAATTAAACGACAAAAAGGTAAGCAGACGACAGATTTGCGTTTTTTTTTTCTCGATACGGACAAAGTTCACAGTCATTCAGTATTAGTCGTCTTTTTTGTCAGAGGTGCTGTCTTCACTCGCCTCTCCGGAAATGCCGTTACCGCACAGCTCCAGGTCCCCCGGGCTTGCCTCTTGGATGGCTTGGTATCTCTGAAGCTCCAAGTAAGTGGTGAAGAGCTTGGCATATTCTGGGTGGGTTGTGGCAAAAGCTTGAAACTCATCTAAAGATTCACAAGCACAGAGAGAGGGGAAAAAATCTGGGTTCGGTGTAACTCAAACTATGAATGTATTTATTCGAAGCACATATTCCCATTCCAGAACATATTACAGAAAGTGCCCAAAAAGACTAAAACGTAACTTTGCCTGTGGGAGAATCAACTTACTGAAGGTGATGAAACCAGAGCCATCAGCATCAATTTCCTTGAAGAGTTTGGTCATGTTCAGATCTGACACACCCAGAGCGGAACGCAGCAGAGATCCAAACTCCTCACGGGTGATTTTTTCATCTTCGTCTGTGTCAAACAGCTGCAACAATGAAGACAAAAATTCCAAAATCTATGTATATATGTATAATGAAACATTTATAATACAACAAAAATATTTTAAAAGTTGGGCACAAGGAGACGAAATCATATAATACTTTGGATTAACTTTTGGGAAATGAGTCTTGAAAAAAAAGCTTTCAGTTGCCATTTCTGCAAAACCACATCTAACCTTATGGCCTGCAAAATGACTCCATGTTTGTCTCAACAGACATACTTTGTTAACTTGACATTATCCATGCCTCTCTGAATGCTGCTTCTGTTCTTCCTGCAGCAACGCTGCTACTGACTACTATGCACAGACAGGAAATGCAGGACAGGGAGCTTAATCTTTTGCTTCTGTCTTGTTTTTCTTTTTGTCATTTATTATTCATATTTTGTAAAAAATCTCAACATCATATATTTATATATGTACAATATATAAGCAACTTGTCTCAACATTTCATATCATTAACAATGAATAGAAGTCAGTCAAATAGTGAGATCAACAGGAAATGCACCTTCATGAAACAGAATGACTGTGATGGATATAAAACGTGTTGCATGTGGGCTTTTACGGTTCTATGCAAAAGAAGTTTGAACAAGCACAAGCTTGAACCATGATATATCAAAGGGATACCAACAGATATCTGTGTTTACTCCGATACAGTACTGCATAACATTAATTTCCTTAAAGAAGTGCATTAGTGTCTTTACCCCCCTCCATCCTACCTGGAAAGCCATCTGTAGAACATCCTCAGTGTTAGCTGGTCGACACAAGATGGTTACACCAATCACGTACTCCCTAAAGTCAATGGTGCCGTCTCCATTCTACACAAGGCAAAGAGATGGTACACATGATTATGATGGGGAGTCTTTTGTCATTTATCCCATCAGTCTGGAATCCACAAATCCCCAAATCTGATTATATAATAGTTTAGATCATTGCTGTCTCTGGTATCAGCAATGCTGACTGCTACCGTCACCTTCTTAAAATAAGTTTTTTGAGAAAACACAAAAAGCTAAAAAATTTAAATTTCCTAAGTCACACTCTTGACATAAGCAATTTTACTACAATGGTAATAACGCATGATCTGTTCACCTGAGGATTTAGGTAATCTTACTAGAGGTGGCCAGCATCACAAGTAGATGATTTAGGCAAAAAAAATTTTGTAATTTTTGTAAAAAAAAAATGACGGAGGCCATTATTTTAAGGTGACGATATGGATGTTAGACATGGAATTTCTATGACAGTCAATTTCCTACCGTGGGATGTTCTCTATCCCTCAAACCTATTCCTGCATCACCAGAGGAGCCAAACTACTTTGATCATAATTTAGTTTTTCAGGTGGCAAAACTCCTGAACCTGCACGGTTATTTTGCCACTAAATTTTACAGTCATCTGTAGGTATTACATGCAGGGATCTTATCCTACTCTGCGGCATTTACAGTATTTGCTGGGGCATATTTACTGAAACACAACGCAGTTTCAACAGAAAAAAACTCCATATTTTATCATTCATACAAACTACTGTTATTTATTGCTTCGAGTTGCTGTGGTTATATAAAATGATTAGGGAACTATTCTTCTATAAACACAACCTTACCCTGTCAAACAGCGCAAACAGCTCCTCGAGGGCTGGGTTGACAGGCATATTCAGGAATTTGGCAAACTCCTCGATGGTTATGCGTCCTCCCTTACAAGAGTTGGCCATGTTTGCGAAACTTTCAAGTTCCTTCTTGAGATGATCCCACTTCAGACTAAGTGAACATGGTACAACACAGAACATCATATAGTAGTTCTTGAAATATTTGGACAGGTAATTTCTGTGACTGCAAAAGCAGAAAGAATACCTTAGTGAGGTGGTCTTACTTGAGTTTACGACTGATTTTGGTGAACTCGACCAGGCCAGCCTCCATGGGAAGTGTCAACTCGCCAGCGGAGATCATGAGTCGGCAGTCTTCGTATGTGTGGTCTGTCACTGGAACACCCAAAGCGCTGAGAGCAGGGGATTTAGGAAGTGGTCAGCTCAAACCCTTATGAAAATCTACCATGGTTTTTTATTTAGTAACCATGGTTATACTATGGTTTTGAGATATAACTATGGTTTTACCATGGATAATACCCACAAAAACCATTTTAAACCATGGTAGATTTTCGCAAGGGAATGGCTTGTAAGGAGTAAAAGGGCAGCAAGCACGAAAGATAAGCAAAGATCAGGGAGATAAGAGCAGAGCTGGAACCAAACCCGACACATACTGACATGTTTCTCATCAACTGACGTGCACATTAAACCACTTTATTGCCTCATTCATTACTTGTAGACATATATACAATCACTTTTCTATTAAACTTTGTTATACAGCCCACTCAAGGGATGCAGAGGAATGTGCAACTCAAAGGGAGGAAAGTGTTTTGTATAGCACCATGCTTTCCATGAGGCATCAGACCAGTGAATACTCACTGGGCCATAGTTTCTCTCACTCTGCTTGCAAACAGAGCGGGGCTTTTCTTCTCCTCATTTGTGGGGACGTGTGGTGGCAGGAACTGAAAAACAGAGCAGAGGAGAAAGGTTGCAAGGAAGGTCAAGTGGAAAATAGACTCCTACCCCTTGGCATGAAAGCCAGTAAACACCTCTGCAAAAAGCTGATATGGTACCACTGAGTGCTGCACATGAGCACTAAATGTTTCCTCTTCATCAACACAACAAAAATCGTATGTAGAAAATTCATAAAAGCCTTTATTGAGCTTAATATCAAGAGGGAAAAGGGCCATTACCTCTATTTCAACAGTGGTGTAGAGCTGGCAGAGCGTTAGAAGCAGCAGAGTCTTCCTGCATGTAATATAATCACAGCTGTTACTGCTCTTTTGTTAAAGTGGTGCTCACTGTCCAGTAAAAAGTAACAGTAGACACTGTCTTCATGGAACATGCACGCCAACATGGAGGAAAAACAGAAAAGAGGCACAACTGTGTTTAATCATACTCACGAGCTGAAACCTTGCCAAGTCCAAGTTACTGTATCCTAAAGGCAGAAAAAAAGAGAATGCATGAATGATAATGTAGGCTGACTAAATGAATACATATAATACAAAGTATTTTTGCCAGGATGGAAGTAAACTGTTATACTTTGCTCATTCCTAGTCATCGTTTTCCAGTTGTACCTCTTACACTACAGAGTAATGCTGTGTCACTTTGGTTATGTTTTGCTCAAACACAGTGTGATTGTCACAGGAGCTCACCAGTTTGTTGGGGTATCTTATGAGCACAGGTTGCACAGGGACTCCTGGGATAAAGGCACCTAAAGGTTGGGAACATAAAAGAGAATATATTCGGTAAATTCTCCCCCAGAAAACATTATGCAATATTTGTTTCTTTAATTACAATTCATTCATTTTTAGTTGAAAAAACAACCATTTCAGCTCCTGTTCTTGGCGTCCTGTAACTTCCTGTGTCACGGCAGACCTGAAGAAGCCTCTCACTGAACATACAGTGTTGTTTCAACACTGTGTATTGTTAGGAAGGGTGTCAAGACTTGTCCATGATGGTCAGCATTACTCTCTGAGGCTCCAGAAGTGCCCCCAACACACAACCCCCCTTTTCTGATCAGTTTTCTTCTTTTCTTTAAACCCTGCCTGTTCTTGTTTCCTTTTCAGACCATATGACATTACTGCAATGAAATCCTCATGTTTTCAACTTTATTCAGAGCCAGATCAGTTAATCATATATTAAAGCATAAAATATATCCTGCTCTGAATTTTTGGAGGGCAAATCATGAAGTGGTCTTCCTATTGAGAAGGTTTCTGCTCAGCAGATAAGATTTAAGTGAAAATGCTGGATGTGCGTTAAGCAAGAAAAGGAGGAACTATTAATTAGAAAAACACTTTTATATCTATCTTCTGTCTGTTTTCATTTTCTGGGTTTACAATGCAAATAAAGAAAGACTACATAAGATTACACTCCATGACATACTATCTTGTCCACTTACCTTGCTTAAAAGTGATGAGACATGAGCGATTTGTGCATGTTCCCTCTGGAAATATCAGAACCTGAAGAACAAAGCATCCTTACTGAATATTCAAATACCATGCTGGATCACTTTTACCCAGTATGCAGATGGTACTCATAAGAAAAACACTGTGCTTTTGAAACAATGTGAGCCAACATTGTAAAAATCTTTGTTCTTTCTGGGAATGAGTCTAGAAAGAAAACCTAGTTTTACTGCACAGACTGCATAAACTGACTGGAAATGAAGATGTGACGCCAAACCGACATCCTGACAAACCAACAAACCTGCGGCCAGTGGCCTCCTGACTTGGCTCGACTCTCGATCTCCTGGATTGTGTTCTTTCTGGAATCTGGGTCCTTTCTGGACACCAGTACTGGCTGCAGACAGCGAACGAACCCTGCAGGGGAGACAAAACATTAATTACATAACAGTTGCTGACTATATATAATTATTTCTCATTTGACTTGCATTATTATATGAGCATTAAATAAGGGGTGGGGGGCAGTGCAACTACTGTCAAGAATATGGTTGGAAAATATTTATCATGGATATGACCCAAGTACACTTTACAGCGCACTGAAGGCACAAAGTGTTTTACGAGCCCCCTGTAATCACACACTTTAACGTCAGGTGTGAACTTGTGCATCAGATAAGGACAGAACTTCACGGCTGAAAATGTTTTCACACATGCACATCACACACAGGGGATGTTTTAAAAATACAAAAATAGTTTCCTCAAGCATGTACGGTACGCCCCAACATTCCTGTCCTGAAACAACAACAACCCGAATGAAAAGCGCCTCACTGCCAAAGATGGGTGTTTCCAGGTTCTCCACGCGCGAGACCGTGGAGGGCAGGCCGGCCATGATGCACACGATCCCGTCGAAAAAGGTGGAGTGAGGGGCCACGGCCAGGATGGGAGCCTCACTGCTGTTGACCTGGGTCCCCTTCACCACCACTCTGAAGCCCATGCAGAAGTAGTAAGCCCTTCCCAAGGCAGCCATCACCTTTTGACACATGAGTCTGGAAATAGGGATGTGCATTCTATTAAATTGTCTCAATTGATTATCAGGAGAATTAACGATTGATTATCGATTAATCATTTACGTTGCTATATCAAAATTCAATATCTATAACTTATATTTAAATTAATTGAAAGTAGAGAAAACCTAGTGAGTTTCCTTATTTGGGTTTTCATGACAATATGAATGATTCTTTTGGCAGTTAATTGGGATTCATTCAGTGGTCGCACTGGAAAAAATGCACTTTCATATAAATTTAGCACCAGTCTAAAGATGCATTCGAATTAATCAATTAAAAGATAATGTAATCGATTACAATCTTAACGATCGATTAATCGATCATCGATTAATTATTAGGAATGAAATAAAAATCCTTTAAATGATTTCAGTCTGCAGGAGAAAAAGGACATAATGACAAATGGACTTAAAGTGCCTGAATATGAATGGTTTAGCAATAGAAAAAGTTGCACCATTTTCTGTACTGCAGTGAGCTACTTCCCCAAAATCAAAAAGGGGGCACACAGACGCTCTTGTACAAAATGATGAATGGCACTGTGGAACTTTTAAAGCTTGTTCAGAGATTGCAGTCCTATGAATATTTAAAGCTGCATTAATCCTGCCCCATTAGGCAGGGATCTTAATACCATGCCATGCTGTTTCCAGAGAATAAAAGCTTAAACTTAAATCAGTCGGTCAAGTCATTATTGTCGTGATAAGGTCTCCTTTATTGTGCAGAAGGCACAGAGAAACATAATGTTGGACAAAGTTAGCTTCTGCATTACACATCACATACTTGGGAATGATCTTGTATTATCTACTTTGCTTTTGCTCCACTCGCACAAGCCTTGAGAAAGCCGGTAAGCTGAGAAAGTTTAATAAGAAGGGGTTTACATGTGCCAATGAGGAGAAACAAACACCGCAGACCAAACAACAGTAAGCTGAATGTGCAGGTGCACAAAGCTGGGTGGCCATTATCACCAAGATCAGTAATACAAGTGCCTCACAAACAAAATATATGCAAAATACTGCAGAGGAATATTAGTCATCTCTGCTACCAGAAACAGCTTCAATGCTTTTTTTTCATCATGACGAGCGTGAACTATGAGAATATGTATAAGGCCAGACATTATGAAACTTGTCTTTATCTTGATTTCATCATTCACCAACATGTATGGTTGTAATCATACAGAGTGCTGTGGTCACAAGATCTGAGCGCAAACCAATAGTGTAAATCCGCTACTACAGGAACTACTGGGAAAATTAGAATATCCGGAAAAAGTGCATGCATTTCTGTATCTTTAACTTCACAGATGAAATGTACATGTACAGACAAACAGTGTGCAAATCAATATACGTCAGCTTTTATTTGTTTAGATTTTGCTGATTAGTATTTGCAGCTTCAGAAAAGCTCAAATTAAAAATTCACAAAATTTTAATATTGCTTTAAATCAATAAAAACATGGATTTTAAATACTAAAATGTCAAGGCCTCTGAAAGTAAAACCTTGCATGTGTATATAAAATGTATTGGTTTCACCTTTTATTTTGAATTGTCTGAATAAAACATTTGTCCTGGAGTAATACTTTCTTCCTTTTCTGATTTAAAAAAAATGATCCATGCTTATATTTTGTCCAGACTCTACGACTGAAACAGTCTTTCTTCAGGTGTGGGCCAGTTCCTCATGCTCCGTCTGCAGTTGCTCTAAAATGTTGCAGCCTGAATGTTAACCCGGCAGTCGGTAGAAAGCTACATCACGCCTGTTTTAGCTGCTTTGCTCTGGCTGCCTGTTAGTTTGAGCATTTTTAAGATTTTAGTGTTTGTTCTTTAAACGGGCTGACCCTTTTCATCTTGCCAGTCTTTTAACCCCCACGCTGCCTCTAGATCACTGAGGTCTGCTGAGCAGTTATTTCTTCTTGTCCGGAGCTCCAGGCTGAAATTTAGAGAAGAAATTGTTGCTCCCAAATTATGGAACAGCCTATACCTTCATGTTAGGACCTCATCAACTGTGATCATTTTTAAATCTCATTTAAAGACTTATTTTCATTCTTTTGCTTTGTTAGTTTTTTTTTACCTATTATTTGCTTCATTTTTTTTCTTTTTTATCGTCTTTTATTTCTTCTATGTCTGTTTATTGTTCCGTCCCCCTTTTCATCAAATTTTTTAAAAATTTCTATTTTGTCATTCACAACTGAACATCACTTTGGTCAACACCTTTTTTTAAAACGTGCTTATAAATAAAGTTGATTTGACTTGACTTGTAAAGCTGCCATTTTGTACTGTAGCTGCTATAGCCAAAGAGGTTAAATAAAAATAAACTACAACAATCAATGTTCTGAATCTGCAACGCAGCACATTTGCAAAATGTATTCAGACTGCATACACTCACCATTAATTACAAATAGCAATAATAATTACACTAATATTACTTTTCTTCTTTTTTTGTATGCAAAGGGGAAAGTCACATTTCCAGTTCCCCTTGAGCCCCCAGTAAATAAAACCGACTATTTCCTTTCTGAGAACTGCGAGGAGCTGGGCTGAGGTCATGCTTCTAGGACAGATAACATCTCACAAAGCATGACTCTGCAAAAATGCACACAGCTCAGAGACTATCATTTCGTGCCGTCTCTGTGCTTTCTGGTTTACGAAGCGGCCGAGCTCAGTTCTTCTTTTCCCGCTTCTAGTAAAACTCTCTACTTGAAGTGTTTGAATAGAAATGTCTCCTTTTGAATTCAGCGCATTTCTTCATCAGCATGTTCACATGACCTAAGCAAGTGAGCAACAGGTTCCCTTTTTTATTCGTGAAGTTTGAGAGGTAATACAATGATAGTCTATGTGTTTGCAAGAAAGGGAAAAAAAGAAAGTTCTGAGTTTTATCTCAAGAAATAAGCACTACCTGTTAATCTTTTAGATTTCTACAGAAAAATGTCAGTGCTTGATAATCTGTGCAGAACTACTTATTTGCATCACTGCATTACTAGCTTTGAGTAACATTTGGGCATGGATGTGTTTTACCTGTTGTGCAACAACTGGGTGTATTTGCATGCCGTGTCTGTGTTTAAGTAAAACGTTAGCCAACACAGACCCCGTGTAAAGCCCGTCTTTCATAATGGCCACAGTATGCCTTTCCATCATTTCCCATAGAATGTAGTTCACTTCATTTCCTTCACATGGCATAGTGGGGTATGTGAGTAGCCTATCCTGGTCAGTGATGAGCCTACATAAACATAACTTAATTAAACTTTCTTTATAATTAAGTTTTGAAATAACAACTTTAAAAAAGAGTTAATAAGTAGGTATAATATGAAGAAGGTAATAATGGTAGTCATAAGGCTGTGGAGTGAGGCAAGGCAGAAGTGGGAAGGGAGTTGTATCCATAGTTACCGTCTCCAGCCTGTCATTGGTGCCACAGCCCCTTTCAGAGGATGCTTGAAGGTTATTATAGCAGCAACTGGCCATGTCACCATCAATACCAGAGAGATGAGGATGGCTCGAAGAGGGACCAGGAAGATTCCCAACAGGACACACTGTATGGAGAGGGGAGGAAACACACACACAGACTATAAATCACAGGCCTATACTATCAGCGACATATCAGCTGCGCCCTGGCTAACATCAGGCGTTCAAAGAACATAAATTTGCAAGATTCTATAAATCCACATCATTGGTCAGCTCTTTAGAAAACACACAACGGCTCTCATTGTTAGTGCTGCAAGCCGATTGTCAAAGTCGCTGGAGAAGATTATAGGCCTGGTCACACAGTGGCCTTTGTGTGTATGTGTGTGTGTGTGCATGTGTGTGTGTGCGTTTGTGTGTGCGTGTAGTCCCACACATCTGAAACACTGAATGCTGTGCTACCGAAAGCAATGACGATTCTATAAAAGTCTGCCCTCACCACTGAATTTAAACACCATACTCACTTTGATTAGATCAGATTTAGTCAGTTTGGTGTCTTGCACGAATGGGTTGATGACCGCTGGCAGGAGCAGAGATTGCTGCCTCGGCAGCGCGAACACCCGCTGGGGCGGCATTGCTGTCCAGTCCACGAAGAGGCAGGCAAATGTTGCAGGCGCCGCGCCGTTATGTTATCATTTCACTTCCTCAACTTGGGGGGGCAGAGACCTGTTCTCGTTTCCTCGCGTATAAGGCAACCTATGAAACGCGTTGGACACACACGCACACGCATACACACACAGAGCAGAGAGAGCGGAACCGAAGTGTTGCCTGAAGCTCCACCTCCAAAGTGGCTGCAGCGGCGAATGA
>JBBDHI010000001.1:26012657-26024615 GCA_037177115.1 Craterocephalus stercusmuscarum
TTTTCTGTTGGAAAAATTAGATTTTTTTATGCACAAGAAGACTGAAAGTATTTTGCTAGAAGATACTGTGAAAAATCATGCTCTAGCAGTCCTATATAAGGCAATATATTATGTTCAGAACACATATAGATTACCAGGGATGGCCAAATCCCTTTCGCAGTACTTAAAACAGGTCTCCAACTTCGGCGATATGCATTTTTTATGATGGACCGCGTGCAAAGTCAGATGGGACATGACCTTGAAGCGACTCTTACAGTGGGCATTGCACCACCACTGTACACATACTTACGGTATATAAGCATTAATGAACAACTAATAGTATTGTAATATAACAATTGCAATAGTTTGACTTAATGTAAAATGCAAGGAAGATACCACTTTTTTAACACAAAATAACTGTTATGATGTATTCCAGTCAGGTTTTAGACAGCATCAAAACACTAAGACTGCTCTGACCAAACCAATTAATGAATACAGGAAGTGGAAAAAAATGTTTTTCTTAGTTTTACAGGTCCACAGAGCTACATCTGATACAGTTGACCACCACATGTTATCAAACAACTACAAAATTGGGTGAGCCTCTCTGGTACGGCATTGAACTGGTTTAAAACATACTCAGAGAGCAGGAAGCTGTTTGTGTCGATAGATAACTTTACTTCTGAGCAGACAGGAATTACATGTGGAGTTCTCCAAGGTTTCATTCTGGGGCCTCATTTGTTACACATGCTCCCACCGGCACATGTAATACAGTAAAGAGCAGCAAAGTTAATAACCATAGCTATGCAGGTGACAGACAGATTTATATTACAATGTCACCAGGAGATCTAGGGCCAGTGCTGGTTCTTTTGGACATTAATGACTGAGTGTGTTTAAATTTCCTCCACTCTAACTAAAACAAAACTGAGGGGATAGTCTTTGGATCCAAAGAGAAATGATCAAAGGTCACCACTGAGCTAAATTCTATTCACCCGAGCCATGGACCTAGACCTAGACCTAAATTGTGAAAAATACATCAATTGAATTTTTTTATTTGATCATGTTTTTCATATTTTTGACACAGATTTTCATCCAAAGTCCTTTGTTTTCCCCCTTCTCTTGTTTTTGATTTAAATTTACCATTACAATGCTTTAATGGTTATGTAAAGCACTTTGAATGGTCTTGTACATGAAATATGCTATACAAATAAGATTACCTTGTCTTGCTTAGTATTTAAGGAGTAGAATGCATGTGTGGAAGATTCATAGTGCCTTCAAAATCATAAGAAACCATTTTTGAGCCTTTGTGACATTTTCATATTTTGCTATTTGCAGGCATTTTATAATTCTGTGGGCAGATGTGGGTTTATAAAGGTCTTGTTACCCAGAGAATGTTGGCATGATGGGGAAGTGGTTAGGACTCTTACATCATTTGCAACAGCCCATAACCCAATGTCAGCTGGGATAGGCTCTAACCCCTAAATCCCAGACCAAAGCTTGTTTATTTTTTAAGACAATCCAGACGTATTTTGGTGCCATAATTAATTTATTTTTTCCATTTCTTTTTTTCTTTCTTTTTTTTGTCAAGAGGACCTCCCCCACATCAGTGTATTTTCAAAAGCCAGCCAATGATTGTTTGATAAACACATAAAGGACCAAACAATAAAATAATGCACTCACAATCCAGAAAAAGGGGCCCATGAAATCTGCTGCTGCTCCCCAACATACAGCCTTTATCTGTATTGTGCTGGTAAACAACAGAGAAGTTATTTTAGAAATGAAGCAATTAAGCAGATCCGAAATGAACACAACCCCCTTGTAAACCAGCACATGGCAATGTCATTTGCATGCCTTTGAATAACTAATCTCTGAGGGGAGTTCCTTCAGATGGAATTCTCAATGCCATGCACTCTTTGTTTTAAACACAGCAAACAAATAAACAAAAGCATCTTGGGTTCCGAGTTACTTCCACTGCCCCCCATTCCTCATCACACCTCTCTCTGTGTCGCTATACTTTAAGATGACCTACACCACAGAAAGGAAGTCTAAATGTCACTATTTTTGAGCAGAAAAGGTAAAGAAGGGACATAGCATTTTAAAGTGAGTCTCTGTCTTTTTTCCTCTGATTTTACAGGGAGGGGTTCTTAATTAGAATCATTATCCATCATAGTCATAGCTTTTCTATTCATCCAGCTGATTGGGGACATGACAAATGAATGTGGGAATAAACGGAGTGTCAGGCGGAGGAGGGAGATGGATGTTCTCTCAGCAGGGTGGAGCGGGGACAAGTACAGTTATTGTAGCATTGGCAAGTGGCCAGAGTTTCTGGACGGCAAGTCTTTCCACTCCTCACCCCAGGGGCAATCGGCAGGAGCACTCTCCCTCTTCTGGTCCTTCTGTTACCCTCCCATCTTCTCATTTATTAGTTAATGAACACCATGTCACATTGATATGCTTTAACTTCCCCTACCACCACAACGACCACATGCCTCAGCTTCACCAAATCACCTTCATGACCTGCAGTATTTGGATGTCAGTCAGAGAAAACACTGAATTTGTTCACACATGCATGAAAGAATTATTTTAAGAAACTTCTCTCATCAGTTTCCAGAGTGGGATGGTGTGATGTGGCAGGAATATACAATGAAAATGAGAAGTTGTAGCAGTTGTTGTATGGATGTAATTATAAATTGGACATGCTGAACACTAGCCAAGCATTAATAGTGAATATATTAAAGACCATTTAGCACAATGCTGAGTTTGATCCTGCCCCTCTGTGTTCTGGAGGGGCTGGAGGGACACTGTGCCCATTGATGTGTAAAGCAGAACGAGCAGAGCAAAAGGTTGTTGAGTTTGACACCATTAGAAAGTGTTTGACTGACAAGCAGTAAGCCCCTTCTTCCTCAGACATTATTAGCAAATTCACTTTGATCCGATTATAGAGCAGAGAATTGTTATTCTAGAAATGAATAAAAAATAATAACGTTATCAAGATTAATGCTTCCCTACACCTCATTCTTCCATCCGCCAGTTTTTGCATAGAGCGAGCGTATAAATTTGAATTGGTTTTTCAAAGACTGGAGTGCTTCTGCTCTCTCTGGCTAAACAATGAATTTCCATCACATCCAGTGAGATGAAGTTAAATTATAAATTACCGCAATATCCAATTTAATAACTCAGTTTTTCCTTTATTGTCTTTTTTCTGTTTGCATTGTACTCCTTTAAATGGCTTAACCGGGCTGGATGGCAGGCTGACTGGAGTTCTGCAGCTTCGCCTGACAAAGCTGGTGAAGCTAGACATTTTCATAGGATTTACATCAGTGACTGAGAGTGAGAATAAATAAAGACCCACTTCAGTGAGGATGTCAGGAAGTGAGATTTCTGCTTCAGCTAACTTGGCGAAGCAGGATAAATGTGATTAGATTAAAATTAAATGAGTATCTACCGCAGCTCAAATAGATTTAGAATTTACTAAAATTTGTTATTAATTTACCTTCTGTCACTCATACACTGAGATGCTGTATATAACCTTTGATTATAAAGAACTCACTGTGCCACTCTCGTTAAAAGAATGTGAATGGTGTCATTTCAAATTTGAGAAAATCTAGTGATTGAGCTGTATAAAGAACCTGCAGAGGAAGTTAGATTCACTGTCACATCCAGGTGCTTTACTTTGGGAAACAAAGAAAGTGGATAAAGGGATTGTGATCGCAGCATCATGGCATATTGGAACAAAAACCCAACCTGAATGATTTATCTTTTCCCCCTCTTTGAAGCCGAGAAATGCTGTCTCCCTGTTGCCTCCGTTTGAGCTGCGCTCGTGGAGTACCTGGGGAGGGCAGCAGCATGCAAGACAGTAGACTGTGAAGCCCTTGTCCCCATATTTAGTCTATGCCGAGACATAGTTTATACAAAAGGGAAAGAGAGTACATCAGCTGTGGCCTGAGGCTATCTTGTGCGGGGCTCCCTGAGCTTGAACAAAGTGTGTTAGACATTTTCGAAACACAAATGTATTTTGTTACAGACGAAAAGAATGGATGAAAAGTAATGGCAATTCATGAAAATTAAAAAAGGGAAAGCTCTGATGCATACCATGTTTCAGCAAGCTCCCCCGGTGATTACATCCCATTGAAATATCCAACACAAGGCATGTTTGGGTTTGCTGGTATTAAAACTGAAAGGCGGTGTTAATAAGGCCATTTGATAAAAAAGAAAGAAAGAAAGGAATATAAATCTGTCACTTGACACCTCTAGTGGTATCTGTCGGTGCATGATGTAAGTGATGATCTCGTGAGCCCTCAAATGCCACCCCTGTTTGGCTTGCTGTATGCACATCTAAAGTTTTTATTAATTCATTCAATAAAAACTGATTTCCCTTATTTATACAAGAGATAGGATATTCAGCAACATCTGTTATGTTATAAATTTCACAGCAATTTTAAGCTTTTCTATGCTTGAAATGAGGCTTCATTCAAGCTGAATTAATGAAACATGATTGTAAGTCCCTCACATGGAAGAGGCTGTCATACAAAATTGAGGCACTTACAATCACAGTGTAATCTCACCGGCTGCCAGGGGAGGGCGGCGAGAAAGCCTGCCGTAAAACAATTTGAGGAAATCAGAAGCCTTTGCCTAATAACAATGCAGGGTGTGTGCAAGCAGGAAAAATGACTTACTTGAGCTCAGTGCAGAAAAGCTACAAGTCTATTCGGTCTACCTGACGTCTGTGCAATACATTTTGTTTAGATGAGCCACTATGTGATTGTTGAATTAAGATAGCTTCGTGTTTGAGTTTGTGATACTCTGAGAGCCTTATGCATGAAAATAAGATGAGGATGCCCACTGCCCTGACTGACGGCATCTCCAACTTTTGGATGCGAGCCACAAACTGAACTCACATTGAAAGAGCCATAGTAGACTCGAGTAGGCTAGAGTAGCTCTCACTCTAGAAAGCACAAACAAAAAGGGAGTGTATTTGCATAAATTTGATACACATCTTCCTGAACTGGTTTTATCAGGTGACCACAGACTGTTCAAGCGGAGAGGCATCTGCTATTAGTCTCAGGTGTTTGATATTTAGAATGTCATTCACGAGGTGTGTGGCAGCCCGCAACATTTCCTTCGGATGCCACAGCTCTTTGGTTGCTTTTACTGGGCTGCTGACATTACATTGTGCAGTTTTAGTCAAACCTCCATAAAAATTGAGCTTATCGCTATAGTGCTAATTCATAAAAGTTATTGGCACTTTCAAGATAGTCCAGTAGAACCATTTTCATGGGGGGGGGGGTCATCTTCGTAAACTGGATAATGGCATGAGAGGACATGAGAAAAGTCAAGTAAGTTACCTTAAGTCAAGGCCAGGGATACCAGCTGAACTGCTAACAATAATTTCTAATGCATACTGTAAGTAGAGAGGAAGTAGAGAGAAAGAGAGAGAGAAAGAGATGGAAAAAAATCAAAGAAAAAAGAAAGACATTTAAATGCTATTCTGGATCTAATGAGGAGCCAATTAATGGAATATGAAACTGCCGGAACATGAGACTTCAGAGAATATGTGGGACAACATAATAAGAAGAAATCGCAGTCATCCAATCTTGAATTAACAATCACATGGTTTAGTTTGTGTGCATCCCTCTGACAGAATTTTCCCAATTTCTGTGACATTACAATGGTGAAGGAAGGTGGACACATACCATATATGTGAGCTAAGATAAAGATTCTAGTAAAAGAAATAAAAAACAATCTCCCATGTTACTATAGCTCTGGTAGCCATGGTAATGCCATCCATAGTGATTCAGTGCATTACTATAGAGTCTTTCTCAGAGGCAGAAACTTCAACAGTTTATTGTTAATTAGACTGAATATTTTTTTTGCAGCATTTGCAATTATTTACCTTCGGATGTTTTGATGGATTGTACAGATGTAGAGAAAAACCTGCTTGCAGACTCTTTCTTGCAGCTCTTGCTTTTATTTAAACGCAGCCCCCATTAAGTTTACAGTTTACAGGCATGATAAGGACAATGACGTCAATTTTAGTGCTCACCAAAGAGGAAAAGGTTGACAAACAGCAAGCATACTTGACCTATAGGAATTGAACAGTACTGTACAATGACTGTTAAAAACAATGTGGAAGACAAGCCAGGAAGCAGCGACCTCTTCCTCAAAAGCCAGTAGGATTATTGCCCTCCACAGCCCCTGCCTTCATTCTTATTAGTTTTTGCCAAGTACACTAGTAAAAAATAAAAATTGGATGTCATCACAAAGAGGGTTGAATATTGTTTTAACTGTGAAAATGCGATGTGCTATGGACCAACGTAGCTATCATGAGATCAGTTACTTACATTACTTGGCAAGGCTTGTTACACACCTGCCCTGCAACTGACAAGTCTCCAAAATAGAGTCATTTTGTAAACCGTTTTGCTGTGCCAAAGCCGCACATGGCACTCACTTTGAATAAGTACCAGGTGATGTGTTATGTACTTCATAACCTACATCAGTCAAGGGAATGGTGAGGTTTATCCACAAGCTCCATCCAACATAGCTGCTCCGTCCCAGCCTAATTATTTTTTATGCTAAGCATCACAAGAGGAGTGAGTGACACCAAAACACAGTTGAAATTGGGATAGACCTCATCATTGTCTGGCTGCGCCCACGACTTAATTAAAATTTGCTAGGAGCCTGGCTCCTTTGTTCCCTCTGTATTGCAGCATTGTTCATCAGAAGAGAGCAGGAGTACAAATAATGGAGTGCAAACACTTCCTCTGGTGAAGCTAGCCCTCTCTCTAGAGGTTTACCCTACTTTACTTTTCAAACTGACAGAAATGGGTTGTCTCAAATCTGCCACAGCATCACTTCATTAGAGAAGTAGCCTGCTTTAAACAAACAAACAATACACCCACCCTCCTCAATCCCACCCCAACCCCTTGAAATCAGGCAAACACACTTGCCACTCCACCCTTCCAAAATGTGTCACATCCCAGGCAATCTGTAATTTTGGACTCTAGGGGTTAATTGCCTGCCATGGCATCAAAGGAAAATTTTGATGTGCTTTTTGAGGGCTGTCTTTAACCAAGCTATAGGGAGTAAAAGGGAGAGAGGAGTGAAAAAGAGAAAGGGATGTAGTGAGAGCAGAAGGAGAGGAGGGCACATGAGATTTCACTCGCGGCATAGCAGCGCAGGCGTCTCCTCAGGTAATCCTGCCTCTCAAAGGCATTATTGAATTTTCTTGTTTTTCTTCTTCTCTTTGTCAAGGCAGGGAGGAGAGCGTGTGTGCAGAGGGAGAACAGGGGAGGGGGGGTTAAACAGAGTGAGCTTGACTTCTGAAGGGTCTGCAGCGGGTGCTTGATTCTCATTCACCTCTGCAGATCCACGTCAAAACACAGCCAGACCTTTTAAGGCGCCTGACTTTGAAGTGAGAGGAGAGCCTCAAATCCATGCTCTCCGCCACATATGCCCAGTCTGAAAAATTAGCAGCCATGTGCGTCTCCCTGCCCCTTTGAAGTTCCACGGACCGCTCTTATATCCATGTTCTAACAGAGAAATCAGAAGATATGCAGCCTGACTCCAAGATTAAGGTTAGCGATCGTGCTGAATGGTAGAGCAGGCGGAGCGCCTCGTTTCTGGCTTTTGTTCAGTCAGACCATGAAAACATCTACCTTGTTAACACTGTTTACCTAACTCTTCAGAAAATCTCTGCAAAGTTGAAACAACCAGTTAAAGAAAAATTTTGGGACAAAACCCCTCTGTGATCCGCCCGACATTGATCTAAGGAGGTGAAAGCCATTCAAACCAGCAGCCTTGCACGTCAAGACAGTTTTCTTTTCTATATTAAAAAAGCCCATACAGTCGTTATCCTGTCTGACAGCCAAATGTTCATGACCAACAAATTAAAAATTTGCCATGGCTAACTTGTCTGATATAAAGTTACTCCAAATTTGATTTGCTGTACAAAAGCAGCATTAAATGCCCCGTTTCTACTCTTTTTTTTTTTGAAAAAAAAAAGGGTGTAAAAGGCCTATGGAAGGTTCTTGCAGCCCTTTGATAGAAAAAAAAATGAGAAAAAGGGTGTAAAACAAAAAGAGAATTTAACCAAAAGCTGTGAGCAGATTCTTTAAAAGTCCTCCTGTGATCATTTTAAGCTTTATTATATTGTTTAAATGATTATGGAAGCACCTTGCACTCCTCTGACATAATGCAAACCTCTTCTTGTTACAAGGAGAAAAGATCTCGGAAGATCCTGTGTAAGACAGTACACCACACAATGTACTAAACCTGCTTATCCCATTGTAATCTGACCTGATTGGGAGGTTTTGATTAAAAGTGAAGGGGGCCACACGTCTCCTAATCCCTGCTGAGCAACGCTCCATGACCCCGTCTAACCTGCTCAATTGCCATACGGATCTCTGCTGTCAAGACAGCTCAATGCACAGTACCAGACGGTGGAGTGTGCTGTGCAGGAGTTTAGGGCCTCTAATCCCCGAGCTTGTCTTGTCCCCTCTCCTCTGATCCTCATCAATGGGACTTTTCTCCTCACAGGAAGATTTGGAGATGACTGCTATTTTGGTGCTAGAAAGTGAGATAGCCCAGAGGGGCTGTGTAAACATTGTGGTTTAGCGTTAACTGTCATAAGCGAGGCTTCGAAACAAGTTTCCATACCTCTAAGGTAAGCAAATCCGCATCTTGTTATGAGGGAATCGGCTGCGCTAAAGCCTTGCTTGGTGACACATGCTGTTGTCAGAGGGTTTGTCTAAACAGGTATCACAGCTGTAAGCTGTCGTATCGCTGCACATCATCAGCATCCTCTGAACTTCCTGTCATCGCATCATCCACCCAGTTTATGAGAAAACATCATTATCAGGGTTTTTAGATGTAAAAAAAAACATTTTAGTGTCAGTAACACAGGAATAACATCTGGGAGTCGGTGCACCTATGTATGTTCAAACATGCGTTTAAATAAACCCCCATCCTCAAGAGCATCTTAAACG
This sequence comes from Craterocephalus stercusmuscarum, assembly GCA_037177115.1. Taxonomy (NCBI): domain Eukaryota; kingdom Metazoa; phylum Chordata; class Actinopteri; order Atheriniformes; family Atherinidae; genus Craterocephalus; species Craterocephalus stercusmuscarum. Next base: position 26,021,618 of record JBBDHI010000001.1, read on the forward strand.
TGCATCGTTTGGTGTGTTTTGGAAGTCATCTCTAAAACCTCCCCAACTCCCAGCCGTTTGGCATCTGACTACAATAATCTGCATTTTCAGGTAGAGATGTTTTTGTGCGTGTGAGCGTGTGAGTTGAGGGGAGGGGATCGACTTGCTGTCAGAGTCACTCTCGGATTATTTTATGTTAGTGAGAGGTGAAGAAGTGTACATTTGTGTGAGTATGTGCAATATTTTTTTACACCGTACGTGCATGCTCACACATGTGTTTGGGAGTGATATAATGTTGCAGGAAGCCTGCCACGTGGCTCCAATCACATCTTATTGACACCAGAGAGGAAGCCAATGTTAAGCAGCTGCAGTGGGTTGGGTCTGGGTCAGGTGTCAAGAGGAGAAAGGAAGAAAGATTAATGGCTTCTCTGAAATAAACACCTTCCTTGACTTGCACCAACCCTGCAGATCAGATCAAGGAAGGGTCTACTAACTGGCTAGGGATTGCATGAGACAGGTAGGGTGATTTCTTTTAAGGCCTCTCTGCTGATTGGTTTGGTGTGCCCTGTAGACGGGTCACTGTATGATGGAGTGGCAAGGACAGCCTCCTGGTTTTGGCTGGCCTCTTCTAACAGCTCACTCATTCATAGCTGTGTCTCCAGCAAATCTCAGGGGGCTTGATGCTGATGAAAATGCTCTAAAAGATTGTTAGTGGGTCTTAACATAGAGCAGCTTTCTTTATCTAATGAGGATAGAGAAATAAGCTTGAACAGAAGATCAAGCAATGGCAAACTTCCAGTTCTTGTTTTGCAAGTTTTTTGAGAAGTGCCAAGTTTAACAGTACAAGGAAAAACCATGTTGACACAAGATACAAAGAAAGCACAAATGTCTTTACAAAATTCACTGAAGAATTGGATTCATTTTTTTAAAAAACGTTTGTTTTTTTCTTTCTCTGTGTTCTGTGTTTCTGAGGATGACATAGCTGGAGCCGTACATGCAAAAGACAGCATTTTAAGTGAACAAACTACTTTCACAAAACATGTGAGCCAATAAACTCCATTCAGGGGATGCAGTTTTGCAGGTCTTGTCTCTGTCCATTGCTCTTTTTTACCCCCACACCCAAACCCCCCACCAACACCGTAAGTCTTTTTTTTTTTAGGATGCTCCTTTGCATGGAAACCAACTGTGCAAGTCTTCCAGGTTTGTGGGGGCCTCTGAAGAAAAAGACAAATTAAGTAATAAATAATGCAATTTTAAACTAAATTAATATGTTATTATGTGCCTGCCCATACCTTTGGGGTCTATAAGGAGGCAGAAAAACTGTAAGTGTTGCCAGCTTTGTGAAACACTTATGAATTGCAAATTATGTGTGTTTTAGTTAGGTTTAATTAGGGAAAACAGCTCAGGGAGACTTTTATTTTTATCATTAGTTGAGGGCCTGCAGAGACTCAGGCCTTTGACGGGAATATGTAGGAGTCTCCCATATTGTTCTCTGAAACTCTCGTCCTCTCACCTTACACATTCAAACTGGTTCAAGCACTCAAGCACTCTTTTGTGTGGTCCAATCCAAGCAATATTGCCAGTTCCCAACAAGGTTGCTTTGTGTAATATTAGAGGAACTATTTTCCTCTTCCTAACGGGCCTGGGCACCTTTTTTCATGGATAGGAGAGGTGGGGATCATTGCCATAGTTATAGACCTCTACTGCATAAACATGTTGACAAATAGGCTTTTGTGAACTTTGTTGCTGGTGACATTTATTCAGCAACAAAGCAGTTACTTGAGCTGGGTCCCTGGACTTGCTTTCCATTCAAACTAGTGATCAGTTGTCTGCACGCCAGTGGCCCCTGGGCTGCTAGCCCACCCATGACGGGGGGGTGGGGGGTGCTCCGTGAAGGAACTTATTTGTAATTGCAACTGAGGAAAGGTTTCCTAAAAAGCATTTTTCGCTTTAATGAAGTTACTGGCAATGGCAAGTTGGTGTGAAGCCAAAAGGTTTTAGTATTCTTTAGTAGTGTGTTAATATGATTTGTCTTGGCAACATGTAACAGAAAATGAAGGGGGAAAAAAGTTAAATTGGCGAGGAGTAGCCATGAGCTGGAATCCCAATGCCAAATTTTCCATCCATGTTTTTACTTTGAGGTGGGGTTGGAGGAAAAAATGTAATTAAGGCCATTGTTGCAGTGCTCAGTGGGGGAGCATTTGGCTTTGGCTAAGCCTTGTAATTATGAATGATATCCTCTTTGGCCTGCTTTACTTTCTGTCCCTGCAGCAGAAATTGGATTTGTTCCACACAACCCTGCAAGACGTAAGATAATCTTTGACCTGAATTGTCATCACCTGCATTTGCAGCACAGAGCAATGCCTTTTCCAGCCACTCGGCTCATTCACTTAAAAGCTTGCCATCTCATGAGCGACCAGGCTAACATGATGATCACAAAAAATGACCGCCCTGCCTGCAGAGAGGCTGAGTGATCCCATCAGCGTTGGGTTACCTGGCTTCCCCCCTGCTCACTGTACCTGAGTTGAGAAAGACATTAGTGCAGTGGCATGGTGAGGCTAAGGAGGGTGGGATGACCTGTAAAGGTTTGGTTGTGGGTGTGAAGGCTCCTCCAGGCCTGAGTGCACTCTCTCTCTGGGTGTCTTGCCTGACCTTACCAGTTAGGCAGAGCACAGACAGGGCTTTCATTGCAACTAGGCTTGTGGCTTCAGGTACTAATAAAGCTACCATTTGATCCCCTTGAATTCCTAAATCGGTCTCCTTTTGATTCCCTCCTTACTCTGCCTTCGTTTTTCCACTTTGTTCTGAATAGAGTATCAGGTTTCCTGTCTCGAGAGGTGGGTATAAATGTATGCTTGTTTCATAGACAAAAATTACACTATTTAGGAGATCATTTTTAGAGATTTCCCATTTTGGGAAATATGCTTAATATTCAGATCCTCTATAAAATTTCTTTCATGTGATCAGTCTTTTTCTACAAAAAAAAGATTGCATGTATATTTCCTGAATTTGTTGTGTT
>JBBDHI010000001.1:26031016-26043646 GCA_037177115.1 Craterocephalus stercusmuscarum
CATCAGTATTACCTTAAAGGAGAACTTCGTTTTTTTTAAACCTGGGGTCTGTTGTCATCTTTCCTCTCATACATGTGAGTGAGGAGGGAACGAACGTTAAAGATCGCCCCAGTATGTAGCTGGGCAGGCAGCTAGCAGCCCAGCTAATGATAAGGATAGGGCAATTGGCTCTGCGTCTAAGTTTACCCTAATAGTATCTGTATTACCTGGCGATCGCTATCTATTGGTGTCAGTAGTGGAATCTCCCAGCGGTGTTTGGACGCGAGATTTGGACACAGACAACAGGACACAGGCACCGAAACAAACCGATCGCAGCTATTACAGGTATTTTGGTTCATTTCTGCTCTCTAGTGCGTTGTCGGACACTGGTTGAGACTATCAGAGCACTTCAGTGTGGAAAAAAACATGTTTTTAGGACGAACAGACTCAGAGCCAATTGCCCTATCCTTATCATTAGCTGGGCTGCTAGCTGCCTGCCCAGCTACATACTGGAGCGTTGAACGTTCGTTTCCTCCTCACTCACATGTATGAGAGGAAAGATGACAACAGTCCCCAGGTTTAAAAAAACCGAAGTTCTCCTTTAAGTATACAGCAGTTGGAACATTCCCAGTTTGGGCTAATGCTAAAAATAACTTACACGTGAAAAATAGGTTTTATCATCTACAGTAGCAAAACTCAAACCTTGAATGGTTAAAGAAAATAATATATGACAAAATTTCCTTCCAGACCATGTCGTTACATTTTGCAGCTAATTAAGGCTTCTATGTGTGCACTGAACCCTTTTTCCACAGTTCTTAGGTACAGACGTGCGTGCATCTTCTGCCTGCATGTTTCTATGAGCGAATATCCAAGCAAGTTGGCCGGGTGACTGTTGTTGTACCTTGGTACCACTGAGGCTTTAAGTGCTGCTGGTTGGCTGTTATTATGGGCTGTATTGATTAATCCCCTCGTCTGTATAACCTCCAGCTCACTTTGAGGCGTCCCCAGTGTGCCCGTGTTCTCAGTCGAGCACATGCTGTGATTAATGCCCATCTCCTGAGTCTACCTGCTACAGAGCACTGTGTCAAGCCAGATTTGTCAGCTCACAACTATAGATTAGTATACGACTCTTCCTCAACTTTGGAGTCACCAATGCCCTGTAGTGTAAATCTGTCCCCTCTTTCCCCTCTCACTCAGCACATGTCCCCTGGGTGAGAAGATGGCAGATGCATTGAACAATTCACTTAATAGATAAGCTGAATGTGCTTGACTTTCTTTTCTCACACCTCCCCTCTTTCCCCCCACGTCCTTCCACCCTCGCATCCCTCGTATCTCCCGCTGCTGAAATGGAATTGGATCAAAGAAGGAAAGAAAGGCGTTGGAGAAGAGGGAGGGGTCCTCATTGGGTTTTGTTGAAATATTTATAGGTCAGGGTTGACTGGTTAAATTGAATATCTATGCTGATCTCACTTGCCTGTTTAACTTGCGCCTAGGCAAATATGTTTCCTTGGTGATAACCTTTTATGTACCAGTCTGACTTCATTGAAATGCATGAAGATAGAAATGTGTCACACTTCACAGTCAAACCAGGAAGCCACTGATGCTCGATTATTCTAATGATAATTGACCCCCACCTGTAGCTTGCTTATATTCAGTAGTCAATCACTCCATCTGCTGTTAAGATATGGAGAAAATATGTGCTGTCATTTACATTACAAACCAGCATTGAATGTCAAGTACCCCAGGCGAGCCATTTGTGTGGAGAAGAATGGGAAAAATATATGGCCAATTATGATTTCCAATCTTTTTAATAATTTAAATGCTGTTGATATGTGAATTACTGGCAGCATAGCTCTCAGTTCTGTGCTTGTTTATTTCCAGCAGTACTATTTTCCCCCTAACAAATGACTTGATGTTAATCTTCATATATAATTTTCATTTGTCTGATATAATGGCTTCCAGTGGTATGCTGTCAAAGGCTGATAAATTGACAGGCAGTATCCTAGCTAAAGAATCAACAATGAAGAAATGTTTGTTGGCCAAGACATGATTTTTTTCCTATCTCAGGGCACTCATAGTAATGAATGAAAGCATATTCATGTATGCACAAGCACAAATACACACATGTGTGAATATATATTCTAATGTCTGATACTTTAGCATTGCACACTTTGATCCTAATTGTGCAGAACATCATACCTGTGAAAAGTATTTCCTTCAAGCTTCAAACTGCGCACCAGCAGCATTACACTTGGTGTACTGATCTTGGTGAGCATGAGCAATGTGTCCTAATGTTGTCAGTTTCATCTAAGAAAACACACAATATGGGTACAATTTGCATAAATTTCCAAGTGAAAAAGCATGGAAGCATGCTCGGCAACTGTGCCTGTTTGTTTAAAGTCAGCCAAAGCTCTATAATTAGCAGTGTTTAATTATGGAAATGGCTGCCGAGGAGAATTTCAAACGCACTGCTTCCCTAGATCATTAGTCACAGGGGCAAAAAAATGAAATGCTTTCAGCAATGAAGGGTTCATATTTCAAGCTTATAGCTGCTAAAAGGGTGTACTCAGAAAATCAATTTTATGAAAGTCCGTTCAGCACTAAAGGGAGTTCCATGCAACTAAGCAATTTTGAAATAATGTCGGTGGGGACCTGATTCATGGACGGTAACAGGACTTTGCTCTGCTTGCCTGGGACATTATCCTCTAAGCTAAGGTCAGAGTTCAAACTCTGGTTTAAATCAACCTCTGTTTAGCATAACTCGATTCTTAAAGGGCTGCTGGCAACTCCACACTGAATAGATAAGTAGTTGTCTGCAGGCATGCAGAGTAGCAGATCAAAGGGTTAGCCTCTGAAAGCTGTCTGAAGACTTAAGTGGGAAAGGGCAAAGTTCAGGTAAACTATAGCATGAAACCTAACCTTGACCCCATGAAGTGATAGTTACTTTAAACCACAACAATGATATCTTAATCTTAGCCACAACCTCACACACTGACAGTAAACATACAATTTGTGCATACCTCCCAGCGCACAGGCGCCCTCCATGCTATAAATCCAGTCCCTGTTGCTTCTTTGATTGCCCCCCACATCAAGCTGGCTGTCATTCCCTGGTTGGAAGGATATGGACGACACATGTGCTGGAGACTATTGGAGACAAATGGGAATGTCAGGTTTCCTAGCCTCTGCTTCAGAAACCACAGCACACAGTGCCCACATACTCTGTGGGAGGCCCTGCACTAATGGCTTGTTGTGGGGATTACTGTCTTTTAGTGTGTGTCCTGTGTTCTCTAGTGGAGGCAGCTACAGCGGTGCTGAGGACGTTTTGGTGTGTCGTTTAAGCTGGGAGGTCACATATAAAAACTGCTACAGCTGCACTGGGACGGCTGGCCCACGCTCCTCACAGGGGATTCCCATTAGGCAGATTGATTGTTTCCTCTTCTCTCCTCCTTTGATTCATGTCTTCCATCTGAGCTCTAATGAGCCATCGGCCGTATGGCACCACTCAGGGCATCTGTGCATCGGCCCCGCGCTGTACAGTACATAGCTAATGGGAAGCTCAAACCGCGCTGTAAACACACACATACACATTCAATACTGGACACAGTCACACCTGGGATATGTGTTGTCTGCAAATGCTCCTTTGTGTTCAGTTTGGATGAGTTCTCCTTATTAGTTCTACATTAAAATGGCTTAGCATCACATTGCAAAGCAGATTTGGGATGAATGTCGGTCTACACCAAGCGCATGTACACATTATTTATTCCACCACAGAAAAGACGGGACAGCTTTACAACCCAATACCACAACTGTTATTTTTCAGCCCCAGCCATCCATATATCCTCCATCATCCACTTTCATGGTACACACAGAATGATAGCTGCAATAGCAATCATAACTACCCATATAAAAACCTTTACCACACTCCAGAGCGTAAATGAGCTTTATTCTTTACCAGATACTCTGTGTTCCTTAGTGGAGAGTAAAAAGCAAGTAGTTTCCCCTCAAACGAAAGTTAACCTGCATCTGATATTGATTCAAGGCTACGTTTTGAAACATTTTATTCAGGATAATTTTCTACCTTGGGAATTTTGAAGTGTAATGCTGCATAGCAAATCATTCAGCATGTTTGGTGATGCCGTTTTATTAAGCCAGAAGTCCTCTACTTTCCTAGTGCAGCAGAAGGTTACACACTCTTTCTTAGTGCAAAGGTTTTGCACAAGAAAATCGTCTGGAAGCTTGTAAATCTCTGTCTGCTTCCTTCTAAAAAAGATTCTCAATTTGCAAAAGGGAAGTGTAAAATGCTGTTTGGCATCTCTCCCACTCCAGCAGTGGCGTCAAAGATTTGAACCCACAGCATCAGACAGGCACATTTGTTCTGAAAATATGATATGAAATAACATTCCCACCCCCCAATTTGTGAGAGAATGATATGTGATAAACTAGTCATTGACTGAAGTGGGCTAGAGGGGAGAATAGTTTCAGCTTCAATGAACTGCAGATGAACTGAGTGAGTTAAGGCAGAGTCATAAACACATGCTGCTCTGTGTTATTGATTGGGGAGAATAAATGACTGTTTGCTAAACATATTAGATCAGAGAAGACGTGGCTCTCACACTGATCACGGTGATCTGCAGGGTGGCCCTGGGTCTTGTCTTTTTGTGTTTGTTTAACTGTGTGAGAGCATGAGTGTGCCGGTATGCACTTGATTACTTGTGCATGTTTGTGTGTGTGTGTATATATATTTTTTTTTTAGCACAGCTTTTGCTCACATACATTTAACAGTGAATGCAGGCTTGGCCTTCAAGTCACTCGCGGTCTCAACTGACCTGTGGTAAAGTTATTTCTCTCTCACACACACAGATATGGACAAATACACACTGTCACCTCATCTAATTTGTGTCAAAACACTTCAAGTTGCCTCCACACTGTATGTGGGGAAAACTGTCTCTAGAGGTCACTGCAGTTCCATGGGTGACAGACAGTTGAGGCAAGCAACATCCTGTTTAACAGAGCTACTCAGACAAAAGCCAGGGATTGAGGGGAAGAAGAAAAAGATAAAAAAAATGCGAGTGTATCACAGTGAGTTTCAAATAGCCACACACAACTAAACACTCAGAAAGAAACCATGAAACCTTGCCACTAAAAGCTGCCATTCCAGACCCAAGTAAGGCTGTTAAGGTGCAAACAGTGGTGATTTTTTTTCTGCACTCTGTCTTACACAGACAGTTCGCATTCAACTTCCCTAACTCCAAAAGCATGTTGAAATAAGCTAGTAAATGTTTTTCATTTACTAGTAAGTAATAATGAGGAAACTAATATGCTAAAGTTTCCAAAGCTAGAGCCAACTTCAGAGAATGAACTTAAAACACAACAGCAGCCTCATCCTGTCTTTAGTTTTGGTTATGCTTCTAAAGCTATTATTTAAATCGGGCACAGAAGGGGAAAAAAGGGGGGTGAACATGCTGCCAGGCGCCTCTCTTCCACTAATGCTATTACACTAGGTTATTTTTAAAAGTTCCTTTTCTAAACATTTACAGTCAGTAGTACACTAGGAGTTGCTGTTCCATATGCTTTGTTTGTATTGTGGTTGTGGTCTCAGTCGGGCTGAATCCGCCTGCTTCCAGTGAGCTAGTGGCAGTTTCGTGGTCCACCATGCCAAGTTCAAAATTAGTAACAAATTTAATATATACTCTGCTGGCATCCACTGCTTTTTGCTGAGTGCAAAATGCTCTGATAGTTTGTCGTGGGGTCTCTCTGGAAGACCACAACTAGGCCCAATATAGAAAACTTCAACTGAACAGAGAAGTAAAAAAGAAAAGCAAAATCCAGAGCAGATGCTGACAGCGTTCGCAGTGCTTAGGCAAAGAAAGCTGAAGCACTAACACAGGACCACCAAGACAAACTCAGCTCTTGCAATGACTCCCTCTTGCTGGCAGATGGGAACATGCATGGCCACAACCTCAAGCCCAAACTATTAGCATGACCTAAACGACAAAACCATGCTCCTGTTAATGGTATAATCATGGAGGGAAATGATTTATGGCTTTCATTTTTAAGGAGCGCTTACCCCATAACTCCTAATATGGAGGAAAATATCTGTTTTCACTATGGACGCCCTCCCATATTGCATTATAGGCTGTTAAAGCATGGAAAAGAACATATTGGTGTCATAAATTTAGGTTTCAAACTAGACAGCATAAAACCTGCTGCAGGGTTTTAGACGGTGACAGCAGTGAAAAGTTACACCACAGCAAATGATTTTAGTTTTGATTCACTTGGATTTGAACCTTGGAAGTTAGAAGTAATTTCTTTGAGTGTACTTCATCAGTGTATCTCTTCTTGACTTCTTTTTACATCCATCACATCCTCAGCTGCCCAAAATAATATAAAAGAGATTTATAACACATTGTAAAAATAAATAGGACTTGTTTTAGCTTTTTACTGATGCCAAGTAATTCATGTTTTCTGGGACTTTTAAAAGGGATTTCAGGCTCACGGGATGTTGAAAATTTGTCCTTTAAATAATGTCCCATGTTTCTGCACGGCACTTTGAGGACTTCCGTTTCTGTAGCAGAACCCAGAAAACAAATGTAATATTTCTCAATGAAGCAATCTAAAACTTATAAATAAGTGGTTAGTTTATGTGAACAGTGTTTCCTCTCGTCATGAAAACAGACTCAAACTTCACTGTAGTTTGTCCTCTGACCAGTAGAGGGAGGTCACTGATTTATTTCTGCTAAATTACAGCGGGAATCTGCATCCTCTGGGTTCTTGATTATGAGTGATTCTAAAGAAATGTGTCAGTTATTATTTTTAGACAACCACATAATGCAAGCACAGTGGGCCCTTTGAAGGCTCATTTATTACAGAGGAGATAAGCATGTTGCAGCAGCCAGATTCCTCTGGAACAGGTCACCAGCCCTGATTAAAAGTGACTTCACATCAGGCTATAAATATTTGTCAAGCCTACCTTTGAGAGGCAGGCGAGCCGTGGCTTCTCTGCTCATTTGCCACATGAAAGTGCAAATGGAAACACTTTAGGGTTAGGAGCTACATCAGTCATAGCTGGTATAAGATGGCCAATAAAAGGGGCGTAATTATGATGCTCCATCATTTGACACAGCTTGAGGGTCTTAGGCTGTTTGCCTGCAAGCTGTAAGCAAAAGAAAGAGAAAATCTCAGCCATGAATAATGGGACCTGTACTTTTATGAGCATACTGTATTTAAGTGTGATCTTTGAAAATGTGTGGTCTCCCTCTGTCACCTCCTCCCTCCTCCTCCCCTGCTTTTTCTTCTTCTCATTTTCTCACCGCAACTGTTCACCTAGCTGCACACTGAGTGTGCTGCAATAGCCAGTTTTTGGTGCCTCTTATTCCTCTGCGATATCAAAGCCACATCAGACTTATAATAATTCCTTGGACACAGTCACCTCATTTGTTTGTTGTTGGACATGCACTGATGTCATTTGATGAGGGCCCATTCAGCTTGTTTGTGATAAACAAAGCTATTTTTCATATTTCATGGCCTCCATACAACATATTTAAAGAACATAATATGATTCACAAGCCATAAGTTTCTCTCCAGTGTCATAAATTACTTTTGTTTTTGATCAGGAGCCCTCAGTAGGTATTCAATGTGGCTTAGTGTCATTTTTATCCACTCAGCATGCATAAGTTTTTGAGGTCAGCCATGTCACAGTAATGATACATTCTGTAATCATGGAGGTACTGTTCTTGGAAATGCCTCTGCATTCCTTGGTGTGTCTACTTGATATATGAGGGCCATGAGTAACAGTAAGCAGAGCTGATGTAGACATCAGGCAGGTGTGGAGACTTCATTAAGAGGAACCATTTGACTTGCACAACCAGTCTAATCCTACACAGGAGCTTCACACGGAGAGGCAGGCCCCCAGGAAGAGCCCAGTGGAGAAGTGTGCTGTTGACACCATACTGTTACACAACCCAGCTGTGAGTTTTCTTCTTGCCTGCATGATGCCAATGAAACTAATGTGGCGGAAATACTCTGTTCAGGTGGAGGTTGTTCATTATATCTGCTTCTGCTACTCAGAGTGCTGCGTATTTGTGACTGGTGTAGAGTCTCAAAAGAGAGACGAGCTGCTGGCCTCACTTGCTGGACTTCATCTGTCAAATCCTCCATAGTGTTGGCACAGACTGCATTGAGGAAATTGGAGATTTAAATTGAAGAGAATTGATGCTGCTGCTGTTTTGCAGAATACTGTTGCTGAACATCATTTCTGTCTGCTGTCCAAATAAACAGCCGTGCAGCTTGTCACCTGTGCAGCTCGATGGAAATAAACCTATCACGACTTGATTTTTCTGAGAAGGAACGCACAGTCTTCGAAGCCAAAAGTTAAATATTGAGTGCGATCTTTGTCTGCATTGTGTGAAGATACAAAATTATATATATAGATTATTATTAAAGTTTGGAGAACTAATTAAATCAGACATTCGTATGGCTTAAACTCTTCTATGATCTCAAAGTCGTGATAACTGAGTGGACAGAGAGCACAGTGATACATGTCAATATTTTAAAATGTCACTCTAAACCAGAATTTTACATACAACTGCAGTTTCCACTACCCTACAAGCATTAGATGATTACCTGCCTCTGAAAACCATCGTACTCAACAGCCAATAGTTGTACTGTGACACCAACTTATCCTTCTGATTTGACCCAATTTTGCAGTCAGTAAAAATTAAGTGGTGTAAAGCTGGGTTAGAACTACAAACCATTGGAAAGTGAAAACATGTCTCAACAGGCAAAAACACTGTTACTGCCATATAGCCAGACAAATAATATCTTATAACTTTCTACAACTCATTTGTAAGAGAAAAGAGTTGCTATTTTACATATCAAAAAAACAGGCACACTTTCAAATTCTCTTAGGAAATGAAGCTACCTTAAAATGTACAACTTTTGAAATGAACATGGACACTCAGAATCCATCCATCCATCCATCCATCCATCCATCCATCCATCCATCCATCCTTTTACTGCTGCTTATCCGGGGTCGGCGGAATCCTCAGGTGTTTCCAGGCCTGTTGATAAATGCAGTCCCTCCATCATGTCCTGGGTCTTCCACAGGGTATCTTTCTGCTGGGATGTGACACCTCACCCAGAAAGGTCAATATGGAGACGTATATGGCCCTAATTAGTCCCTCCCAGATGAACGAGCTTCTCAGCTTATCTCCAGGGGCGAGCCTGGCCCCTCTGCTGTGGAAACTCATAGTGTCCGTTTGAATTTATGAGGTTTTTCTTTCGGTCACTACCTACAGCTTGTGACCATAGGTGAAGGTAGGAACGTAGATGGGCTGGTAAATTGAGAACTTTTGACTGAACTCCTTCTTCACCATGACAGACCGATGCAAAGTCTGTATCAATTAAAGATGTATCAAATTCAAGATTCAGTTTCGGATTCGTCTGAATCTTGTTCTTTTTTGGCTTTTTTGGGTTAGGCCGAACCCTAGAGCGCTAACCGAACTGAATCCAACCAGTAACCAGTATCTCTAGCATCAATGCAGATACTGTACCAATCTGCCTGTCAATGTCATGCTCCATTATTACCCCAGTGGTGAACAAAACCTAGACATATTTAAACTCCTCCACTTGGGGCAGAGTTTTATTCCTGACACAAGAGAAGACCACGGTCTCGGATTTGGAGGTGCTGAATCTCCAACCTCTTTACACTCAGTTATCTATTCAGAGTTGGAAATCATTGCTTGATGAAACCAGTAGAACCACATCAGTAATGAAAACTAGAGACCCAATTATAATGCAACAAAAAACTAGATCCCCTCAACACCGCAGCTACACCTAGCACTTCTAAGTGACGAAGGGCAGCCTGGTGAACTTCAACCCTCACTGGAAACAAATCTAACTTACTACTGGCAATGTGGACCAAGCTTTGACACTGAGACCAGCATGACCAGTGTCATACAAGAACTGGATAGCTTGTTCAAGGGGGTCTGGTACTCCATTCTCTCAGAGCACCTTCCGGACTCCTTAGGGAACAAAGTCAAATGCTATTTCCAAGTCCACAAAACACAAGTAGACTGGTAGGGCAAACTCCCATGTCCCCTCTAAGAACCTACAGAGGGTGTAGAACTGGTCCTCTGGCCCTCTATTTTCACAGGTAGGGGAAAACCACATTGCTCCTCCTCGATATCAGCGTGGACACTCAGTATTGGAGTCAAAATAGTTTAGTGCATCCACTCCATCACAACATTTCAGTGTCAGTGCAGTATCCCTGTTAGGCGCCTGATCCCAGTTAATAGATTACATACTGTATGTGTAGATTTCTTGATTACATTTAATAAGTAAGCAGTTTTCACCTGTTACATGGCTAGACATCAGTATTTAGATTTGTATGCCCTACAGGCAGTCGGCCTATATTATAAAATACCCTGATTGAGAGGTAAACTGGGATTCAACAATAGACTCTAAAGGCCAACAGATGCTCAACAAAAAGGGGAAGAAAAACAGAAGGAGAGCAAGAGATTAAAACTGAGATGCAGGGGATTATTTAAAGGCATTAAAATGGCACAGAAGATTATTCTGATGTTGATGACGCTGACCTGAGGTCAGTAAGCAAAAACTGCCAGTGCAGCAGACAAAGATAACACAACAATGGAGAAATTGCTAACAAGTAGTTAGCGCTCTATTAGCTACAACATGGGTCTCTTTCTGGGGTGGACATTAAGTAAATTATTGAGGTTTCTTTACATTTTAATTTCCTATTTAGGTTCAATGTGAAAATGAGTTTGGCTTTAGCATATGTATTATTTTGAATAACAGATGGGCTAAACAGTAATTAAGTTTCTCTCTGTGTTTAGCTATGAAATGGGTGCTAAAGAAGAATCAGAAGATGAGCAGAAGCAATGAAAGACTCTTTTTGATGCTTAAGCTAAATAGTAGCCACACAGTTTTACATTCAATCAAACAATAACTTGAAGTCTTGAACTGACCTATAATGAGACGCGAAACAGAAAAAGTTTGGCGCTCATTAGCATTTAGATCCGAAAATATCTATTCCCACACTGAACAAGCCTTGTATGCTCTGAGGAGAATAAAGTTGAGAAATGAAGCAAGGTCCTGGGAAATGGCAGCGCCGCTATCACTTTGTACCATGCTTTTTATCTAGATTGGCAGAGGCACGTATGCAACAGTTACACGAGGAGCTGATCGTTTTGCATCCAGTACTTCACTGATGACAGAACTGAGACCTGGATTTTCGTACACAAAGCACAGGTCACCAAGAGGCCAGAGTTAAAAGCAAGGGTCGCAATGCAACATCTACCCAAACCACACAAAGCCAGCTTTTCATCCCCTCTCTGTCCATTCCACAAAGTCTGTAATTGTCTTTGACAAAACTCATTAGCAGAGACCTTGTAGCAACATCGGCAATCAGAAATTCCATGGAGGGAGACATGCTCAGAAACAATGTCCCACACATATTTCATTGCACCTTTTGACAAAATGTAATGAACTGTGTATATTGTCCCCCGCATCTGAACTCTGAGCCATCGGTACAAAGACTATGTTTTATGAGCCAGCCTGAGATGCCCAGCGTGGGACACAACAAATGGCACCTTCATGCTGGCTCTTTTGTCCGACTAGAGGGCAAATTATTGTTTGCAATGTTGTCGTTGTTATTAAGGCTCCTATTTATACAAAGAGGCCATTGATATCGTGTCAGAATAATTCCTATTCTTTTACATTGCAGGCACATGCTCATTAAGTGGGGGCCTAAATGAATGAAAGTGCACATGTGATGGATGTCCTTCCCAGTGCTTTGTCAGAAGTTAACCCCTCATTGACCTTTAGCTTAACTTTGTAGACATATAAAACTCATTGTTAACCTGGTGCTGGGTCCTTTGTGAGCGCTGGTCAGGGAAATTGAATAAGTGCATAAGATAAGCACATATTATGTATATGTGCTCTTTTCTGTGTATATCAAGTCATACAAGATCATTTGGAGGCTGGAAAAAAAAGATCAGTCACATTAATTAAATGCTTTGTTTTGTCTTGCTACTGTCATGGATTAAGTTTGTTTCAAGTTATGAATGAGCTCAACCATTTTCCCTTTGTTTGAAAGTGAAGACACATCTCAGCGGGGGGTAAGACTCAATCTTCGACTAACATATTCACAATTAATCACAAGTCTTCTCTCCATACCTCTCATGTGTTCCAAACACTGACTTAACAGGCCACCTGTCATTGCTGACAGTAAGTTGGCCTGTCAATTTGAAAAGACCATAAGATGCAAGCAGCAACTTGGCCCAAAAAAGACCAATGATGCATGACAGTATGAGAAGGATGAGTGGGCATAGGGGGTCACTAGAGGGGGGGTGGGGGGATGTTGTATGTAAACATATGTAGTTATTTGATACTAAAAGCTGCATGGGTAGATAGACACCCTCTGAATTCATACAGGGGATGGTCACAGATTAAGCTTGTCAAACCAATTTAAACATTCATGTTTACCATGGCTTGTTTTGCTATTTTTGCATATTTGTGCCTCTTTCGCAAATAATCTAAAATCTGTTTTGGATTATGCAAACGTGCTTGTATGGGGGGGGGGGGGGGGGGGGGGGGGGGTGGGGGGGGGGGGGGGGGGGGGGGGGGGGGGGG
>JBBDHI010000001.1:26088501-26098740 GCA_037177115.1 Craterocephalus stercusmuscarum
TGGTCCTGCAAATGGATTTTTTAACCATTCAAATAAATACAGACTAAATATTTTATATAATTATTATCATTATAACTATCATTTCTATTATAATAGAACTTTTTAAAATGTATGGTTATCACACAATGTTCAACTCATTGAATAGCTGTCCCCGGGCTCGTAATGAACCTGAGTGCTGAAGCATCACGCAGGTGTAATGTCAGGTCATGACCCTTAGATAACAACAATCACATGTCATTCAGATTCACAAAATAGCGTTCTGCCTCGACAATAGGCCTGTCACCTGTTTTATGTCATGAAAAAACGATGTTGTGGGCTGAGTCGGGACAGACTGTATTTAGCATTAATGTCTCTGGCGTGTTGCCAATATTAATGATAAGTTTGTCACCCGGTGCCAATTAACACTGATTGAAAGGACAGCATCACGTGGCTATAAATAGGTAAAATGAAAAAGTGTCTCCATTGTTCAATGAAGATAGCAGAAAAAAGGAAAACGGCGTTCTGGGCCAACGAGGTCAGGATTTTGGTGGGCGAGGTGGAAGCCAACAACACCGTCCTCTTCAGCCGGTTTCGGGGTGCCCACACCAACAAACGAAGGATGCAGATGTTGGAGGCCAGAGGTATGGAGGGGCTGCTGTCGTCACAGGAGGATAGGGCCCAGGCTGTGCTGGGTACTTCAACGAGGCGCACTGCCAGTACAGAGGCATAACAAGTGTAACAAGAACAGTAGCTCTGTGTAGGAGTGAGTTTGCTTAAGGAAAGTGATGTGAGAATTGGGACAAACTGTGTTGCTATGTATTTCTTGTTTCTGACTCCATCCCCGAGCTGTAGGAACAATTTAAGACCTCTAAGACAGACCCCATCTTGTGGTAAAACAGTTAATTACATTAACCTCTAGATTTTTAGGCTTCTCATGTGTGAAAAAAGCAAAAACTGCACCAGGCATCCTAATGAAATCTATGTTGTTTCTTGTTATGTCATTATTGATCTAAGTGAAATGTAACTATCAAATAGTAAAAGGCTTCTTGTTTACCCTTTTCCACAGCCACGTCATGCCCACTTTTTGATCTAAAGGATTTGAAAGTTGCATTTTCCTCAATTTAGTTGATAGCTAAAGGTTTTTGAAAGTGACGATATAGAGGAGGTGATAAGTATCCTCACTAATACCTCCACACAGCTAATCATGAGCTGATAAAATGACTGAGGATCTTGCTTTATGTTGTCACCAAAGTTTAACTAACTTATTTACTAACAGTAATTACTTTTTTAGTATCAAAGATTCCCTGTTTATCCAAGGTCCACAGAACCTAAATTCTATCATGTCTGTCTCTGCCTTTTACCCTCTGCCGCCATCAGTATAGTTTTGAACAAGCTTTCTTTAAATTACCTCTGCACTAGATGGTTGAAGCATTAATCCCAGAATTTATTGAATTTCTTTGGTCTGGACCGCTCAGTTTCTTTTTTGAAAACATAGATCTAATAGGATAGCTATCCAGTTACATATCAAGAGTATTGTTTGTGTTGTAATCTGCTATGTCAAAGGTTAAAAGGTCCCATTAGGCATTTGCAGAAGGGAATCCAAGTCAGCATATCAGCGGCCTCTTAGTACCTGTGCCTCCATTGGTGTCTCTTTCCACATTAGCATTCAGGTCCACTACCCCAACCCCGTCTCATTCTATTCACCCCTGGATTTATTTTCATACTATGGGGGCATGATAGCTACTTAATAATTCATATTTTGAGTGCATACCCATGCACTGAGAAATTCTGATTTATCCTCCTGAGTAGCCCACCCTCTTGCATCATTTAAGTCTTCAAGTTCTAGCTGTAGTGTATTCATTCAGTCTGTGCAATGCTCTTGGAGTACAACTGTCAAAATTTTTAGCACAAGAGAGACATTTGTGTGGGTACTTTTTTTCTTTAAAAAACATTGTGCTGAGTAAGCAATGCCCCATGTAGAAAAACTTCTGTTAAAAGTCCCTCGCTGAAGAGCAGTAGAGTGGCACTTTTCTGTTAATGGTCTGATCATGTCATAGCGCAACATAAGCACAACAATATAGAACAAACCATTGCAGCCATATGATTTGGGTCAACTTTAATTTGCTGCTCACTTGCTTACATATGTTGTCCAGATTTAAAAATACCACTGGTTTCAGTTTTAGAAGTTTCACCTAATTTCCTCCCAAATGGTTTTAATCTTTCAATCTTTGTTTTCCATGTTTACTTTTGTTTTTTCTGTTGTGCATGTTTATCTTGGTAAACATGTATGTCTTTTCATTTTGACTAGCAAGTCAGTGTGTACTGTAAGTTACATGGAACCGACGGCTAATGCAGTGAAGATAACAGTGCTCTTTTGCAGAATGCTGGCACTGTTCATATACTTTGTAAGTTTACAGTAACCCTCAACACTTTTCTTTTTGGGTTTTGCTCTTTACATTATATCCTTTTTTAAGTCCCATTTGTCAAAGAGAAAAAAAAATAAATATAGTTTAAGACAAACCAAAATAAATGGGTGAGTTCAGAAATACACTGAGCTACAAGCCACAGAGGAAGATGTGGCTTACTCTGGCCACATATAAACAGCTTGCCTTGGAAATAGATGCTTCCGCACAGAAACAAAATTGTAGTGACACTGTCACAATAAGTAGAAATAATAAAAGGTATTCAGAGTCCTTGACTGACATACAAAACTGCACAACAGTGGATGTAGTTTTTAACTTACATACAGGACTACCTGTCCTTATTTTAACTCTGTTGAAAATGTGTTAAGATGCATAAAGAGCTGTGATAGAAACACAAAAATCTCTTTTGAAAATCCAAATAGTGTGAACTGAAACAACATTCTCCCACTTTTCTGTTTTCTAGTCTCAGAAATGGGTTTTCTGATGACGATTACCTAAATTAAGCAACCTTATAAAGATGTTTCTAAAATAGAAAATATCAAATCTCTATTCACTATGTGTATAATTTTTTCGTATTTGAATAACAAATAATACTTGTGAGCACTATAAGAAACACTTATATCTGTATATATCATTCATATCAATCTGTTTATTTACAGCAGCTGGGCCTTGGGGGCTTTAGGTCTAGATGGGATACCCAGAAACTTCCTCTTTCTGGCAACACTCTCCAACTCCTCTTAGGGGAACCTGAGGCAATCAATGGCCAAAAGGGATATGTGTACTCTGAATCGTGTTCTAGGTCTGCCCCAGGATCTCTTGTGTACCTGAAATTAGTCGTGCCAGGAAAAACCTTTGATGACAGGTGACCAGAAGGCATCCAGATCAGATACCCAATCCACCTTAGCAGACTCTTTTCAATGGAGGGGAACAGCGGCTGTTCTGCAAGCTAACACCGATGCACATGCTCCTCACTCTCTGATGGCACCCTCTAAAGGAAACAAATTTCAGCTGCTTGTATCCACAATCTTTTTCTGTCATTCACTATCTAAATTTGGTAACAATAGGTGACAGAGTGAAGAAGGATGAATAAATCACAGGCTTTGCCTTTTTGGCTAAGCCCTCTCTTCGTCACAACAGACGTGGGCAGTACTCTCATTATGGCTTAAGAAGCCCATCAGTCCGACTCTTACTCCATCCCTCATGAACAAGATCCCAGTATACTTACCCCCCTTAGCTTGAGGCAAAGAACCATCACCTGGGAAGGAGCACTCTAACCTTTTCCAGTCGAGAAGCATTTGGAGGGACTGACTTTCATGTAAGTTACTTTATGCTTAGCTGAGAACCACTCTTGTGCACACTGAAGGGCATGCATTGAAAATGCCCACAGAAAGAGCAGAGATGCAACCCACAGGTCTCCAAACCAGACAATCTCACTAACTATACCTCAAGATCCTGTCCATGAACATCACAAACAGAATTAGTGATATGGAGCAGCCTTGGGGACTCCCAACATGGAGATAAATAGGAATGTCTTGGTGCCAAGGATGCAGACCAGCTTTTGTTTTGATTATACAGGGATTTAGTTGCCTGCAAAGGTAATTTGGTACCCTGTACTCCTTCAGTACCCCTTGGAGAATCCTTTGACAGACATTGTCCAAGTTCATAAAACACATGTAGCCTATACGATCAAACTCCAGTGACTCTGTCTGTCACTGTGGATGGGTAAAAGTCAAGCCCACTGATTTTTTACCAGGACCAAAACTACACTATTCCTTGTGAAGTCGAGATATTACAATCAGTCGTGATGTTTTTTCTGCACCATGGAGGAAGTACAAATTCAGATAGTGAAAGAGCCAAACTCGGACAGTCAGCTTCACATATTCAGTTGTCTGTTGGTCTTTCTTGTACAGTTGGGAAAATGCTGACATCCTAATGACCTAAATTATGCACTCCATCAACAATATAACCATTATATTTACTGTTATACAAAACACCCTTCTTACCTAACACTGTAATTTTTAAGACATGTTTAAGATTTTTTAAAAAGGAAGTAGGAGACCTGGTATCAAATTAGCATGTTTTAATTATACATGAGTATCACATGAGGGCCAGAAACACTACTTTGATTTACAGTGCTGAGACCTCTTTCCTTGCTGTTGGGAATATTGTACATATCGGATTACTGGAACAGCAACAGTTTTCCGAATGACAGGATGAGAAGATGCATCCAATACTGGAAACAAGTTTCCCTCTTTGCTGGCTTCCGCCATCCACAGTTATGTGACTGTTGAGTATAACAGCACACTGTGTGGAAAAAGGGGGAGCAGGAAGAGGAGAGGTTAAGAGGTTTCCCAGGAGAGCGCTGCCCAAAGGAGGCACGATTAGGAGGTGAATCAGTCAAACGCTTGCACCAAATGTGCTGGCACATCATGATAACCCTAGGCTGTTCCAGAGTAAGGGGACTGACAGGCAGATTCCACTTATGACTGACTTCATCTGGATTATTTATCAGCTCCTATAGCCAGGCTTGCAACGGACCCTTCAGCTCATTTGGAGCCTGTATATTTTCCCACACAGCCATGCGGTTAAACTGACTTGTAACTACAGAAGGCTATATAGATTTTTACCTCATTTTTGCTGAGTGGCTACACTTAGGCTTTACCCTCAATATGGTATTGTCTCAAAAAGCTAAAGTTTCTTAAAATCTTCACTCCAAAATATATCTATATTATGCTGAATTTCCATGTAGACCTGAAGAATAACATACTTATATCCATTTACACACAGCAAGGTTTTTTAACTTTTATTTTTAAATAGAGTAGGTGAGTATGTTGGCCTTCCGGACCCACTGCCTCAGAAACTGAAGCATGTTTATTGCTATTGTGAGCTTGTTTTTGAGGACACAAACGTCTGACTTTAAGAATATGTCTTAATATCACAGGCATTCCCACAGATACTCACATACTCGCATGGCCAATCTCCATGAGCTCTGAATAGATTGCTTGTAAAAGTAAAAACACCTGGTTGCGTGTAGTGGATATCTTTCATAGTGTCAGCTGAATAGGTGATCGTCACAATGAAAACATATTGGGTACTCCTGCTGGTGAATGGTTCCTTTGTTTGTGCATTCTTCTGTTATGTGAATACTGTTATGTTTTCCTTGGCTGATAATTACTGAAGGAATGTTATATTTTTTGCAGGTGCCCACAAATGCCTGCTGGCTTGGAACCTTCATGGATGTTTGTTTGTGTATGTCTCTGTGTATGCACACTTTGACAGTAATTGTGCCTGACACCTACTGTGGTACGTTTCACGGACACAAAGAGGTTATAATCTTCTTTTTTTTTTCTTACTTGGAAAAGGAAGAACAATTTTCTTGACAGAAATGGACAAAAGAAAGGCTTGTTTCCCCAGATATAATTTAAAGCAGGTCAAAAGTCAGAGTTTTATAATATGATTGCTTGGTGAATTAAATGCAGTCCATGGGCCAGAGGCATTTTTGTTTTCTCAGCACCAGTGGCTCAGTGCCTTTGATAGATGCTAATTGAACACATATTTATTGTGCTAGGTTCAGCAGGAGTGTGATGACTGTGATGGTTCCTCAATTAGGACCATTAACAAGATGATTGTGCTTGCATTTCTGGAAGTGTTTCTGGTTAGACCCTTTTTTTTCTGCCACAGTTATCCCACAAGTGCCCAACGGCCATCTGGGAAAATCGCTTTAATGCTTTGACAAAAAGGATGATGGAGGTTTGATTTGGCAGTTGTCATGGAAACGCTTAACAATTCTTTTATGCTCAAAGAGAAAGCCAAGACGTGTGAAACAGCTCGGATGACGAGAAAACTGCCCTTTAAGATGTCTGTTCAAGAGCCAGTGACTTACACAAAGTTATCTTCACTCCTGTCTTCAGAGCAAAATGTAAGCAGACAAGAGAGGCATGCTGTCGGAGGCAGTGGAGAACTTATAGCTTGTTTAAGGTTTAGGAGAGGGTTGTGACTGTAGAGGCCTGTGTAGCAGCTGATAGGTCTGAGTGTGTCTAACCCTGTGATCTGTGTGCTAACATTGGCCTACTGGGGTACAATCAGTTCCTCCACTCTGCCTTTGTCCCTTGTGAGGGGAGGCTTACCCAACTACCCCCTGTTTACTCTAGCCTTCATAATAGTAAAGTCCAAACTCCCTTTGTAAGGTGGATTTAGGCTAGATTTACTTCAATTTGATCTAGACGGACCCCTTTTCATCGGCCTGGAGGTCTAATGCCCTTAACTGGCTTAACCTGGCTCCCCCATGAGCTAAGAGCCCACATGCCCACAACCTCTTGCCTGTTTGCCACTCCTACTTATACCCCCACTCCTCACATTCACCCTATCCATCTCACCCTCATGTCCCCTGAGAAACCCCTAGTGCCACTAAGGTTTGATTGCAAAGCATGCTGGGACATGTGTAGTGACACGGATTTAACATGCCACAATCATACTGGAAATAAAATAAAAAACCACCATGATACCCATTCTGTGTCTATATTCTATGTGAAGGGTTCTGAGAATGGAGAGGTCCTTTTTGCACTTTCCTTAAATTCAGATATCTAAGAATATAGCCTCAAGAGAAAAGTGCTCTCTTCTCAACTGCTCTAAGAGTGGCAATGTTATGTCCAGCATCTTTTCACATGAATATAGATAAGATGTTTTAAATCCAAAACTCAAAGGTCTCTAAAACAGGATACTGCTCTCTCTGTGAGGAGATGCTACTCTATAAGTAAACATGTTTTCAAGATACGGTTGGAAAGTGATAAAACTGTGTATTATCATAACTGCCATCGATCATTATTGACTCTTTTAAGGTATGAGGTTCATATTTGGCCCTTACTGCTCTATATTTGCCCCACAGCCTCTTAATTTGTTGTAATCTAGATGGACTATTCTCTATGTAATGTGTAAAAGTTCCATTTAATTTGACATTGACAAATCAACCTGGACACGAGAACAACACAGTTATACTGTTATGTCCCAAACATACGGCCATTCTTAAGTCCTAATTTTTGTCTCATCCTGGGGTGGTTGGACTCATGTTGTTGCTGTGCACAATTTAAACCCAGCCCACCAAATTTTGCATTCATGAGAGGAAAAAATATTCTTTTCAAAAAGTTGTTTTGAATTGCAAATTTTCCCAAATCAGCACAGAGCAGAGCGTGGTGGTGGAGAGTAAATGCAGGGACAGTGTGGTGCTTATCCCTACCTCTGTAAGCTTCCTCACTCAGACATGCTGGCTGCCAGACTATACTCTGACATATGTGCCCAAATTGTCATGGATAAATTATGTAACCTAGACCATCCAGATTATTCAAATGCAGTCTGAACGTGTCATCTTTAGTACCGGTGAGGCTCTTGAGACCTGTCACCTTCTGAATTCAAAATGGTTAAATTTTAGGATGGGTCTCTCTCTTGTTACACCCGCTCTTCCCTGTCGCCCCCTCCTCCGAGCTTGGCCTAATCCAGTGGCACAGCGTCATTGCAGCATCAGTGTTACCTTTGATGGGCCCGGATTAAAGCAAATCTCCATTCCTTTGGTGGATTTCAAACGCTGCTTCAACAATGACGCCAGCCAGGGGTGAGTTAATGAGGCTTGCAGTGGACTGGCAATGAGTGACTTTAAAATCAACCTGATTAGAGGCAGTGATATTATCTTCCTTTTTTCCTTACCTCACTTTGTGCGCTTGGCTTTCCATGCCATCTCTCAGCTTGTTTCTCTGTCCCTTTTTATATCTTTCCCGAGTATTTCCATTTTTCTAGATTCTTTTCTGAACTGTGATCATCTCTCTCTTCCCTATCTACCACTTTCCTCCTACTCCCTAGTGAGTGAGGCCTGACTTAATTAGTGGGCTGGAGTGTGAATGTGCCTTTCACAGGGTGTTAATGAAAAGCTTTGCGCTTTCCCTTTCAGTGTATTAGTGACTGACTTCACCCCCCCTGCCCTCTTTGCATGCCTCCTCTCCCCCTCCTCCTTCTGCCTGCACATCTCCTCAGCCCATCTTACCGGAGGGAGGTGTTATTACAGGGGCTGTTGACTCTGCGGCTTTAGGTTTTGGGTCTCTCTTGTACTGAGCTGATAGCTTAATTAAACATGCAAATCGGATCTATCGAACACGTCTTAACAACCATTCTCGGTGTAGCTGTTATGTCATGTCAGATGGCTTTTTTTGTGTTTGAGAGTTTTTACTAAATCTAATTATACAATACCAGCTCATGTGAACATGCTGTTCCATTTCAAGGTAAATTAATTTGTACATAGACCTGATTGATTCTGGTGAAGCAGGGTGTTTATTGTTGTGCTGGTCAGTATAAAATATTGCAAATCAAATTAATTTATTAGAGGCTTTATTTTCAGTGTTACAATGTTCTCATTCAACCAGTCGTTCTTCCTTCAGGTGGCCGCAGAGTGGTTGCTTAACAAACAGTATGATTAATTCTGTATAGTATACATTTTCATCCAGCAGGTATTCACCTGATATTCACCTTAAGCTTTACTTGACCTTTAGGATTAGCAGAAAGTTTAAGTTCTTTGTATGCCACCAGCATCAAGAAAACCCAAAAACAATTGTGCAATCTCTAGATATAAGTATGTGTATATGTATATGTATTCCTTTTTTGCTCTCTCATAGATGCATACAGATTACATTTTCCCTTCTGACACTGATAAATATTTTCATTTATTTTCTAAGAAAAGTACAGTGTCGATTGTTCATTTTCTCACAAAAGACATGGCCAAATTAAACTGGTTCGGTTCCAACTTTATTTTTGGCCTAACAACAGGAAGCAGCTTTGGCAAATCAAACTGTGAGCATTTGATGCATGCGCAGTAGATGTTTTTAACTGTTGTAGCTGCAAGTATACAGTGTTTTTAAAAAGACAACAAACATACAAAACATATGTACCTGTGGTCTGCAGACAAATGCCCACAACACAAACAGAAAAAGAGATAAATGCCCACAGATTGTTTTACTGTTTATTGTTTATATTTCAAAAAGACGATCAACTGAACATTTTGTCACATAGGACATATCACATAGGCTTATGCCCCCATATATCTAGTGACCAAAGCTTTGTGATGATTTCATGACAACGCTTAAAATGAGGGATTTGTGAAGAACAAGGTGTAAAATGGGGCTTGATAGGAAAGACCACCTGAAGTACTACCAACATCTATAAAGGGGTCAAACAACCCATTTTAACTTTGTCCCATGAGTGCGTTAAATAAAGTGTGACCTTAGGTGCGATAGAACTACAAAGAAAATCAATTTCATATAGCCTACATATTTTACTAATGCATAGGGTTTTGAACGTTTTTGTACATATTTCTATAATGAAATAACCTTGAAATCAATATGAACATTTTTCACATTTGTATGACTGTGTACTCACATTTCTATACTGTAAGTATAGATTATAAAACAATTTGTGGGCATCTGTCTTCGGAAACAATTGTCATGTAATCCCATATACATACAGTATGATTGTTAGTTTTCCAATGCATCTTTCTTATTTATTTGTTTAGAGTTCAGCTGTCACATGCAGCATCACCTCATTTGCTAGTTCTGATTTGCTTCAACGTAGCCTCCCATTTATTATCTGCAAACATTTTAACCTTGTGTCTTCATCACTGTCCACAGTTACATGTATTTTTAGTAGACATCCAAATCTTTGTGATTGCCATCTTTGGTTATTTGGCTGATTAAAAATGTTTGGGAAACAGTTTTGGATTGGATAACATTTTATTTTATTTTATTTTCTTATCAAGTGTTGTCCAACCCTGTTTCTAGAATATTAGATTAACACTTGGAAG
>JBBDHI010000001.1:26150258-26167007 GCA_037177115.1 Craterocephalus stercusmuscarum
CTTTGTGTAAACACAAATACATGCTAATGGATGTGTATTTAGAGTTTTGAGGTTCATTTGTCAGCAACAGTAAATAAGGTTACTCTATTGAAATATTTGTCAAATATTCTTGAAGGAAGATTTTTATTATTTATTTTTTTGTCAACACTTCCAACAATAATCCTGGATGGTTTAATCTTTTTGTACAATGAATCTGGAATCATGTAAACAGAATCACAACTGACACAGACACAGTTACAAAGTAATCATAACCAATGCCCCAGTGGTTGAGTAACAGCTGCAACACAGGCCTTTGGTTGTTATCTTTTCAAATGTGGCAGAATCTGGGTTGCACTTGTACTGATGGTAATGCGACAAAAGCTAACACCAAAAGTCTTTGTGCCTCGATGTGTTTGAAATAAAAAAAAGGGGGGGGGAAAGGAGTCTCTGAAATTCTCGGGGCGGTGCATGAAAAAGTAAATGAGCATCATAATATTGAGGCCTCTTAATTTTTCAGTAGATGTGATGAAGTGAGTTTCGACTGATGTTTCCTGAAAGTGGCAACACGTGTCCCTCTTACTCGGCTGGTGCAGCCTTCTCGTCTACAGATGTGTCACTTGATGTACCCATCGAATGGCACACTGCCACTTAATAAAATATCACTCTTGCTTTGACAGGGAAGCCTTAATTGAGTCCCTTGTCAGTTTTATCAAACTGTGTGTTATCATCATTTGAAACTTACTTTCTCCTCTTTCTCCCCGAGTCGCTCTTTCTCTTACAGAATATGCTATCAGATGAAGCTTCGGTTACCAACACCAAAAAAAAAAAAAATTGAGGACATGGTTAAGAAAATGATAGCGAACAACTTTGTGATTGAAACAAAAATAAAGAACCAAAGAAAAAGTGAGAAAGGCCAAGAAAGATAGCAAAGAAGAAACAACCAAGAGAGACAGTGTAGAGAAAGAGCCTTCTGAGACACTCTTGTCATTGGATTCATAATTCAGGTTCATGATTTTAATTTCCCTCTGTTCTTATCAAAGGCCAGTAGAGCAGCAGAGAGAGGGCTGGTAGTTTGCTGGATCACTGCATATGGGATGAGCTGCAGCACTCCTTCACAATGCCTGAACGAGCAACCAGCCACTCTCTGTGACTTCCACTTTCAAGATGCAAAACTTAGAAGCCATGTTGTTTACAAAAACAAGTTTTTGACGTCTTCCTTTTTCTTCAGAAGCCATTTTCAACCCCTTGTCTCAAAACATATTCAGTCACCAGCACAAACAAAAAAACAACAGCTTGCTTGCATAAAGGTGTACACAAATATTAAAGATGGACTAAAGAAATCACTTTTTATACAAATCATTTATTTATTTGTTTTACAAAAACAAACTTTTGATAATATGTCCATGAATGCAAAGGGTTTTCATTTAATTCAATGTCTGAGCACAGAAACAACCTGATTTAATTTGATCCATGCGTACTTACACGAATAAAACTGCCTTTTTGACATTTAAAATCGTCATCGTAACACTCTAAATGCTAAATGCACTATTATCGTGTAGAGTGGCCACAATCAATTGCAATGACAGAGTCAGAGTGCAAAATTTCAGCAAATATTTCTGAACGACTAAGAATTTCTTAAAAGGAAGTCTAATTCTTATTTCCACAGATGTAAATGTAGGAAAAAACTGAACATATATTTTTTAAAAGTTGATTTCTCTTTGGTCTTTCCTTCATGTTTTATAGCATACCACTTCACCAGTTAGTTATATTGCTGTCAAACACAAACAAAATAAGGATTCTGGAGAGAAATCACAACTATTTCCTTACTGTTAAATCATATAAAAAGTATAACTTGATTACATTGCTCACTGCAGGGACAGACTAAAAACTGGGGTGTGGGGACACATTTTGTAAGCCTGTACTGTAAATGGTTGCTAAAGGCTAGTTCCTCATTTATTAACGCAAACATACTTTTTTTTCCAAATGTGAACACCTTACATTTCTCTATTTATTTCTGATTATCAATGCCTGGTTCTGGATCTCTCCCATACGCTGCACTTTGAATTTCTGACTTTAACAAAGTCTTTCATTTCTGATTATATATTATTGTACAGCTATCCTCTCTTCAGCTGCAGATCATTAAACAGTGGACCCTCCCCCTTTCAATATTTAGTATTTAATCTACTCTAAAATCAGCACCAATTTCATTATTAAACCATGCTTTTCATTCAGATGATATGACTAACATTCTTCATGCATATTTATATCAATCTGGTGCGCACTGGATGATCTAAAAGCTTTGGAAGTCAAGCGCTACAGAGGATACCATCTTGTTCTCACCTCTTTTTCATGTGGTCCCCTAGCTTTAAACCTGTCTGGATTCTTTGAATCCAAAAATGGATTCATGGGTCAAGATTAAATTGTATGTCTGGTGTGTTTTCTTGTGTATTACAGTCTTCAGCAATTACACAAAATCCATATATTTCCCCCTTTTTTCCGTCCCCCCCGTAATGCTCTAGCTCTCTTGTGCTTTCTTTCTTTCCAGCCTATTTCTTTTTTTTCTCCTCCTTCTATCTGTGGAATCAGGGTCTGCTGGGGCATTTTTAAGACAGAGGCTTCCTGGACTATTTTGGTATCAAAGCTTTGAGGAAGCAGAGGCATGCTGTCTGAAGTTGACATGTAAGAAGTAGAGGGCCTTCCTCTTTAACTGGTTTCTATGGGCAGTGAGGGGGGTTGGGGGGGCACAGTCAGTAGCCTTTCCAGGAACTATCTCTTTTGGGAATATGAGCCTCAAAACGTTTCCCTTCAAGCCCTGACCCTCCCCAGGCATACAGAGGGTTTATAATCCATATGTTTCATATGTATGGTGCTAAATTGACTGTATGTATGGATGCATGGGGTATGCAAATGTGTTTGTGCACTATATGCTACAGCAAAACAAAATGTTCGCACTGGCAGAGTTGAATACAACACTTCTTCTTTTGGGAGAACCGTCTCAACATGTTGTTGTCATTTCTTTTAATCTGGACAAAATGAAAGTTAAACTTGATTGACATGCAGTAAATGTAGGATGTGTAGTCATTAAAAAATGTCTCTTACTCTGTTTTTCAAATTAATGCTTGTGAACCTTTTTTCTGAACACCCTTTAACTTTTTACCTACCTCATATTTTTCAATGAGAACATGACATGACCTGATATATATTTTTTAAAGCTGACTTTGAGTTTCCGATTGGTGAATATAAATGTTCTTCTATTTTTAGAATGATTAAATGTTTTATTCTGACATGTATTCTGAAAAAATCTTGCCTGCAGCTTTGATGTGAATTTAACCAGTTCCAGCCCTCTATGGTTCCATGGACTGTTGTCCAGATGACCTCTTTTTTCTCTCTCTCTGTTCTGAGGAAGTCCAGCTTACAGAGGATCTGACTGTGAATCTGTCTGACCTGGCTAGTCTCTCTACCAACATACTACTCCCTGATTCATCCACTGCCAACCCCTTCAAGTTATTCATCTGGAAGAAATATGCATTCATCATTGTATTTTTAATCATACCAAATAGATAGACAAAGAGAATGCCTTAGGGAGAGGGGGAGTAATCTACAATTCCCGGTGCTCAGATGGTATTCCTGCCCTGCATCACCAAACATTCCCCAAATTGACTTTGAATGAATTTATTTTTAATGTGTGGAAGATGCTCTACCGCAGAGAATAGAGAACGTGTGTATTCATATTGGCGTTTGTTGGTGCTTGTGCTCTGGATGCACTGTAAAAGCATGTTTCTCCAAATGTTTGCATGTGTGTATATCAGTAATACAGATGAAGACACAGAGCACTATTTTAAAAATTAATATGATAGTTATTAAACTGTATAATTTCGAGAGCTTTTCTACTCACAAACCTACCACATAGCTATTAAAAGCTCAGTTGCATAATCCCAGTTTGACCCATCTTCTTCCCCATGAAAGCCTGGTATTGTAGTGAAATTGTTTAGCCTAGCCAACCCAGAACAAATGAGCAAGCTCATCCCTTCATTCTCCATTCTACTGTGATCATTAATAAATTAATTTATTAGCTCGTCTTGGTTCCAGCTTAATTGAGTCCCACTGCAGCTTTGTAAGTAGGACACATACAGATCCAAAAAATGAAATGGTATCAAGCCCTCTGCCTTTTGGACTATGTTTCAGTCCTACATATATACTATATAATGGTAATTGTTACATGTGTCTGTTTTTTGAATATGGCTAGATTTGATAGCTTAAAGCAAATAAGATGGACAGTATCTGTTGATTACTTCAATGCAGTTTGGTCATATTCTACAATGAGCTGGGTGAGATGAGGGGGTCGATCTGGGAAGATGGGAAGAGAGGAGCAGTGGGAGGAAGGGGTCTTCCTGTCATCCCATCAGAGATGAGCCCCACGGTGTCACTGAATACACACTTACACAAATGCACAAGTTTGTGCACATACATACACACTGAAAACAGATGTGGGCTCAAAAAAGGGAGGGTGTTCTATATCTTAATGCCATTACATTAAATTTTAAATAATGTTATGCAAATCAGAAATGACAGGAGATTATCTCCTTGGGACCTTGAAAGGGATTCGTCAGTTCTTATTCCAATAGCCCTGGAAAATAGCCCAGACGTCCTGAGCGGAGAAATATGGCAGGGCGTGACGGAGCCTGCCGTTGCTCAAAGAAAGAGACCGTGAGAAAAGGCCCCAAGTGTTGGCTATTAAAATCAATTTACCCAGGAAGTCAATGAAGAGAAATCCCTCAGTGAAGGCACCTCCTAAAGGACAGCTCAGGGGTCCTGGACGAAGAGCACAGGCAATCATAAGGACATAATCGCCTCATGCCAAGGTGAAAGTAACACAGTTGCCAGAGGAAGGAGAAGAAGAAAAGAGCCAGGGAGGGTGAGGACTATCTCTTCAGGTTTTCCCCATGTGTCTGTTTTATCTCAACAGCCTTGGCATAAATACTGAAATTATTATACAGATCTTGGCTTGGTATGGACACTTCCAGCCTGCTATGCTTTACATGGTGACAGAGAATTTGTAAGTGCTGGATAAGGATGAGAGACAATGAATTTACAGCCCTTTCCGGGAACAGTGGGTATCCTGTGGTCTGTTGCCCTTTTACCAAGTGCCAATATGTACTGACATACTGTAAGCACATTATATTGGGAGATGTAATGGGTGTTCATTGTTTATCACATGGCTGCACTGTCTTCCTCCCTCTTTTTTCCACTCTCGCTACAGGCAACCAGTGTGGCAACCATGCACAAAAGCCAGTCTCAATATTGTGTTAAAGACATAGCCATCCATTACTAAGCAAACAATGTTTTGTCTGTCTCCAGTGCTTTGGGCCAACAATTAAAGACATCACGCCAGCACAGAGGCACTGGAGGGGGGGAGCAAGCAGACCTTATCAGAGCCATTCCATCAAATATTGATGAAGGTAATTGAGGTTTTTAGGCACTACAAAGCTTCCTGAGGAGTGTATCTGTTTTTATGGCAAAGCACAGCCATGGTCTACTAGAGCAGACTGCAAAAAGAGTGCAGTCTTGTGTGTAAATTACATGTTATGTAGACTAACTGCAGGCAATTGCATGTTATTGAGATGGAGGATGAGGCAGAAACTTGTACCAATCAAATTTTTCTCCCGCCGATGGAAAGTATGTCAACACCAAGTTTTTCTAACCAACACCGTATATAATACCATATATCAAAGAGAAATATTTGAGGAACATTTGAAATTAGGATTATATGATATTTTTATTTTCCTCTAATTTCGATTTATTTTTTTCGTTTGCTGTCAGAAAACAGGAATAGCATATCCATTCCCTTTTGGTGTGCATGTATTCCCTCTGTTCTCTCTTTCAGACATTTTGAGATAATTCAGGATCACGTTTCAATCTTTTTTTTGCTTGAAATATAAAACTTTACTGTTGCAGTTCTCATTCCTCTCTGTGTCTCAGAGCTGGTCCCCCGTGACATCAGCCCTAGAATGGCAGCTTTAATTTGCAGCAAAACAAGTTGAGAATATTGATTCAAAAAGTGCTTTTTTCCCCTCTCCCTCAGAAAAAAAAAGAAAAGAAAAATGCTGTCTGCTATGTGAAAACCTGTAGCCTTCAATTAAGTGGGGCTTGTAGGTGTGTGTGTTTTCATTTGGGCACTGTGTTCACTTGAAATGATACATTAAAGGCTGTGTTTTACTTCAATCAGACTATGAAAATATACACACAGACCCAAGTATCTCTTGCAGGGCTAGTGATATTGGCACGCACACAGCGCCACCAAACAGCACCAGACAGATGGATGGTATTTATCTTAGAACAAAAACCATGTTCTGCTCCAAGACCAAAAACACTGCTTTTCCCACGTCTAAAGACACACGTGTCTCTGAATTCATGTCAGTTTATGTTCACAGGTCTCATTTCTTCTCCTTAAGAATTATTGTCAATCAGAAAAGTCTACTCACTGTTTTCCTGAGCACGAAATGGAACTCTGAACATTTCTTCTTGGCTCCATCCGCAGACTGGACCGTTGAACCATCACATCTCAGTTTATTTTGACTACAATAGACCTACAGCGATTAATTTGATCTTATTTTGTGAACAGTCAGTCCCTGAAGTAAGGCTTATCCCCTTTAATGCAAGGCCTATTTGGGGTTCTGATCTGGTGCTCAGGGCTATGCAGAGTTTGGGCATCAATGCAGGGACTGACTTGAGCTAGAGGTTGTAACACCCCATCCCAGAGGCTTTGGAAGTCATCCTGCTAATACAGACATGACTAAAGCTCCCTATCATCCCTCACAGAATGACACGGCACGGCTCCAAGACTTAACTCTTACAAAGAGCTTAAATATCTTAGATGTGTAATGCATAATGGAGGTGTGTTCTGTACTTTGGGGTGCAGAGTATTCCCATTGCTATACCAGGCTTTACTACAATAGCATGCTGGTTTGTTCACCAAGTCACACAGCAGTGTCATTCGTGAGGGAAGCTTGTGGGTGGTTGGATGCTGAAAGGATGCCATGATAAAAAGATGAGGCAAAGAACAAACGATGTCCATTAAAATGGCAAAGTCCTCCTGTTGAGTAAAATGAGATCACATTATTTCTCTCTCTCTTTTCTTGTTTCTCTTGTCTTTCTGTGTGTAGGTGTGTGTGCCTGCTCCTCTGTCTTTGCCATCCACTGTTTACTCAAAAGGAGGTTGGAAGCTCCCCTAGTGGCTCCTCCAGAGAATTACCTCTGAGAGAGCAATTCTGCTCAGCAGCACACTAATGACATGAAAAATAGCAAACACATTACTTTTTTGTTTCCATATATGTAGCCCGATTGTGTAGCTTCTATTTTTGCTGGCTTGCATATGTAAGTGCAAAGGAAAGCCTGTTTGTGAAACACAGTGTAAGTTGCAAAAAGTATGTTGGTATTTAGTGTTTGCAATTCAAGAACAATGTTTTCATCAGCTACTACTAAATAAAATAAACCTGTTAAGGGAGGGAGTTATTTACCGTCATATAGGCTACAGTATGTATTCTTTTTCCACCCCCGTTCCTCCCCTTCTCTAACTGACATTGTACTGATCGTATGATCTACTTCTTTAAACTATTAATATTAACAATTAGATCGTAATCATATGCTATATTTTTGGAAAGAAAATATACTTTTAGGTTAACCTTAAAAGCAGAAAAAGGCTGGACATACTGGAGTGTAATGGGAAAATCTGTAGTGTAGTGTATGTAAACAATGATTTTGTTTTCCACACATGCTCACTCAGCCTGTAAGCAGCACTTTGTAGTCATGTGTGAGAAATGGAAACACACAGCTGGAGCTTCCTTTATGTACAGTATATGTGTGTTTCTATGGACAGTATCCGTGTAAGCATGTGAGTGTATGGATGCGCTTTGTGTTCTAATTGGGCTTGTAATTTAGTTGAAAGTTCTTTACATTCAATTCTTTTTGGCCTGCAAATGGACTTATGCCTTGCCTGTGTGCAAAAATGAAAGTTACTTATAACTGTGAGTGGGAATGCTGTCCTATCATGTTAGTTCTAAACTGATTATGTACTTCTGTTCATTTCGTCATCTTGTTCTTCCTCTTTGCACAGTC
Source organism: Craterocephalus stercusmuscarum (assembly GCA_037177115.1). Taxonomy (NCBI): domain Eukaryota; kingdom Metazoa; phylum Chordata; class Actinopteri; order Atheriniformes; family Atherinidae; genus Craterocephalus; species Craterocephalus stercusmuscarum. Next base: position 26,158,353 of record JBBDHI010000001.1, read on the forward strand.
TGCACTGCTGGCTGACTGATTGTTTTAGGAAGGGGTCAGCAGCAAAGAATATTTCAATTTCATTGGATTTAAAGAGGACTTGCAGGAGGTGTGCACATTAGCGGCTCAATGCAATCGCATTTGTCAGCATGATCCTTTTTAAGTGCAATTCAATTAAGCTGTGATTCTTTGATTTTATTATGCCCCTGCCTCTGCGGCAGAATGTTCACTGCTGGTTGAACAAAGCTCCATCTAATGTATACAATTTAATTTTCTTAATGAGTTAATGTGCTTTTCATATCCTAATTCCTAGAATAATCTGTGATTTTGCTGTCTTCTGTGGTGCAATTTTAATGAAAGAGGGCAGCCTAAAAACATCTGTTAGACCTGTGATTAAATCATCCGCATAACATCTGCATTTATGAGGGTGTTAGTATGCTCCCTGGCCCTTTATCTATTTTGGGCAATTATCTTGTGGGACTGTAGTAATACAAGATATTAATATAGATGTGTTTGTGTGGTCTCCCTCATGCTTGACAACTGACATCTGGCTTTGTTTCCACATTGAGCTCTGGCTATTGAAGCAATGTACAAGAAGTCTACTTTAAACAAAAGGAGGGGGAGATGCTTTGTTCTTTGTTTGAGCTGAGAGCATAAGCTATTTGTGTAGACTCTCTTTCTGAAAGGTGGGAGGCATGTTGAGCAAATCCAGTTTTTTTTCTTTGGCAAGTGGGTAGGTAATTGATTAAGCTGTTAAATACACATACACAGGCACACACACTTCCATGTTCACAAACCTTCTTGATCGCACTAACACATGGATGTGTTATCCAGTGTTTCCATACCTGCTGGCTTCACACAGTGTCGCTGGAGCACCAGCAGAGAGCCTTCTAGCCTACTGCAATGTGAAACAGAGTAGGTTACCTCTTCTTTCCTTTCCTCATTCCCTTCATTGCCTGCTTACATCAGACCCACATTTATCCAGAATCACATAAAATGAGGTATCAAATGAAAGCCATAGCTCTGGCTCATTATCCCCTTCTACGTTTCCCTTCTCTTCTTCCTCCTCTCATCCTCTCTCATACGTCTTCCTAGTGATTTGGTCATCTGTCCGTTAAGAGGGGTGAGTCAGTCACCTGCCGTTTTGCCCCCTCATCGTATGACACATGGTGGCACAGCACGGCTGTCAGCGCCTCCAACAAGCCTGGATCAGGTGACCAGATTATCTTCCTGGCGGCTTTTATTTCCTACGTTCTCATGTGCCATGGTGACAAGAGATCACACACATTCAGGATAAAACGAAGCAAACGACCAAGCTGTCTTCTGCCTGTGATTTTCGAAACATGTGTCAGAGAAATGCTTAGGTCTGACCTTGTTGACATAAAGGTGTTGGCATGAGGTTTAAAGTTTGATGCCTTGTGTTCCAAAGTGGTTGATCCTGTCTGTAGAGCAGACGGCACTCTTAGCCAAAAACCATATTGTTTTGGGTTTTAGGATGGCCTGGTGGTTAAAGAGATTGTTGGGTATCAGGGAGAACACAGGTTCATCCTCAGGCTACAAAGTCCACTGTCACCACCCTGTCAAATTGTCAGTTACAAAGGAACAACATGCTGCAGCTTGTTTAATAGATGACTTGCCTGCTTTCCCTTGGAGTTACAAACTGTGTCACAAAGCAAAGTTTTGAAGCTCAACATCTCTGCCTTCTGTTCTGACAGATCTGGATGATACCTGGAGTAGCAAAAAAGTTAAAGCTATCGTCTACAATTTCAAAGATTGTTCATTGTTAATAACCTCGTTTAGATAGTGTTTATGGTCCTACAGTGCAATGCTTACAAGATGAAGAGCAAAAAACCAAAAAAAAATCCAATCAGTCTGTCAAGTGCAAAGCTACAGATAAGCTGACCAATGTAAGCCATGCGGCCCAGACGGCTTACATTGGTCAGCTTCTCTCATCCAATCACCTTGCTTCACTTCACCTAGCGCTTGCGTCTCTGCTCCTCCTTCTTCACCATCCAGTGATGGAGGCATTGCACATGGGCACAATTTGGAGGCGGGCCAAAGGAGTTGGGACTTCTCAGCTGAATTGTTTCAAATCCTCTCTCTCTCTCTCTCTCTCTCTCTCTCTGTCGGTGGAAATTGTATACCCTAGCTTAATGGAGACAATCACAGTGCATCAAGTTGAGCTTCTCATGACTTTACTCAGCTGAAAAAAAAAGCAGAGCCCTTGATATACAATGTCATGGATTCCATTATCAATTTATGAATGAGGACTCAATCCATTTTGACATTTATGTAGATTTTATATTTAAAGCACTGTTACAAAGCAAAGAGCTTTCACTCTACATAAAAAAAAATCAAGTGGCATCTTTACCAGAGAGCAACTTCAAACCGCCTCTGGGTGTATTGTAATCTGAGCTCCTTTATTCCATGTTGTTGGACCTGGGTTAGTATACGTGTTAGTGCATGTGATTAGGTACGGTCCAGAAAAGACTAACTTCCTTTTTTTGTCACAGCTGGATACATTGCATTTTAGTGTGACACCAGCTGGTTTCCTGTTCTTGTACAGAATACTATACTTTTAAACAGGCTATGGTTAACTGCACCTAAAATACCAAGTCCACAAATATATACATTGCATATGTGTAAGTGTCAAGACTGAGCTTAACATTCAACCATTCTAATTACATCATTCGATACCACTGAGAGTAGAATAAATAGATGGTCCCTCCCTGCAAGTTTCTCAAGAGCTGAATTGAGGCTCATTGGGAGAGTCCTACTGTTGCCATCTTGGCAGTGCCATGCATTCTGGGAGTAAAACTCCCAGAAAATGCAAGAATGGCCAGTAAGTTGGGATGAAAGAGGGGCTATGAGCTTAGGGACGGATGACTGACGCCCATCAAACTCTGAGCTGCCTGTGGCAAAGAGCTAACCCAGACCTAATAGGAGCTAACCAGCAAACAGAGGTAGGTGTGATAAATATAAGGTGTGTTGTTAGCCAGCTAAAAACTGCAGTTGTGCTCTATTCTGCCTCCTTGCTGATGAATATCTGACACCTGTCAATCAAAAGGACACACCATTAATTATGAAAACTTTCTAGATTAAATAACATCTAAATTGATGAATTCTATTATTATTTTAATATTAATTTTTTACTCCTTGTTGCTAATTTATCTCCCGTTGTTTTTTTTTTTAATTAAATTTGAGGTTGAGTTTTGGTGGTTCAATAAAAACTTTTTTTAAAAATCAACGAATAATCGTGTACATTAATCGTGATTTCAGTATCAATCAAAGTAATTGTGATTATTATTTTTCCCATAATTGTCCAGCCCCAAAATGCAGAGTCATGAAGGTAAACTTGACCTATTAAACCTAAAATGTTTTTATTTAATTCTGCTGTGATGTTAGACTTTATAACATGGAAATCTATGGGGACTGACTCCATTTTGGAGCCAAGTGGATGAGCGGTGAACTACAATTTTTGGCACTCCCTCGTAGGCTTCACTTTTAACTGCTGATGGTTGCTGCTTATGTGATATGTAATAAGCATGCCAGTTATAGTGGCACGCTCTAACTGTTAATTACAGATGCTCAAGACCAATGAAATGTCAAAAGGTCAGTGTAGAAATGAGTTGTCTTGGCAAGCCAGATGTTTCTTTCATTGTGTCACAGTAATGCAGTATCATTCACGACATGCACATGTGGTCTTGGATAGATGAGTGTCCCCACAGCCACACCCAGGGATAAGGCTAATTGCTGCTGCATTGTCATTGTCTAAAATGTTCCATTATGTGGCTGTTGTGCTAACTGGTGCAGCAATGAGGAACATGTGGATGCACACAGTCAGTGCCCTTTTTGTGGCGGGTACAAGGTTTGCTTTTAATTATAGGATATGTTTTTGTTTTTTTTTTGTCATTGTGTGTTTTTCTTATTCACTCATCTGCCTGCACTTTAACTGGCTTGGTAATCTATCATGTCCCCAGTGCTGGCATATATGTTCTGTCTGCCTCACTACTGCCCACATTTGGGAAGAAAAACATTTAATAATTGCTGAACCCTTTCAAGACTTGTTGCCTCAGACTCCTTTCCCCCTCAGTAACAGACTTTTATCGAGGCCATACAGAAACCATCAGCCATGCAATAATCAATGGCTTGACCTTGAATTTTAAAGGTAAGAATGTATATAGAAAAATATAACAAAAATGACTGACACGATTCAGCAATATATCTGTCAAAAATGTTCTCATTAAATGGCTTGGCTCAGCGTGGTTAGCATGGCAAAAAGATGAATTATCTGCTTCATTTGGCTGTGTTTGATGGTGGATATTCCCCAGGACATAGCCTGGGAGAACTTCTTGTCAAGGTATTCCTCACTTCAATCTGTAAAATGTTTCTGGCAGATGCTCCAGTAAAAGTCCAGTGCCATCAACTCATCCTCCTCCCCCTGCTGTCCCCATGGACAAATCTCAGAACTAGTTTGTGGAGAAAGCTCAAATCCTTGACCTGCTCCTTCCCCGTGACCTCTCCCGGTGGAGTGGAGTGTTGTAATCTGACCAGCGCACTCCTTACAGACAGTTGGGTCCCTTCTGTTGTGCCATTACCAGCTGAGTGTTATTACTCCTCTTTGCATAAAAAAAATGCCCTGATTTTCATCGACCCGTTACTGAATCAATGCTTTTAAAAATCTTAGACACCTTTTACTTAAGAGCAAAAGCATGCATTTTATGTTTTGACATGGTTATATTGATTGGGGTGGCGCATGGAGACGGGTGGAGTGTGGTGTAAAAGGGGGTGTGTTAGTGGCGGGGGATGTGTGTTGACCTCTCCCTAACGTTATCTTCTCTCTCCTCCAATCTTTACACTTCTTTCTTTTGCGCTCTCAGGCACTGCCAGTGTCTGGTAACATTGCCATCCTTAATGGCTTTCCTGTGCTCCCCTCCTCCTCAATCCCCATCTCTTGCATCCTCCCTACCCTCTCTTTTCTCTGGAGCCCCCCACCCCCAATCCCTTATTCTGTGCACCCCTCCACTAATCAATACTCAGTGCTCCCCCATGTCCACACCCACGTCACTCACTTTTGGCCCACTGATAAATTATGGATGGGGCTTCTCACATCACATCTAAAATTTCTATTGTGTTTGTCAATGGATGATCGATACTTCACCTCGCTAAATCCTCAAAGCTCCCTGTGCTTCTGCTCTATGTCCACTTTCATTCCCAGACTCTTGCACCATTTTTTGTTTGTTTATGATTTTGGGATGCTAGAAGTACAGTGGATACTAATGTCTCTGGAGCCTTTAGGATTAAAAAAAGATAATCATCAGATAAATTCATCTGCCTCTGATCTTTCCTCGCCTTCTCACTTTCCTCCCTTAGCATGTCCTTTCTGCCATCTTTTGTCTTTCCAAAATCTAACATGTGTCAGCACGGGGGTTCTGACAAAACACCAGAGTCTGAAATGTGTGGCCTGATGCCAGTTTGTGGATGAGCTGAAGAGTTCGACAAAACCACACAGGCCTCTATCTTCCATTTTCATTGGCAGCCTTTATCCACCCCCACACCACAGATTTTGAGAAGACAAATCAACAGCTGGAGTAAATGTTTAAAGTGATAGAAGATTTGAAGAATGATGACTATAAACACACAAACATCCCTTAGCTGACATTCCAAACAGGACTTTAGCATCACTGTTCTGTTTCATTTAGAGTAAATCAACAATGTGTAGACTAATGTAACCTTTAGAGAACGAAAGGGGACTCCACACATCCATACTCATTCGCATGCACTCACATTCTCAGCTTTTGTTTCTCACACTTGCACCCTCAACTCTCTCACTTTCTCTCTGTCACACCATACAAGCCTTGCAGGGTCAAAGCAGTGCTGGGGGTGTAATTTAAGTGGCGTTGGGCTTATCACTGCCTAACGTCCAGCTGTGATCTCTGGCCCTGAGCAGCACCTGCTCGTCACACCACATCTCACCTCCCACCTGCTGACGAGAGAAACTATGCTGCCTAATAACTTCAGCAGCGGCTCTCTGCCTTCTTTTCCATGACCACTTAACCCCTGACACAGCCTTTTAAGTGAAGCTCTGGTATGTGTCTGCCAGCCTCAGCTTGGCAGCCGTGCGTTTTTACCATTACTTTAAGCGACATGCAGTCTCCTGTCAGCAGTAAAGCAGAACAATGCTTTAAGTTCCCCCCAGGAAGATTCTGACATTCTTTTTAGATTATTGTCTGCACGGTGTGATGGTCTTGAGTAGAGGTGCTTGGTTCCATTTTAAAGTTTGATTCTCTTGTTTTTAATTTTACTTTTTCATTTAATTAGTAAATAGAAGAAGTAATGGAATAGAAGTGAAGCTCACGGTGTGCTCGGAGAAGGGGTAAAAAAGGACTGCGACTGTTGGCCACTCAGATGGATCTGCTTCCTGTCTTTCTACACTTCAATAACTTCTGCATCAGTCTGAGTGCAACACCCCCCACTCCACCCTCATCCAGTTGTCCATCCAAGTCCCAAGGTGAAAATCTTTACCTCTCCAGGCTGCCTGAGACAGATCTTACAAGCTTACACCAGGCGCAGAAGTGACCCTTGCAGCATAGATAGACCCTTACAGACACACATCAATTATCCTACATGGACCCATGCACGCACACACAGCACTACTGACAGACAAATCACAGAGGAGTATGGCATGCCAGGCAGGAAGAGAAACTCCTTCTGAGCAGAGGTCAGGGGCTTTTATCTTTAGTATGTCTGACCTTAGCATGAGCCATATTCATCTTCGGGTCTCATGGGAGAAGCTACAAGCAAATCATGGTTTCCTATTTCTGCTTGAAAATCAGTGTTCATGAGATTTTCTGTAACAACTAAAAAGCAATGAGATTAAAAGTATTACAATAAAGGAAATGTGTTCAGTAAAATTAGTCTCTATTGGCTTCCTTTACCAATTTACAACTAATGTCCTAGTGTCATAAAGTAAAACTGTGAAGCTCTGCTGATCACTGCTGTTAGTTCGCTAGTGAAAGTATTTTCTACCTTTTGGGGCAAAAGAGAAGGAGTATAAACTTTGTTTATGGGATGCTTCACTAAGGCTTTCTCATGCCAGCCAAGATACAATCTCCCCAGCATTTCTTGTCTGTCCCTCAGTCATCTTTCAGTCAATCACATCAAAATCATCTAAGAGGCTTTTATAAGCCATCATACACATCCTTCGCTATCTCGACAGGCTTGTTTTGATCTGAAGGAGCAGTTGTTCTCTGACGTCTCACCCTGTCTCAGTGAATCCTTCTTCCTTCAAAAGAAGCTCATTTTGGCTGGCCACAACACAGGCTATATATGTAAGGGGGGTAATATACTGTACAGGTAATTCATGATTTGATTTGATTAAGATGCAGAAGAAATTATTAATTCCTCTTGATTTTTGGGGGGTTTGTTGTAGGTTTGTCATCGCAACTACTTAATATTTAAAGGTATAATGTGTAACTTTTGGCCACAAGAGGGCTAAACCTGTAACTTCTCACAGGCCATTCGATACTATTGCAAAATTGATTAATTAATTTGGTCTTTCTCTTTCTGCGCTCCTGTGTTCACTTTCTTACTATTTTCAGATTTGACAAACTTTCAAGGAAAAAGTAGCATGATGCAAAGCTCCCTATGTTAACTGTAGATCAAAGTTCTGCATGATCCATGAAGGACGGATCCGCTCATGCAAAGTTACAATGTCTAGTTTCTAAATAGGGCAACCCCCCTCGGAGCGCTGACAATGTATTAACCCCTGATATCATCCATTAAAGGAGCTATACCTGATATTATTTTAGTATCAGCCCATGAAAATGAATTGATTGCGGATATGTATGAGTCCAGGCCATTTTAGTTAGCAAAAGCGGCTATTTTTTTGCTTTGGCATGATATTCTTTCTTTGCCAATGGGGTTTACTTCCGGGAACTTCTGGATTCCTAAGGGAACGCTCTTACTGGCTGATCGGAATCCTGAAGTTCCAGGAAAATCTGTGCCCTCCTGCTTCTTTTCTGTTCTGTTTTTTCAATTCATTTTCACGCACACACATATTTTCTCTCTCCTTCTCAGGCCGGAGTTCTCTGGGAAAAAAATAGTCATCTTCCCCTGTCTCTCTCTCTGCCGTCTGTTCAGATTTGCCTCAGAGTGCAGCAAGACTTCCTGATTTGTGTGACAAACACAAATGCCTTCAAATTCCCAGAGCCCCGTCTCCTTACCAGCCTCATACCTTGTAATGCATTATTCACATCCGCTCCTGCCATCCTCACACACCCCAACCCTCTTGCATTGGGAGAGGACAGTCATAGACACGACTTCCCCGGCAGAAAATCCATAACAGCCCTGATGTCTTTGCTTCAAGTGGGCAATTAGTGAACCCGCAAGCTTGGTCTATTTTCTCTCATATTAGTTATTAAAAAAGATGACATAAAGTAAGGATGATGCTGAAGAGGAATGTAAATAAACAATGTACTACTTGTTTGTTTATTTTTTGATAATTATAAATAAATGTTTTTGTGTGTTTAATTGGCTAATAATGACATATAAGCTTATGTTACATCTGCTAGCTTTGTAGTACATTGTTCTTTGCCAGATTTTAAGTACTTAAAACATTTAAATTCTTATCGTACTACAATGTACTACAATAACAAAATAAGAACGATGGGCCCT
>JBBDHI010000001.1:26202572-26214402 GCA_037177115.1 Craterocephalus stercusmuscarum
TTGACATTTAAAATATTAAATCACATGTGAAAGTACTCTCATGAGAATACAATACAGCCTTTGCAATATATTGTATTCTCATGAGAGTACTTTCACATGTGATTTAATATTTTAAATGTCAAATAATGATGTGGATCATTGCAAAATAATTAAATTACCCCCACACTGGGGTGTTTTTATTAGACAAGGTGCAGTTTCTTTTGTCATCAGAAATTTCTGTACTGTGCTGAGCCACAGGTCTTCTTCCTGCTCGTCTTCTTCTTCTTCTTCTTCTTCTTCGAGAGTATCTGTTTTGTCCAACATCTGACACACTGCCCTGGGTGATTGAGCCAGACGTGGAAATCCAAAGCGGAGATGCTCCCCTTAATGCCTGACACCTGGTGCAGATTTGGAAGGGATTGCACTACAGGTACTGCCTTACCTCTTCAGCAATCCCAGAAAAGTCCCTGAGGTATTTCCTTTTCTGTCCACGGCTGTGTTTGTTTCAGCTCTGCTTTGCCACCCAGCTATCCAGCCTCAGTCAGTCGGTCCCTGTGTTGGGATTAGAAGAAGAGAGAGAGTTGAAATATGATCCCCGCCATCCTGTTGACATAAGAGGTTCTTATTTGTTTGGATATTTGTTGGACCACAAAAGTTGTCTGTGTGATTAGAATCGATTACAAGTGTTTAGGTTTTCAGTTTGGTAGAGCTAAAGATAAAAGTTCTACCAACAGGCCAGAACCTCTTTTTTGGTATGAAAGCAATAAAGACATTTGTTAAACTATAATCACGTAATTAGATTAATCTCAGTTTGACCACGCAAGAAATAAGCTGTGGCAGAATGCATTCTGATATAAAATCCCCTCCAGCGCTAACATCATCGCTCCTCTTCTTTGTAACCAATCAAGTCTTGTTGTTTATATTCACTCTATCTCCATCTTGGGTAGTGCTCTACAAGGGGACATGTTACTCAGGGGTGCTGCTGCTTACCTTCCAGCTTTCAGTCACATCTGCAGGCTGCACTGGGACGGAATGGCTAGGCTACACAAACATACCAAAACATCAAAGCCTGGCAGTCTGGGACGTACCACCTGAACATGCTGACTTCTGGGCAGGGCAGTGTCAGCTGACCTGGGAATGGAAAGGAATTTGTTGTGACAAAGGGAGGCATTAACCACAAGAAATGTGAAATTAACTTGAGTGTATAGATATATCAACGAGGCTGAAAAGCAGTGTTTAACAATCAAACAGTTATGGAAAGTTGCTCACTTCTTTCAGATCAGTTTGAACATATGAAATTCAAAGATTCGGGCATTTAATGCATTATTCCAGTTTTAGTCACAGATTACTCATACACCACGTTGACCAAATTAACATGAATGAATTGTCTAAGATGCCCCACAACAAGACATTAATAATAATTATGATAGTAATAATAATAACGTGTCAGTGAAACCTCACTTGGTGAGCTTTGTAGGCACACTGTTTATGTTGACATATGCAACTCTCTTCCTGATGCAAATGCAATCTCAACATTAGGCGGAGGGAAGGCAAGCGTAGCCCATAAAGGCTGTGAGCCCCAAACACTTTAAACAGACAACTATCACTAATCACTCCCAGAGCAGTGCGGCGTGTAATTACTCTGCCAAACGTTTGCCTTTCACAGCTTAGCACCGGGAGCCCTGACCCTGCGCTTCCCTGTCTTTCCTCACCACCATGCATGTGGATGGGCTGTGGCCCCCCCTCTACACACACACACACACACACATCCTTCCCCCTTACCAAGGGGGTAGGCAAGCTGAGCTCCCTCTCAATATTTCGAGGAAGAGTGGAAGAGGAAAGAGAACGGGAGGAAGGCAGTGAGGGAGAGAGCTGAGGTTGGTTCTTCCGGCTTTGTGGGAGCCCATTTAAACAGGCTTTGAAACCCTAGCCATCCGGAGATCAGAAATAGCCTTATTGACTGCATGGGCCCAGAAGTGATTGAGCACACAGTGTTCTTAGAGTTCACCCTTCCTGTCCGCTCCAAACAGTACGGGGGGTATCGCATAGGGCCATCCAAAATGTCTCAGGGCATTAATTTTACATCAGGTGAAAAATAATATTTTTCTGGCTATTTTAAGTGAGACAATGTTGTATCTTGATTTTTGCATCGCATAAATTCTTTGTTTTCCGCTGAATGCCTGCCAGACACCTAATTCTCCTCGCTTGCCTTTCCCTGAGTCTTATTTATTGATATTGGTGATGCGGCTGTCACTCTGCCGTGTGATCTGTCCCCTCTCTGGGTGAATGCTGATAAGATGACACAATGCAAATATGAAGTGTGAAGAAGCCGCCTTGGCAAGCAGGTAGTCTGTGTAGGGACCGACATCCCATAATGACTATTAGCTGGATTTCACAGCCTGCTTCTGATCTCTTGCAATGACAGGGGCCTTTATAAGAGGATGGGTGAGCCACTGCCCCACTTAATAAGCCCCATATATGTGCATAAATACATGCAACCAAAGGCAACGGAGAACAATACGGATGAGTTTGTTTTATGTATGAAAATTTTGTTTTTATTTTGCAAAATTTGTCCTTTTAAATTATATTTATGTAATAAAATAAAATTAAACATTTTTTCCATGCTGAAAGCATAGATTCAAAGCAAAAATGGATATTTCTGTATCTTATAGACACATTAATTATCTTTATCTTAATTTCCCTGCTAGTCATCTTAACCATATTGTTATACTTGTCAGCACTGCTTTACAAGTTGATTTAGACTTGCAGCCACTTAAAGAGCTCTCTTGGTTGCTGCATGATCTTGTAAAGGCTTTTCATGGAACCCCATGTTTTATCACTGATGTAGTAATTTCACTTCATCAGTCAGTTGTGACTAAAAATACATCAGGGATTAGCTTCATGGCCAGACTATCTCTGACTGCTTTGATAACATAATGGGGTCTTGTTGCTCGTGGTTACAATAATCTGATATGCAGGTTCATAACATTCAAAACTGCACTTACAATACTCCAAGCTTTTTGAAAAAGAATAATAGAGTGTGATCTTATGAAAATTATGTGCCTTCCTTTTTAATTCCTTTGTAGGAGCATTTTGCTAAGATGAAAACAGCACCCACCCCCACTTCTTCCCCTCTCCAGTTTCTATTCTACACAAATTAGCTATGGTCCTGGAGGGCAAAATGACAAGAGGTTACTGGAAGACTATGTGTTTAATTAATTGAAAAATGCTTAAATTGCTTTTACAGTTGTTATGTGGAGTGAAAAAAGGGAATCCTTGTTGCCAGTACTCACCCATAATTAGCACCCACGGGAATTAAATATTTAGCATTAGCTGTGTTGCGGCACTAAGGACACAAATTTCTATTTTAACTATGAAAGCAAGCCTGTCTTAAGTGCACGAGTCTGTGTGGACAGCTGTGCAAAGGGGAACAGCACAGGATATTTCAGCGAGACACCCCAGTGGCATTCTGGGTCCTTCCACATCACATGTGTAAGAGATATGGCAGTTGTATTCCCAGGGGTAAGGTATTACTCAGAGTATTTAGTTTTCTAATTAGGCTGAGGGCCTTCGTCCATGCCTACCACCACCATGGGAGCCAATGAGAATTTCCTCTCAGATGTGTCAAACTCAGTCTGAGACACAGAGAGAGAGAGAGAAAAGAGAGAGAGAAATGTAAATAGGGAGAGAAAGAGAAAGCATGTGTGAAAGAGAGATGCACACGTGGTTGAGAGAGAAATAAAAGGCCTGGAGAAAAGCCTTTGTTTATTCCAACTTTAATTACACATTGCCTTTAATGACTCTGCTGGTGTGTGTGAGGCTGCCGAGGGAGAAGCTGTGGAGCCTTAATGATCTGTAGAAGTGGATGTCAGCTGAGCCGTTGGAGACTTAAAGCCCATTTTTAACAGTCCCTTTAGGTCTGGGCCTAGAGGCGACAGCGCAAATGGAGTTCATGCTAAGCCACACTCAACAAGACTCAGGGACTACTTCACTCTCTGGTCAGCTGGTTTCACACAGGGGCTGGGCCATTTGGAGGCATCAGCAGCTGACCACAGCAACTGTTAGACATGCCAGTGTGCATCAGGTTTCCCACTAATGAGACGTAATAAGGGTTATTCCAACTTTATAAGACTTTGATCTTTATGCACAGTGGGACTTAAACATTAGAGTTCTGGAAGGTGCTGTAAGATGGGAATTTGAATTTGACCCTTATTTTATTTGTATACTTAGGTGTAGATATGGTGACATGGAGGTAATTAAAAGCCCTAACTGCAGAGCTTGGAAGAACATTTTGTAGTGTAAGATATTGTGAGCTCAACCGAAATGGTATATCTTGGATAAGGGACTTGGGGGAGGTACACAGGAGGTAACCACTGCACTGGAAGATTGTCCAGGATCACAGTGATGAACATACAGTAGCTTTTCCTGAAATATAATATACTATAATGAGCCACCAGAAAAGTAAGTGATCATTAAAACCTGGATCTTGCTCTGGCAAATCTGCAATAATACCCTAAAAGCAGACAATTGCACTGAATTGACTCACTGAATCATGTTCAATTAACACAACAGAATGTGTAACCCCTCTGAGAAGCTGTGTTATTTGTTTTGAAACACAGCTCTCAAAAAATTCAACCACCCCAGCTCCAGCACAAAACGCTAAAACCCCTTGTTTTGTAAAACAAATTCTGCGGATTATTCAAAGCTTTGAGAATTAGGATGGAAAAATCCATGCGTAAAATTACCGTCCATTCAACTTCAGGCAATATTTTCCTCTAGAGGCAAATATGTTAATTGGGCTTTCTAAAGTAGCTCAATCCTCAGGTTATTTAATTTCCCCAAAAGCCTTAGCTGTGCTGAATTTAGAAGTAATGTGGTTGTAAAATTCTTCACAACAGTATGTCGATCATCAGGCAGAAATGAAATGCAAAAGAAGAAGATGAGGGTGATAGATAAGATTATCCAAAAAGGAAATGTTTTTACAGCAAGTAAAAATTTCACAAATATGTTGCTGTCGCCAAATCGCTTGCTTGATGCCAAAGTGTAACACAATTGCAGATAAAACTGAAATGAGTTCAGTCTGCCAACAAGTAATCAACTTCATGACTGTCATGTCATCTAATTGTGTCTGTCTGCTTTTCCCAGAGGCTGTGTGCAGCTCTGTCGCAGGTTCTTAGTGCTTGAGCAGCTTGGTCAAAAAGACATCCTGGCAGAGTCCCAGGGTGGATGCATCGCCCACGCACATTGGCCTTGCCAGCTCCCAGAAGTCTTTGTGGTCAACCACTGACCGTGCTGTTCCCTATTTTCCTCCAGCCCAGCAAATAATGTGTCAGAAAAACGATTATTGATAGCCTATAAAAGAAGAGCCAGAATGTTGTTGCCTCTCTGCTCCAACTTTAGGAACAATACAAGTGCTAAACCATCAGTTTGGATGCTGCACCGCTTCTGAAAAAGCAAACCATTTATTTTTCTCATTGTTGTTCAGTTAGGGTAAGATGAGCTACAACTGGAACATGAACAGACAACAATAAATTCTATTTATTCCAAATTATGCTTCCTCTTCCTTTACATTCCAACATCTTGTAGTCAGGTTGGCAACCTTGTTTTGTGTCCTTTCACAAGAAGAATAAATTTCCCCAAAAGGGAAGATTTCCTTGGAGCTCTTTTAAGTCATTTGCATTTTGCCCAGGTTACCAGAACAGGCAAAGCTGTTGCTTATCTGGCCTAAATGTGGGTGATTCTCAGACACATGAGAGAAGTAACTATATTTACAGAATTAATGACACACAGCAGCTGCCCGATATAGCTGAATGAGACTCCAAGCCTGTTCCCATTTACAGAGCACCGTGATTAAACAGTCAGGGCAGCTTTATATGTGCTTTTGAACAACTCATACTAGAAATCAACACTGACACTACAGTGTAAAGAAAATTATTGCTCTACTGCCATACTGTCAAATGAAAAAAAGTGAAGTGTTTCACATCTGTGTACATAGTGTGACATGCTAAAGTTTTGTAGCCAGTAGACCTTTTCTCAGTATGAATAGACAAGCGGATCTCCATAAATGCACATTTGAATGTTTGAATGTTTTTCATTTCAAAACAACAGTGTAGCGTTTTCTTTTGCAGAGTATTAAGAAAGGCTTAGGCAAATGTTTTGAAGTAGTTTAAGCTGCCATGGACCTCTGCTGCATCGCATGCTGGAAATCAGAGTTTATCAGTCACACAGAAACTCCTAGAAAGGTAAATTAAATACCATGAATGAATGCAAAAGAGTGTGAGGAAGATTAATCAGACTTTAAAGTGCTCTCCTGCTCTGGTCCACTGTGCAGAGGCACCTGCTATAAATATAACATTCATGGAAGAATCAACTGTAGAAAATATGTTTCGAACCACAAAAGCAGCGGTCAAAAGTTTTCAAATGAAAATGTAAACGTTGAAAAAAAAGACTCAATTCTATTTGGAAACAACCTTAAGCTAAAATAAAACATTGTGTGAAAATAAGTTTGAGGAAAAATGTAAACCCAAATAAGTACACCCAGGATATAAATAACCTGTTTTATACTATAGTTGTTTTTTATTTAGATTGGCTAAATGTCTTTCTTTTTTCTTCTCATTCTGATATCTGCTGTATAGTGTGTAATCTGAGTGATAACTATAAAGTCTAAGTTTTAAGCATAAGGGTGGAGCCCTCATACTTTGGGATCGTGTTGCACCCTGTAGCACACAGGGACATTTGATTGGTACAGTGAAGAATGGATAATGAAAAAATGGCAGAATATTCTGGCATCAAACCTAACACAATCTATACAAGGGGTCTACTGTAGAACAGGATTATGATGCTCAACACACCTCAGAATCCACGGTGGACCATGAGGAGGTGGTGATTTTAGGGATTTGACGTGGTTGACATTGTCCCAAACAAATGTTCATTTTCACTTACCCATTTCCTTTTTGACCACCTATGTTCAAAACCTTTAAAAGCTGCCCAATGTAATTCTGTTTCATTTTTGTTAATGTAACCAATGTATTTAATTTAAGACAGAGAACTTAAAAGGGAACAATTTCATCTAAAAGTCCACTTTTAGACATCATTCAAATGAAAGAAAGCTTCAATATGTTTGTGTTTTTATGTTATGGCTAAATAGATAGCATTTAAAACTTTGGATTCTATGTGCTGTGCTGTATTCTCAGTCAAATCCAGATGCCAGTAACGTATACCAAGCCAGACATAAGCAAGGTATCATAACGTATAATAGGAATAATGGCCCTTTGATTTTTGGTTTTCTTATTGGAACACCTGTCACTTTCTGGCAAGGGCACACCACAGCACCAGGTCTTCTGTGGTAGCTCTGGTGGGAGGAGTGTTTGCATGTAGGTGTGTGTGTGTGAGAGTGTGTGCATGCATGTGTTAAGTGTATGAGAGAGTGGAAGATGAAACGGCAGCAGAGGAGGCAGTGATCACACAGACAGACGGGGTGAGTGACAGACAATACCTGCTGTAAAATTCCCTCACATCTCCCCTGATCTGTATTCACAGATCTCAGCTTCTATGCTCCGCAAAGTGTAGCCCACACCAGCGGGCTCTTCTGGTGCACCACCCCACTCAGTTTCGCTCCTGCAACTCCACCACATAGCCCATTTCTTTTCCCTTTCCCAAAATATTTGCCATCTTTTGTTCTCTGTTTAAATGATGTGTGTGATCATGAGGTGAAAGCCAAAAGGATATCTGCGACATATATGGAGTTTTACTTGTTTTCACACTAAAAACCTCTGTGATGTCTACATTCTGCTGCTTTTTAAAAAAACATGACAAGTGACTAATTTACTTGTTTCAGATAAAATCCTTGTATTAAATGTGTTTTACAACTGAATGTGGAACACCTTCTAATTCTCAAAGACCCAAAGACTTTTTGTACACTGTTTGCAGTCAGTTAAAGTTCTTTTGAAGGATTTGCCCTGGACTATTATCAGCACAATCAGAGCCCATGTTTTTGTGCAGTGACACCCCCCCTCCTCGATGACTGACTCCAGGCCTAAGACTTCCTGAAACCTAAGCCATGTTTCAAGAAAAACACACACTCTGAGGACACCACAACACAGCGGCTGCTCAAACTGGATTAGGTTTGTTGTGTCAGATCTAGGTTTCAGGTTTGACTTGAGTAATGTGTCGTTTAATTTCTTCGGGAATTGTTTTGACAAAACAAGTTAGCGTAAAGTCGGAAATGTCGTCTTAAACAAAAAGGGTGTGTATAGCTTGTATGTTTTTTTTCCCCCCTTTCTTTTGGTTTCTTTTTTTGTTCACGCTCATGTGAAGCATATGTCAGTCATCAGTGGAGTGTTACAGTGGAAGTGACATCAGAACCCTGGAGGGCCTGCACTGCGAGAGAGGCTTTTTGATATGATTTCTGAGAACAGAGAGTTTAGTGAAAAGAAAAGGGATTCTTGTGTGTCTGTTGTTTGGGGAGAGAGTCTTTCAATACAAAGTCTGGGGATGAACTGAAAGGTGCTCTGCTACACTTTTACTGAATCTACAAGGTGTCAGCAGAGGTAAATGCTATAACTGTGTCGCTAAATGGCACATTTACCATGACGGGGGTAATTAATGTGACTTTAGCGCACACAGATTGAGATATGTTTGTCAGCCATGATTATGATTACAATCATTCTGTGATAGTGAAGCTGAATTTTTGTCAAGCTTTATTGACCTGGATGTTGAAATCAATTTCCTGTGTTGCTTTGCATCTTCCCTCCTCAATAGATCATTGAAAATAGAGGACTAGGAGTTTTCCTATCCATTCAGTGGACAGTTAGGACAAAATTACCGATAGGTTGGTTCCTGCTGAGCTGATCTTTATCCTGGCTTGTCTCAGGCTGGAGGTGATGATGCCCACAGCAGCGAGAGATTGATGGGGGGCCTGGACAAACGGCGAGAATGAGCTCTGGCCTTTGAAGTCGTCCACATGGAGGGAAATTGATATATCAGTATAAGCCCTGGACCCTATTAAAGGAGCCCCCGTCAGGTTAATGCGATAGCCTCTATGTTACCCCGGGACCCATTCAGGTCAGCCCTAATTCCTGCCCCTGCTCTCTGCAATCTCATTTTAGTTTCTCATCAGTAATGTTCTTCCCATCAGAAGAGCTCTGCTAGGGAGTATATCACACAGTCAAACACTGTGCCATCTCACTCTCGGAGTGATTTAAACCTCCAGCCAGCACGTTAATCACAAGCCAGAAATTCCCGTGGTTATTTGTACAGGCTGGACAGTCTTTAAAGTGGGCTCTATAGAGGTGCTCGCTTCCCTAGACAGCACTCTGGCACCCCTCAGATTCCCTCAATCTTTGCTCCCTTGCCTTACAGTCTGTCCTCTCTGAGGTCTCAGCCCTTTGTCCCCATGGTCAACCACCAAAGCAGAGGCCTGAGGTCCACAGAGGTGAGCCCCGTGATCATTCATTTTTAATTATATGCAGAAATACATTTACATAAAAAATGTAGAACAGTGTCTTTTTTAATTCAGACATGCTGTATTTATTATTAAACATTTGTCTTGGAGGTCAGCTCACAAGGAATTATCTGTCCATCATATTCAGGTTGCTGTGCACTTTGGTTGGCCTGAAAATCCCCAGATTTTAAACATGTCTCTTATTCACTTTGATTTCCCTCTTCTGTCATTAGCTATCCGGCCAGTCTGAATAAAGCACATCAAAAGGAATGGTCCAATCACCAGAATTAAACATGAATGGGATTAATGGCGGAAATCAAGTCGCGAAGGCGACAGTTGACAGCAGAGGGAGAAGATGCGTTCAGTGATAGCGACGATTTATGTCCACATCAAGGGGAAATCTTGGACTCTCTCCCAGGTCCTGCAGTTACTGATTCGATCTCATTTGCCTGAGGTTAGAAGTACCACTCACCAAAAGAATGGGTTTTTGTTGTAGTCAAAATATTTATGATAAACATGGGATAGCAATGGGAAAAGAGCAACGTTGCTACTGATTTTTGATAATCAAATGTAATGCCATGCTGCAGTTCCTTTGTCTTTTGGTACTATTTTCTCCTTTGGTTCTTTTTTTCATTCCTTTCCAGAACATTCAGCTCTCCAAGCTTCCATGAATAAAGAAAGAAAAAAAAAGAAAACTCACACAAATTTGTTTATAACAGTGTTTTTTAGATCTATAGCACCATGAATATTTTGTCTCCTCTGAGTCGATAGTGTTGAGATTAATCCCATGTTGTTCCTATTATTGGCCTCTCCTGAGACATTATGATTTGAATGACTGTCTAAGCGCCATCAGATCCATCAATTGGATTCAAAGAAATGTTATCCATTACTCCCTCCAACCCAGCAGATGTTGAGGTTTTTGTAAGTCGAATTCCTTTATTATGTTAATACCACTGTTTTGTCACATGCACCATTTCCATTTGAGTAGGGTGGAAAAATCATCAGATGGATTTGGCTCCCTCAATAAGAGATGTTTGACATTCAATGAGATGAGAAACATGAAAAACACATTTCAATGGCAAGTGGCATATGACAATCACAACGAGACGGCCCTTTGAATGAACAGAAGATCACAATATAATTGCTGCACCATGTTGTGATTTTAAGACACTGCCTTGTATAAATTTTGCATTGATTATGTTGTTTTGAAATGTACAGGAAACAAAGGACGGGCACAGTTTGCAATGACAACGCCAGCTTTTTCCCCACTTTTAGCCAGACTTTTGCCGATCATGAAAGCAGAGAACAAACATACAACCATATGGACATGCGGCTTTGAGGAATCAGGAGTGCAAAATAGGCCATTACTTTCCTCTGTTGTTCAACATTTAAACACAAATACCTGTTCCAACACACATGCTGCCTTATTTTCACAGCAGGTTTTTTAGCTGCTCTGGCATTTTTCCAACCCGAGAAATTAGATTCTGATTGACACAAAGCTTCTAGTAAATCATTGGAAGTAATTGTAACCTAATTGAGTTTAGCGCATTGTTTTCATTTTCAGAAGAGACGCATATGCAGCGTGTAATATATGTCTGCGTTTATGTCTATCTGAGGGTATGAGGCTCAATGTGTGAACGTGTGTGTTTACATGTACTCTGTCTCAGAATGTCTGCATATCTGCGAGCGTGTGCGTGTTAGTCAAAGGCTCAGAGGCACGGCGTGGGTCTGCATGAGGGAGTGTGGTGGCAGAGAGCTCCTCTGATAGGCCAGATCCAGGGTGCACTGAAGCCTTTCGCATATATATGGAATTTTTGAATATCTAAACCATTATTTAGCATCCAAATCAGTTCTGCTTGTCTGACTGATGGACAATTTCAGTGTGACCCCGGTCTTTTTGCATGTGACCTATACTGTCGGGATTCTTGCATATTGTTTGGATGTTCACGTTGACTCCTCTCCCGTTTCTCTCTTTGATCCTTTTAGCATGCTCTTTGTGTCGGAATTCATGAAATATTCATAAGTGGACTGTGGCTTTTCCATATCTTTATGTACAATTATTGGCAGCCTTCCTGTTATGTCGAGCCATCTTAATAGTAGGTATTGGGCTCGGTTAAGTGTGACTTCAGATTTTTCTGACAGTTAAGCTAGTCTATGTTATGAATTGATAAGGTGGGGCATTATATTTGCAGATTTTACTGCGTGGTTGCCTTTTTAGCCTACCATTAATATTGATAAACTCAAATAATGTCTCTCACATGTAAGAATGAATATTTACACTGGAATATAAAATACTGAAATTGTTATTATTATTATTTGTATTATGTATGACATTAATAATAATAATAATAATAATAATAATAATAATAATAATAATAATAATAATAATAATAATAATAATAATAATAA
>JBBDHI010000001.1:26238815-26250845 GCA_037177115.1 Craterocephalus stercusmuscarum
CTAACTAATACAAAAGAGGTAAAGGAAAATATGAATGTGATTTTATTTGCCTATCCAAAAGATCTTTTATAATGTTAAAAAATGTTCCTTATTCATCTATATTTAAGAGGAAATAGTCTTGCAAAATATCTTCAAAAGAAAATTGGGTAAAAATTTGTCTTTTGTCTGGTTTACAAAAAAAAAAAAAAGAACAAATTTGAACACATTCTTCCCTTGCCATTTTTGTTTGTTCTTCCCCCCCCATGTCTTTCGTCCCATACATCACTTCTGTCTTCCCCCTCATCCACTTCTCTCTCCAGCTCTTCCTGTTGTGCATTCATCAGGATGGGAATGGACAAGCCAGTTGGCTTCACTTAAAGAGAAACACATATCAGGGTACTCTCCCCTTCCATCTGTCATTTTCCCTTCGATTGAAACATGGCCCCTGTCACTGCACTGGCTGAATATATCACTCTCTCTTTCTCTCTTGCTGCCATGCTCTGCTGTCACTGCTACCATGCGGCTGTGCAGGTCCGTAAAGGTTTAAGCGGTTATTCCAGTCATTATTGGCTATTAAATCTGGTGATGGTTGTAAAGGCTCTGCCTGTTCCCCCGTGCCTCAGAGGTCAGCTGATGGCCTGCTTTATGAGCTTGCAGTGTCGTGCATCACTGCCGGCCCGCCGTTTCATTCACACCCACCCCTCTCTCCCCCATGTTCACGACCGATAGATAGGCAGGCCACAGACCACCATCTATTTGTTACCCGTCTGCTTGGCTTACCTTAGCCACCGAAAAAAGCCTCCTAAGTCCTGTATTACACCTTGGGGGCTGGGGCCCTTTGAGATTTGTGACTTTAGATTATATGAAGTGACTACACTTGCACGGCCTGTGGAATTCGGGTAACCATCATCTTGGGGATGGCAATAGCAATTCTGCAAATTTATGGCACATTTCAAGAAATTGTCAGTTTTTACAGTCCCATAAGCGTAAGAGTGAGTTACTTGCACTCGTAAGTCGTGTCGTTTTCCCATGCCGTTTGTTGGAGTGAAATTCCCCAGGTTATCATTGAGTTTCAAAAAGCGAATGACATCAATTTTATTTGACTTGTTTAAAGGCCTTTGCCTCATAATAAGCATTGTTATATGAAACTACTGTTCTAAACCACTGTGCCACATCAGTTATGACTCAAGGAGAGGGGAGGACAACTTCTATCATTATTCCTGGTTTTATTGAACATTCATTCATCACATTGACACATTATTTTCAATAAAGTCCTGGAAGTTTTCAAATAGAATAGAAGGTGCTAGAATTTGGAGAGAAAAGCAAAATCCACTTTATTATTTAATTTAAGAAATTCATTTACTCATGTGAACCTCTGTTCTTTTAAGGGAAAGTCACATTTAATGGAGCCTCCGCCAGTGTGGGACATTGTTCTTCCTGTACTGACTGTGGGCACTAATAATTCATTGGGCTGCCAATTATTATTTCTCCCACTATGGGGGACAGAAAAGAGAAGAGGAGACAGGACTGAGAAGAAGTACTGTTTGCTCGCCTCTTGCTTAAGGACTGCTGCTCTAGAGCCAAAGACACTTGGATGTTTCCCTCTTTTCTACTCTCTTCCTTCTTAAAGGACTTTTTTTTTTTTTGAGAGCTCCACACAGGCGTGCTGTCTTTACTGTGAAGTGCAGCCCCTTTATTACCAGGCCTCTGGTGACCTCAACCCGTTGAATGAAGTCATTGACTGAGCTGCAGGAAGACAAACCAGCTTTACGGGAAATTAATCAGGTCCATCAGCAGCAGAGCTTCTAGCCGTTGGACAGCCATGCGGGCTCGGCTGGCTCTCTTGCCCCTGGGAGCGATGCGGGGTAGTTACCGAGTTGACAGCTAGCTGATAGCCCTGCGTCCTTCATATTACGAGCACATCAAAAGCAGCCCTCCCAGATAAACCGTCAGGGTTGAGGGCTGGAGAATGAGGCCTCTCACCACTGTCTGGATGAGTGCATCATGACCTCATCCTGAACGTACTCTGCCTGAGTTTGGAGGATGTTAGAAGACTAAGGGCCACTGGGAGGAGAGCAATTTGGCTGTTTAGCCACCTGAAACTCTTCTTAAAATGTTGTTTCCCAGTGGTGAATGAAATAATTATAATGATAATCATACACCCCCTCTGCTCTCTGCGTTCACTTTTTTCTCTCTTGCTGTCATTTGTGCAGTCTCTGTTGTGTTTCAGCCTGTCTGTGCAATTTGCCTTGTGCGATGGCATGCTGCTCTGTCCAAAAATAAAGAGAAGACCCCCTTTAGACACAACCAATTAGAGAGACAATTAGACTGAGCCAAGCCATTCTAGGGCTGCTGATCGCTCACGAGGCTGTCCTGCCCGCTGAGTAGTTGCATCTATTTCAAAATGTCTTTGGAGATAAACATAAACTCACACTGGCATGTTTATTGTTTTGCTTCAGTCTGTGTCTGTCGTTGCGTGGCTATGGATAGACTCCAAACTTGACATTGGGATTTTTTGTGTTTGAGTGCAGGAAGGTCAGAAGCTGAAGTAAGGTGTTGTTTCAGGCCACATTATGAGGAGCACAACAAGGAGAAGCTAGTGAGTCCCATGTCACAGACGATGAGCCATTAACTCAGCAGCCAGGGCTTTGTTATGCTAACAGTTCAGGATTATATGCAGAAAATGACCCCTTTTTGCCCTTTTTGGACAAAATAGACTTTCATTTTATCATTTTATTGCAGTCTTTCTTGTCCGTGAAAGGCAGTCATTTGGTGATGTTTGATGGTACGAGTGTGTTTGTGTGCGTCTGAAGAGAGGCGGACTGTTTCACGTCTGAATTCCTGAGCTGTGTGAAAAAGATCGCTTTCTTTGGGGCTGAATTTAATGAGCTGATCAATGACCCTCAAGATTCACATTCACAACAAGGAGAGAAAAAGAACGAGGGAGCTGAAGACTCAATAGGTTTACTGTGGTTGTATGTCAGCTGTGGTCCCTCTTTGAAAATGTGAATTGTTTTTGAAACATGAAATCCTTCCTTTTGATTGCTGAGGGTTGGATTTCCTTTGATGTAGCTGAGGCAGACAGAAACAGGTCTAGGATTCTTTTTCAAGTTAGTTTCTGTATTAGACCAGATATTGGTCAATGAGAAGTGTGAGAGGCTGATTAGACAACTGGGGTTTTTATGCATGTTGCTGCAGAGCACGAGTCATGGTAAAAGGGTCATTCCACCATCACCAAATGGACTATGATATCGTAGCATTGCACGGTGCTTGTAGGACATTTGTTCTGACTGATTTCAGCTAATTGTACTCACCTTCCCCTCTCCTTCCCTTTGAACTGCAAAGGTAAGAAGGGAGTCGGAGAGGTAGGCTTGAAACAGTACTGACAGATTGGACTGTGCCCTCACTTTGAATTATGAAGCACAAAGTTAGATGTCAAAATGTGTTGCTTTTGAAATCATACAACTCTAATATTTACTAACAGTGGGGGTGTACTTGTTGTACGCTGCATATGAATTAGTCTGTAGTCTGTATAAATTGTAGTGTGTAATATTATTTACACTGATTATCAGCACAAAAAGTTGTGAAGGAACAACTATGCACTAGCAACAGATGCTTCTGCTGTCCTGACTAAATCTTTGGATATGCATATACATTTAGCATAAGTGCATGTGTGTAATTTGTGAGTACATTGAAAGGAAAATATCCTCTGGAATGTTTTGTTGTGCCCTTTTCCTTAATTTGCCTATTGTGAGTGTGAGGGGGAATCAGGGAGATGACATCATGCAGCAAGCAGTGTTTGAAGTGCCAGTCCTGAAGGAACCACTTATAGCAATTAGGATATCCTTGAACAAGCGTTTGCGAAACATTGGCTGGTTTTTGGCATTTGCCTCCCGTTCCTGCCTACTAACTAGTGAGGTTTGATCTCCCATAATTATCTACCCACCGGCTCCTCACTCCTGACAGCTCTCTCCCTGGAGAGGGCTGAATGCCGGGGCTACTCACTGATTGCATCAAAGTGTCAGAAATTGCAACATCAAAAATAATAACTGATATTCCGGCGGCAGGCTGCTCTTTGAATATTTCCTTTAAAACGCTCTGTAATTTGTGTCTCGCGCAGTGCCAGTGTGTGTGACTGAGAGGGTTTAAAGCAAATAAAAGCAGGGGAAGTGCATTCATTATTGAACCTCTATTTACATATGGCAGACTATGCTATCTGAACTGGCATGAAATAGATATGGGTTTATTCAACTACTGCTTTTAACCCATCCTGCAGATGTTTCAGGACTACCTCAGCATCTGCCCCACACCTCCTCATTTAAAAATATCTTTTGCAGTGCTCCACAATACCTGTCTGGTACTCATGTGTTAAAGAGCGCTTCAGGAGTGGTTAAAAAAAAGCCCTAAAAGTGACCATTCCACAATAAAAACACAACATCGAAATAAAATAAGATGAAATCTGAAAAAAATTACTTGTTTGTCTATTCAGTTAAATTATTTTAAGGGCTCTATCCTGAAAATCAACACCTAATAGCTGACATTAGTTTGTAACTAGATGGAAAGTGTTTTCACATGGGTCACAGCCATTGCTGTTAAAATATCAAGGTTCCTGTAGCATGAACAACGCTGTCTTCAGATGATGCCCATAGAAGTGGAAGCCATAAATATTCTGTTAGGCAACCTGTGTCCACAGGGTCCAGTTGCAGCTGTGTTATTGGGCTCTCTGAGGGTGACATCCATATTTCAACACCTATCTTGACTTCCCCGACCTTGCTGAGTTACACATTAATAACACATATATAATACATAATGTCTTCCTTGTTCTTACCATGTACATTTTTCTGTTCAGTGCTGATGGCATTCGTGTATAATTGTGGACATCAGAGGAATAATTTGCAGTGTCTCTGTTGCTTTAGTGTTTCACTGAAGACCATTTGCATCACCTGCCCAGTATGGATAGGGCTTCGCCTTGCTGGCAGTGAGTATTACCTCAATGAATTGAAGAGGACAATTGTGTGTTAAAGCAATGAATTGAGATAGACAGGCAGGCAAGGTTTTCGCAAGGATGAAATTAAAATCTGTGCAGCTGCGAATAGGGCTGCTTTACCAGAATAAATTAATGCCCCAAAAAAGGACAGAGACAGGTTTGTTTTGCAATGACAAATGTTGATTTCCCCCGAGGTATTTAAAGTGATTTGACCCAGTCATTCTTTTAAATCACAGACAGGAGATGATAAATGTGCTACTAATGAGGCCTCTGCATTTTATCTCTCATTCTGCCTCCTGCAGCTTTGCTCCTAAAGGCGCCTGCTATGTCTTCACATGCTTCTAGAAACCACCCATACCCTCTCTCAATCCCAACAATGCAAAGTGCAGAAAAAAACATCCATACATATCCCATCCATGCTGTGAAAGATTGTCAGAAAATTAAAATCAAACACACAATCACATTGTTCTGCAAATGTGGCTTTTTTAAAAGCCCAGCTAATCTGAAAAAAGAGTCACTGATATTCAACCCTGTCAGCATTTGTAGACATTATGATAATCTTCCTACCAAGGCGCATGTTTTTTTCTTTCTCCATTTATTTGTCTCTTTCCTCCATCTTAAAGTTAAGCACTTCGCCTGTGTACAGATGACAAAAACCAGAGCTGCAAGAGCTGTTAACAGCATGGCTCTCATTATCTGAGTATTGAGCATGTTGTGGAACGAGACGAAGGCTCTTTTCAGGCGCAGATGTAGAGCATCATTGATAGGGTGTGCTGCTTTACTCTTTTATATCCGGCCTCTGATCAATCAGTGCTGACAGGGCAGAGGCTTTGTGTGCCGCATAGCATAGCGGGACAAATGTCTGCCAGGGAGCGGGGCACACCTGAAAAGAGGAAGAGACACAAACCACCCAGCCCCTCGCCTGCAGATTAGCCCTACCCCGCTTTGATGGATTAGCATGTTATAAAAATTGCTTGATTATTGATATGAAAATGTTTTAGGGGGAATGAAGGGGAAGAGGAGGGTGTGTTTCCAAGGGATATGTATGCGCAGCAGTGGTGATTATCTACCACGTTTTTTCCTTCCCTACCTGCCCCCCCCCCCTTTTTTAACCCTCACTCTCAGAGAAAAGAGTTGTACAAAGAAAAGATGAGGACGTTGGGAGGAGACAGAGTGTGCCTGCACTTTCTCCAGGAGAGACACATTCCGCCGGCCTTCATGAAATATTGTTCATCATCATATTAACAGGGCTGAACGAGTGAAGATAAGGCCTGTCTAAAAAGGTAAGCAGAATGTCCCTGTGAGATATTTCAATCCTCATCCCCACGTACATTACCTTATTCATTCTTTCAGAGTGAATATGACATCCAGCAAGACCCTTTTTCAGCAAGCCCAAAAATGATGACATAATCACCTCCTCTTTAATTGCTTGATTTGTCAATCCCTCCCAATCCTGCGCTGCTGTCCAACACGTCTCCTGTCTCCAGAATTCTTTTGCTGTCAAATATCATAGTCAGCAACAGAGCAAGGCCTGGAATTTGCATAGTGAATTATGTCTGTTACAGGATGCAAAGGACAACACTTGCAGAAATGTACCAAATTATGCTAGATGAATGCATGTGTGAAAAGACTTTATGTAATGACAAAAACCTAATTGGCCACAGTGAGAAGGTAAGACAGAAAGCTTTTAAAAGTGCTTCATATCGCTTGTGGCAGTGATCTTGAATCCACCTGGGGATGTTTATTTATTTAAAAAAGGTACTGTAGCTTAGTATTTGTTAAACACTTTGGTGAAACTGCCGGCCTGTGTTTGAAAAGTGAGTAAAGATTCTCCTTTTGCTGATACATCAGGTCAACGCAGTCTGTAAAGAATTAATGATGGTATATTCAATCAATTTGCCACAATTCAGTTAAAGCAAATCCTTATTAGTCCCATTTATAATTGTAGTGTTCCTACAACCAGATTCATGAAGATAACTGTCTAACAAAGGAAAACCAACGGATTTCATTGAATCTTTTTAGATTCAATGCTCCATTCTGAGCATGCAAAAGGATTGGAGCTTATGCTTACACTGGTTAGTGCTGCAGTCATTTGACATGAAAAAGACTGTTAACAAGACATGTTCAAACCATTCTCAAAAGTAATTTAGTTTTGGTTGCTAAAGGGATTTTGACCTGTGTAAAAATAGCTTTACTGTAATTGATTATTTTGACTGAAAGATGTATTGAACAAATCCAATGTTTAGCCCAATCACAGATATATGAACCAAGGGGTTAACATGAATGATGGTTTACAAGTCTCAAGCATATTGCAGATCACAAAAATTGTGGATAGAGTATTGTAAGAGCTATGGATTAGCATTGTGGTTTCTGTTTTTTTGATGACAAATATCGTCTGTGACCGACGAACAAGATGTCGTTCTCTCACGGTGCAGCCCTATTACTGCAGATGGAGGCCTCTCATAGGAGCACTCCCTGACTAATGGAAACAGTGTGTGCAAAAAAAAAAGAAAAAGGAAACAGTGTGTGCACAGTCTGAACTGTAGAACTCTGATGACCAGGACAAGTAACGCAAAAAGCGTGTGTTTTACAACCCTCCCCCCATGTTAAGGTCCAGTCGTAAACTGAGAATTTACGCCCTTCATTAGGGGTAATACAATGCACATAATTCTAACGTATAACAATTGGGATAGCTATAAAGTAACCATTTTATACCTTCTCAAATCTGTGACTTGTAGGTGACCCTGGTAGAAGCAATGTTAGGGGCAGGCAGATTTACAATGGCTGCATATGCCCTCTGATAGGCCCTCCAGCTTTTAGAGAATTAAAGGTGCCAAAATGTAAGATGACTTTAATAATAATTTCATACACCCTGTCAGAAATATTAGTCTCTAATGCATAATTTACAACTTGTAACTCAGTTTTTTTTTGTTCGAGGAGGCTTCACATTGATTCATGTCTTACTTTAGTTTTACAGCCCGTCCGGGAAGGATAGAAACCCACCTCTGTTTTTCCTAGTTGTTTCTAACGCTGAAGTTTCACCCAGTCAGTCCATTAACAAGACATATGAAGTGTAAAAATAACCCGGGTAAAGGTATTCAATATTAAAGTATTTTGTAAGACTGCAGTATGACTACATATTCTCTTGAGACTTGGTAGTGGGCGTGCACATCCTTTTGTTTAACTATGACCACATCTTTAGAAATAAAGGCCTAATTCATCAAAGTGGGCATGTTATGTACACACCCTTTGCACTAGCTCTCTAACTACTGAGCATGAAAGGAAGAGTTAAATCATAAACTCTCAGTTGTACTAGCAGTACTTGTACTTGAGTACGATCATTTGGTTGTGGAAGAAACACTCTGGCTTCACTTCATTATTCTTCCTTGCAGTATGGCACAGTCAGTCACTCGAGTACCATCAGTGTCAAAGGGTGGCACACACTCAGCGGGGGATCCTGAGTGGAGCCCATTGATGAGATGAAACAGGTTGACTTCTCCCTTGGTCTGAAGTGGAATGAAAAACAAATGTCATGGAGGGTGACAGAGAGCGTCTGTGTCTTATCAGCCAGGCCAATGTGAGTGATGGCTCTTATCTGGCCCCCTGCTCTGTGGCTGTTTATTATCCTAAGGTGGCAGGGCGGTGCTGGGAAGAGAGGAGGACTGGGAGCCCCTTCGTGATCCATCACTCCGGAGGTCTCCTTCCCCTCTTATCTGACCGCTACATGGATAACTGCAGCTCTTGTTTACAGACGCCAGCCATTTGAATGAGTAGCAGGCGCAGGAAACGATTCCTTTGCTCTCTTTATCAGTCCAGGTGAGTTATAGGGAGGACTGAGTGTGTTGCATTATTTTCCTTCCATACTCAGATGTACACATCCACCCCCACCCCCACCCCCCCATACCACCACCACAGACACTCATACACACACACACACAGGCAAACATGTTCACACTCATGCATGCAAGTATGCACACACATACGTGCATAAACTCATACTTTTCTTCTCCTGTGTGGAATAAAAGGAGGTTGAAAGCAGAAAAGAGACGATAGATGGTGAATGCACAGCAGCAGTGCACACACTGGAGGATAAGCTTGTGTGTGGCCCATTTTATCTCTTTTTATGAATTACATTCATTTCTGTTATCATGTTTTTTTTTCTTGCTTATCTGCGTCAGCATGTGTTGTCAGTGTATACAAGAGTGAGTTCCGATATAAAGAAAAGAAATTATCTGTGACTGTGCTGGTCAGTGAGTACTGTCAAGGTTATAGCATTACAGAGCATCATATCCTGAATAGGAAGTGTCGTTCCTATATTTACTCATGTTTTTAAAAGGAAAACCTCAATAAAGATGGCTATTTTTTCACTTGTTCCATTTCCTTTCACCATCTCCTTTGGGATATTCCTGGATCTCCCTGGCAGGGCAAAATGCGTAGGTTTCCATTTCAAACAGAGCTCTCATGTCCATCACATCAACAGGGGTCTCCCCCAAAATACATACCTTCTGTCAAAGCTTGGGGATAGATGGTAGATGGAATGAAGAGGTGGCAGGAGGGAGGGAATGATATGAGCGAGAGGTGTTTAAGGCTACCAGTTGCCCAATTCCTTGCGCTTCAGTGACTGGCAGGCCTTTTCTTCCAGATCTCATGTACTTTTGCTAAAGCTGAAGAGATTGTGTGAATGCATTCATTTAAAGAGAGTGCTAGGCCCAGAGGGCTCTGCCTGTGGACTCAGTATATTTACCCCAATGAAATCTTTCCTGTCCCCTTTTTGACTGATAAAAACTTACAGGGTCCACGTGTATGACGAAGGATGCTAATTGTGAACCACCAGCCATCACAAGCTAGGAGTGTAGACTGCTCAAGTGCCAAGTGTTGGGCTGTGGTGAGTGTGAGAAGGGAATTTGGGAATGTAAAAAAATCATGCTATAATTAAAAATGTGTGAAAAGACCTTAAAGTCGGGAAAGCTGTGCCAGCCTGTTTTAAGGGCAGAATTTGTAGACGTAGTCACTAACAATGGGCATAAAAAGAGCAAAGAATTCAAAATATCACTATCTTTCTTGAATGTTTCACTTGGTTTTGCATGGTTTAATTTAATTAATTTAATACGAAAAAGATCATCAGAACAGTAGTTTTTAGGGAGTGCTAGATTACTGCTAAGGTTCAAAACACAGTCAAATCTGTGACTGTGTTAATTATTATTAAGATGTATTAGTGTGGCACATTGATTGAGTTTCACTTTTACATGAAAGTAAATGCATATCCGTCTGTCATGGCTGTCTGAAGTTTACGTGTGAGGTTACATACTAATAAGGAAACATGACTCACAGCTCACTCTTCTTCTTCCAAGACTAAGAAAAAGCCAAATGTTTCCGTCTGACGCTGAACAGGAGTGTGATCTGCTATTTCTCCCCTGTGTTCATGCTCATACAGAATAAATTCACATTACATAATGGCTTTGTGTCCAGACTGAGACTAACCGACTCTCTAAATTATTCTTTATTACACTTTCAGCTGAAATAATCATGAAATAATAGGTTTATATATTTCTTGTCTTTTTGCTATAGAGAATCATGCTAATGCAAAAACTCAGAGCAACCAAATAGCAATATATTGTAATTTGCCTGTGATTAATATGTACTGTAAAAGCAGCATTTATAAATAGTCACGATCCACCTCAAGTTAATAGTATTCAATTAATCACAGGCTGAGCCCAGTTGCTGCCAAAATAATGGCAATTTAATAACACGGTGCTTATAGCACTGCAGATTACCAAGTATTTATAAATGTCATTGGTTTGCCTGTAATACACAGTGACAGGGAAACATGCGCAGGGCTCAGCAGTGTCTGCTCCTATGCAATGCAACAAATGTACCATCCCCATAGCAAAGAGGCTATGAATAACTGCGATAATCACTGCACAATGGCTTCATTTATCAATGTACGAGGAGCACAAACGTTGGAGTGATTAGCCTGCCTCTCTGTTTTCTGTTGTGGAGATTTGTTTTTGCAGGAGCATCGGACAAGAATGTCTGCAGAATATTGCCAGAGCTGTCTTTCTGCATTCCATCTTCCTTGTTTTTTATTTCATCTGACACATCAAGGGCTGAACAAGTCCACAAATATGTGAATCTGATTTAGCATGAAAATGATAACCACAACAAAGACTATCCTGCCAGTTTAATAGAATGAAACTACATTATCCTATATTACAATCTCAAAGGTTTACTGAAGCAACAATTCTACATTAACGCTTTGATCTTTAAAATCAGAAGAAATTTAATGATTTAATTAACCTAAAAACAAGCCTTAAACAAGTACAAACATAGATTTTGATAATAAAAGAAATGAAAACAGGTTCTCTACATACCTGTAAGATATTCAAAAGCAGTAGTGTTTTATCAAAGAATGCATGTGAGTACAGAGAGTTTGTGTATAGTGTTAAAAAAGTTGCTTAAATTTCTTTATTTAACTGATTCAAATCTTAATGTGTCACATTTCATTATAAACTCACTCATCAAGGCTGTGACAGGGCAGAACAGGTGATTTTTATTTTTTCCACCCTAATTTCTTAAATATAGCTGTGGAAATGTGCACCACTTCACACAAAAATAACCCTTACAAATTGAATGAACCTTGGTAAACATCATGGAATTTCCAATCAAGCACAGTTGCTATGTATCCTCCCATTTATTTGCCAGACACCTCCTTACACCGTAAGCAAATAGAAAATTAGACATATTTGAATCAGAGAATACAGAAGGTGTCTCTCACAGGTTTCACTGTGTCAATCACACAATTCAGTACATTTGAAAACTGGAAAATTTGCACTGCTCAGAAGTGTCATTAAACTATAGACACTATTGCTCCATATACTAATCTGCCACAACTTTAACTCACCCGACATATAAGCAAGTCCCTCTTGTGCTACCAAAACACCTCTTAGCACTGGTGTTAAAAAGTTCTGCTTTAATATGAAGTAGGACAATTTTCTTTAATGTTTTTATATGTGATAGGGTACATGTCAAAACATCATAGTCATGAACAAGCAGTGTTATTTACT
>JBBDHI010000001.1:26263483-26274983 GCA_037177115.1 Craterocephalus stercusmuscarum
AAATGGATGGATAAATGGATAATTTAAAAATTGCGTTTTCTGTGGATAAATTTGTTTCAATCTCATTAGTATGTTTACACATGCTAAGCCATTAGCTTGCCAATGGTATTTTTCAGAGACATTTGCCCTAAACTAACTTATATGTAGATTTTTATACATTTTGATATGTAATGTTTTGAGATTTCACTGAGGTAATTTAATTATTTCCTGTGAGATGCTGGATACATTTTTTATGTCTGCTTTGTTTTACAATTTTACAAAGTAAAGGTTAAAAATGAATTCAGCTGCAGATCTTTCATGAGAGACAGTTATCTATGTGCACAGCTGCAACAGCTGGTAAGATCACAACAGACGGGTGTTGGAAGAATATATACATCACTTAAAATCAATTATGTTTTGTTGCTGCATCAATGCAGAATCATCAACATCTGCATCACGATACATTGTAGAAAAAATTGTATTCAACACCCCAAACAACTTCCAAGTTTCCTCTACCAATAATGTTAGAAGGAGCCATGTTTCGGGTCTCTTTAAAGTTAAACAAAGTGTTTTTTTAAGTAAGATATGCTTAAGTAGGGTTAGGGAGATGATCAACCCCACAGGGCACCTGTGTGATCAGCTGTCATCTGCCAGAACAGATCAGTCTCAGTGAAAACTGTGATATAGTAACAGTTTAGAAAATATTGTTTGTCTTACCAATGACAAAATCTTGACAATTTTTCATGCCTTTCAGCTGTCAGTGTATTTGAATAAGATGTATGTTAGCAGGCTGAAAAAATTACTAAAAGATGATAAAGAGCGTATTAAAATGCAAATCAAATATGTCATGTACTCAGTTACCCAACTAAAAACACTAACATGTTTCAGTCACATAAATACTGCTTTTGAGGAATGAACTGTCTTTAATAAGTGGCACACATTGGTTGGTTATCCACTAGGATCTGCAGTTTGTTCTAATTGTTTCACACTGTCAGTGTGCTCTCCCTGACTGGATTGCTGTGGCCCAGCAATAGTATTCCACAACTTTTTTACACAGTATTCCAGTACTCCACAACTTTTTTACACACTATTTCATAGATTGGAGACCCTCTGCCAATCCTTAATTCTGGGGAGCTTTTATTCTCCAGTGCATCCCTTTTATAGCTAATTATGTTACAGATCTGATATCAGTAATTAAGTGTTGGGCACATTACTTAAAAAAAAAAATCATAATTTTAACTTCTCCCAAAAAGTAACTCCATTAGTAGCAAAGTTACAGTTTCATGGAAAAAAGTAATTACCTTGAAAAATGATAATTATATCACATTTCTAAAATGTTCAAATAAATTCCCCATAACAAAATTTAAGATCCAGCTTCATAATAAAACGGGATATTAGATCTAATGAATGACATAGAAACTTAGTGGAATCTAACAGACAAATCATCTACTCTAATCTCAGAAAGATGGCTGCCATGGCTCTGTCTCCTCCTCCTGAGTGTGTGTGCGTGTGTGTGCGCATGCTGTGGTGTGCATTCTGACTTACCTAAGTCTGCCATGATATTTCACTCTTCATCAGTCAGTCATCAGGCTACATGGTTTTTTCTATCCCTTAGCCACTGGTCACAAAAAAACAGTTCCAGTGTGTAAAATTACTGTTACTATCTTCAATGTTAACTATTAACTGAATTCAGGTTGTGGGTGATTTGTCAACTTTTGATTCAAACATATGACAATGCTTTATTCTTACCTTGCACCCAGTTACAATAAAACACAGCAACTCTTCTTCTACTCTCACAAGTGTATTCTCCAGTTTTGTTTTTGTTTCTTTTTTAGTTTTTTTAATTTTTTTCAAATGAAAAATGTCCAAACATTTCTGGAATTTGGTTTGTATGTCAGTGGACATGATTTTCTTTTTATTGTTTTTTTGTTGTTTGTAAATTCAACTATATAACATTTTAATTTGCAATTGAATTGGTGGGGCGAGCTGCTGCCTAATTTAATAGACTGTTTGAACTTTGTCATCATCAAACTATAATTGATATCATCAGCCAACATTCAGTGAACTTTTCTGTTAGCTTCTATCCAACATGTTGATTACATGATTACTGGAGTAACAGTTGTCAGTCCATTTGATTTGATTGCCAGAAAACAAAGATTGAATGATTACATCAGATCTCAGTATCATTTTGGGCACAGTTGAAATGACTCTGGCTGGAAATATGGAAGACTATGATGCAGCTGAAGTTTATGCATCAATATTTTAGCAGAAAGCATGTGCTTATGCTGATTCCTCATACACATTAAAAGAAATATAGCGGCGGATTATGACCTTGGCGAAGTAAACCGCTTTGATCTTGCCCACTTGGTATGTGTTTACTGTTTTTTTTAAATAATACAACTGTCTGGTAAAAATGTTAAATGTAAATTGCTGTAAATAAATGAGACTTCCTTGTAATATTTACAAAGTAGTCAGTGTTCTGCCTGCAGGGTTTTTTCTTCCTTTATATGCTACAGTCCATATGAAGACATGCTTCAACGGCTGTTCTTTTATTTTTATAGTGATCCTTTTTCTATTTGTTGCAATACCTTGATTGTTGCCAGTATATGTTTTTTCTATTGATTTATTTATTGCTTTCATTGTACTGTTTCTCAAGTACTTTGCTTTTATTACCTTTTTTATTTATACTCTATACTTTTTTTTTGATCGTATTGTTTAAAACAAACTGTAGGGGTTTCCTCACAGGGATCCCTCACACCAGGGGCTATGGCTGGACAGTCAATAAGGATCTGAGGACTGCCTATGTCTGATTGGCTGAGGTTCATGCAATACAGCCCTATGGCTGTGCTGTGGACCTCTACTTCTGCTGATGTGGGTGGTTTCCAGTACTTCTCTGGTCTTGGTTGTTTGATTCCTGGTGTGAAAAGATCTCCAAAATATTTTTTCCTCAGTGCAGTGTTTCTTTTAATTTCCGTTTATGTTAAGTTAAAGAGACAGAATGGTGGGGGTGAATGCATGTTTTGTGTGTGTGTGTGTGTGTGTGTGTGCGTGTTTGTGTGTGTGTATGTATGAGTGAATGTGACTGATATGATCAGATGGGTGTTTTTGAAATGATTAGTTGTATGCTTTTATGTATAGCACTTTGCTATTTATTGTATGAGAAGTGCTTCATAAATTAATAATTTAGATTTTTGAATTTTAGAAAACTAAAAATGAAATATAAAACTGATATGTGAACCTTTGCATGAGTGAGATATTATACCTTTTCCTAGTAATAGTTGTAATGACATAAAAGATAAGTATCTTATAAATGTCGGCCTGTTATTTCCATACTAAATATGAGCTATATTCAAACGCAGTGGCCAGGTTTACAGTTGTATCTCCGTTTGAATGATCACTGTCTGGAGACAAACATTACACATGAAATGCATTATTTTCACAGCACTTCAGCTGAAATCCTTTCAGCCACTTTACACCAGTGTTGAAAAGAACCCGAGAGTGACTTTGAGTGACAGCAGTGGCTTAGGACCAGGGCTGGCTTGACAGCCCGTATCCTTTTCACAAACTGGAAGTAGAGGCTGGCCGAAAATGGCATATCCCAAGGAAAGCCAACAACTGGCTATCACCCTGACCGTTTGTCTTCATCAATCAACCTGCGTTTGTTGACCAAGCAACATGATGTCACTATTAATTTCATGCATTCCCTTAATGGGGTCCAGAGGGGCATCCTAACTTCACAGTAGGCATTTCCTGCCCTGGTGCATTCTGGGATATGTCCGTTTCCTTTCAGGAGATCAGTTTTTCGAAGTTTTACTTCTTCTCTTGTTTTTTTCTCAGTCGTTTTAATCTTCCTTTCATTCCTGTCTGCTGTTTCCCCCCTCTTGGTGTTATTTGCTTTGCTTTGTCACAGCACTTCTCGTTGGAAGCAGCTTCACTGTGTTTGCATCCTTGTTATGTGAGTACTTGTGATGATTTCCACTTATTTGCCAAGGTATACACTGAACTGGATGTAGCAAACCTTTTGATCAACCCTCAGATTTTATGAACAGATACTGGTGCTGTGTGCTCAGATCAGCGCATTAGCGTTTCATTTGAAAGAATGGTGTCACTGTGTTGACAAGCTCCTGATAAGTTGGTGGCTTCTAAGGGAAAATGTTTAAAGCAGATAAATGCCTCAGGACTCCATCTGTCTGTCTTATTGTCCTGATTGTAGTTTATTTTCGGTGATTATGAAAACCTGTTTTAAAACAACTTTGGGGATGTTGGTTTATTAGCTTTAGATAAAGCGTACCCCTCGTGAAACGATTCTGCACAAGGTGCTTAATGTTATCTCTTCTGACTTCTGTGCATCTGTATTTACTGTCTACATGACTGGCTTTTTTATCATCCCTTTGATTAACACAGAGGAGGAGGGAGTTGTGAATGATATTCCTTGCTCTCAGTCTCACTCACTCCCTTCTCTTTCTTACTCTGCCTGTTACTGCACCTCTCCTTTGGCTTTAAGAGGCTTAGCAGCAGCTTAGCACCCAGGTCAAACTGGCCTTTGCCCTTCATCTGTCAGCCTTTTGATGTGGTGCCAGCCTGGGCTGCTTGCTACGCTCTGCCTTTAACAGCACGTCCAGAGGTCAGAGGAGGGCTCTACTTCAGGACCCCACCCCACGTTAACACCCCCCACCTCCCTTGCAGATGTGTCTGTCTCTGATAGCCCCTCTTCCCCACCTCCCCTTTCCTTGCCTCTTCCCTGCCCTAGTGCCCATTATTATTTTATAGTTTGGTTCTGCATTCCTTTCTCTCAGGCTGTGGTGAAAGGCAGACCTTTGGCTTTATTGCTTACACATGTCCATGGCTTTCTCCCTCAGCAGGGAGAGACAAAACAGCAAGAGGGAGATGGCCAATAGGGGCCAGCCATCTCAACTCTCCCCACCTTGAACTAATCGCTGGGGGCCCAGGGTACAACTCTACCTCAGCCTTGTGCCAGTGGGGTTTCAATTTGTAGAGACATAAACAGATACTAAAGCCAAGGTAACAACACAGTGATTTATCAAGCTAGTTCACATCAAATTATCACAGCGCCCCCCTGCTGTCAGGCCCCATAACAGCCCTCAACCAAGCCTGCATCGGAGGTGCACCGTGGTCACACTTCATTTAGGAGTGCACAAACACGTGTCCCTATGTCTGGTGTCCTTCTGAGCGTGACCACCAGCTTCACACCAGCCAACTGTCATCCTGGATGAAGCATCAAGACTTCAAAAAGTATGCTTGCTCTTGCATGTGTGTTTTTAAAAAGGTATATGAAGTGTGTCTGTGTCTACTGTAACATTTGTGTGCAATCTTTGCAGCTGAAAGAAAAAAAAGCAAAACATCTGCACAGGTGTCTTTGCAAATCCCCTCCAAGAAATATGAATCTTGAAAGTATATACTGATAGTAAAAATTGACAAGCATTATGTCAAACATATGTTGTCTTTCTTTTTCATTTCATCTTCTGAAACAGACAACAATAACTTGTTCTCAGTGGAAAAGCACCAAAGTCAAGTTGAATTGTGTGTGATTGTGAAAGCAAGGTATGTAACAGAATCTAACTTGAAATAAACAGATTATTTTTCTGTAGCAAAACTGTGTTTCACTTTAATATGGTGCCTGACAGAGTGTTGCCTTTGATCTCCACCAGCAGAGCGCGGCACATGGATAATATATCTTTCAGAGATAAAAGTAAAAATGTGTGTAAGTTGATGATGTCATCCAGTTGTGGCCGCAAGCCTGGGAGAAAAGCTAACTTTCGCAGGCAAGGCTATCCCAGGGATCACTAAGGGTGCTCTCTGAGCCTTTGGGGAAATCAATTACACATTTTCCGAACTGTGATTCCTGCTGTAGGAACTTAATCGTAGAGGCCTTCTGCAGAGGATCATCCCAATGAGTTTGGACACTGTTTGTGCTCCTTGGTGTGTGCTCTCCCCTCACTCTGTCACCCACCCCAGCTCCCACCTTTGCAGATCGCTACATTCGTGTGCAGCTTACAATTCAGCAGAGAGTCATTCATCATCATTTGCTGGCGTATCTGTCTTGAGTGCCCTAGCTTTGATCATGTTGTATTTTACACTTTACATCTGTTCCACATTTAACCTTCAGCAGTGCTGTTGCTCAGAAACTATTATCCTGGCACAACTGGAGAGGAGTTTACAGACTGGCTTTGCAGCCCTTATAAATCTGGCATATTTGTCATAGCCCAGTACATAAATGATCCACTAGTTGAAATGTTGTGATGACCAGATCTCTCCTTGCTATTTCCTGCCTTATGGAATGAGACTCAGAGCAATCCTGTGCTTCCTCTAACGTGATCTCCTCTTCTTTCAAAAGCTTATCTACTTCTAAATCATCCTCTTTGAGTTGGAAGGATAGAGTTTTGTATTTTCTCTAACTCTTTCCAGCTCCATCATTTCCAGGCATTGCTCTCTACTTATGTGTGCTGGCACTCCACCTATGCCCCCAGCCTTACTTTCTTCCTAG
Source organism: Craterocephalus stercusmuscarum (assembly GCA_037177115.1). Lineage (NCBI taxonomy): Eukaryota > Metazoa > Chordata > Actinopteri > Atheriniformes > Atherinidae > Craterocephalus > Craterocephalus stercusmuscarum. The sequence continues at coordinate 26,269,968 of JBBDHI010000001.1, forward strand.
CTCGCTTGCTCTCGCTTGCTCTCTCTTTCTCTCCGTCCTCAGGAACCCAGGATCACAAGGCCCTGACCCCTCCTCCTCCTCCAGCACACTAATCATCCCTAATCAGAAGTGAAATGCATTTTTCTAAGGAAGTAGCTGGAAAATTTCACAATCTGCATTTCTCCGACCAAGCTGATTAGGGAAACATTATCCTGCTTTCACAGTCACTTCCAATCTGCCTTTAATCTGTCACTTCAATCGCCTAATTATTTAGTCAATGACCTGGGGACGCAATCTTACAAAAGAATGAAATGCATGCCATATCATTTTCCCTTTCATTTATGCATGATATCACTGGTTACATGTTATGTTCCCTTGAGCTAAATATGCAAGCCTTGTTCATGTACACACAAATGTGTGTTTCTGCTCTCTGTGAGTGCGAGAATGTGTGTGTTACAGTAAGTGTGTGCATAGTTCAGCTACTTATTGTTTTGCAATGCATCCCTATGCATGTGGATGTGTGTTTCTGAGTGTGTCAAGAGTGGCTTGTTTAGAAGCTGCTGAGCTATGAATGCTGGCTGGGGGTAGTGCAGTTTAGCCCAGAGTTGGAGAAGCCTTTGGGAATGAGACTCTGTGGGGGAGTTGTTATTGGAAAGGTCATGATTACAGTAGGGGGTCAAAATAACTCGCTGACACTCTTTATACACAAGTGACTGCTATTGGGCCTCGGGGTGTCAAGAACTATATTGAGTATTGACTATATGTCACAGCAATAAAAAGGAAACCTGTTCTCCATTGGTGAATGCTCTACCTTCAAAGTGTGCAGTCAGGACAAAAAGGTAAAAATATCTTCAATGTCAATAAGACTGTCATGTTGACATGCTAATTTAGCCGCATAGAGGCAATGCCTTTTTAGGCTGCAGTTTTAAACAACAACAACAACAAAATGTGATTGAATGACTTCTCTGCCATAAATTAATGCTGCATTACAGGCTAAAAATGGTAGATGTAGTATTTAGTTTTAGTTTCATGTAAAAGATGCTTCAGACTCTTTGAAAGAACTTTAAACTGGCATAAAAAAATGTAGCATGTTAAACTTAATAATGATAGTTGAGAAATATTATATTAAAAAAAGTGGTTGCATATTGTTTCGGTATAGTTCAACATAATGAAATAAGAGCCTTACACAGAAGAAAAAAAAAAACTTTCTAAATCATGTGGCTTACTCATAATAGTTCCAGTCTGATATGGGACCCAAACCGCCTGATAAAGACCCAGACCCATCCAGAGCAGCTGTCTCTCTTTCATCTCTGGCTTCACTTCATAGCCTCTCCCTTTCCCCTATTTGTGGGTGCCTCACTTCTTTGCAGATTCTGGAGAGACCAGCATGCTTATTTGTTCCTGACACCCAATACATTAATGAACCGGCTTGGAATTTTGCTTTTTAAAGTGTAAGAAAACATTCCAAAGTCTGGCTGCAGGGCAGGTCCTGAGTCTCACAAGCCCTTTGCTAAAGCCAGCGCTTAACACCTTCATCCAGTGTTGCAAAAGACACCAATAAAGGTCATGAACTCTGGCACTGAGAGATCGCTTTGGCCATGGGAATAGCAGTAAAATAAACAAATAAGTGATGCACATCTAACAACAAGATATGCTGTTGATGGGATTTCGTTTTTAGGATGTTGTTTTTAACGAATTATGATCAGTGTCCAACCTGATAGCATTTATATGATGACACAAAGGTCAGCTATCAGAGGATGAAATCTTTCGAAATGGTTGCATTTTCTGATTTTATTCAACAGCGTAGTGTTTTGTTCTCATAATTTCATTTCTCATCAGGCAGTAGCTTTTCAGACATAGTTGTTATTTTGCATATCACGTTTGTTTTAACTTTTCTTTGTTTAATAATGCAGTGTGACAGTTACTTTTGGCATTGCAAGCTGTTAAATGCAGCATTAAGCTGACAAATCTGCTCTTACGCTCTAACATTAAGGTTGAAAGTGCACAGTAATAAGCCTAACTTTTGTATCAGGACAAATATTCACTTGTTCGTATGTCTGACTGGCAGAGACACTCAGTGATCAGGCTATAATAACAGATGGTGCTGTAACAGAAAGAGCACGGCATTTGGGGGGGGGGGGGGGGCTGCTGGAGGGAGTTGATGTGTGAGCTATTTCAGGAATGCCTGAGAGGAAACGTATTGATCGGGACACTTAGACTTGATAAGGACGTCAGGTTTAAGAGGAGCAAGGCAATCATTAAATACACCACTGGCCGCTGTTGTTCAAAAAATATATTTGCTGCCTCGCCACTCTGCCCCCATCTCTTTTCTTTTTCTTTTTTCCACTTTATTTGGCTCTTTCTTGCCAGAGGTGAAAAGAAAATCTCATCTCCATCAGGCTAAATTGTGGTGGGCAGTATTATCAGTTCAAAAGACCTGGGGATTTGACAGCTCCCACTCCACAGTGATTAATTACTTCTCAACAGTGGTGGGCTCTCCTCTCCCCTCTCCTTCACTGTGAGCTGCTCCACTGGAGGTGGCGGTGGCTGGAGGCAACACATGATAAGTGCTGCCCTTATTACTGGCCGCTCTGGGAGAAGGCCCAGGCAGCACTGGACTAACAAGGGCCAATCACACTCCCTGCGCTGCATGGGGCAAAGAAAACTAGCTTGATACACGCCCTTTGTTTACTCTTTAGTGCCTGATAGAGAGGTACAGTGCCACCAACCCTGTGTGATGTGGGGTTAAATAACTACTTCTACTCTTCACTCTCTCTCTTTCCATCTATTCATCCTCTGTAGACTGCTTCCCTTCAGGGTTATAAGGAGTTTCATTCCCTTTTTTAATCACTACATAAGTCTGGATAGGAACTACAGACTTCAGAGCTCTCTATTATCATCAACCAAGAGGAGGAAGGAGACTCCTCGTCACATGTCTGATGTACAGAATTAATCACTTATGGACATAATACAGGAGAAACCATTTATTATAACCAGTGTAATCACACAGGTGATGTATCTTCAATTAACTGAAAGACCTCAATATCAACAGTTAAGTACTTAGCTGTGTACATATTTGTATTAGAAGCCTGTGGCAGCCTTTCCCACTATTATTTGTATTCAGCGGTTCTCAAGGTTCTGCATGCAGCTGGTCCTTGAGGTTCGTGTCTCCCTGTAGGCTCCGCTGTTTTGCTCATGCGTATGAGTGGCACTTTCCCCGAGGCTGTGCCTGTTTGTGTGCGTGTGCGCTTGTGTTTTTGTGTATGTTTCTACACATATCCCTCCGTGTGTGTGTGTGCATTCTTAAGCGTGTGTGTGTCTAAATAAGCCTACATCGGAAAGCTTCATTATTGGACCTGTCAGTGCTGTAAGTCTCCCTGAAGGCAACAAGGTGGAGATGAGAGACAGAAAGACACATGGTGGGGCAACGTGCACACACGTCCGTCACATGCCTGTCCCCAGCGGTGGGCACGCAGGCCATGATAATGTTTTCCAGATGGACACATCTGTATGTTTCCTGGTTACAAATTTCTTTATTCATGCTGGGAGAAAAAGAAACCAGCACACTGTGTCTCTGGTGGAGTTTTAATTGTCTATGTTTGCTGTAGACGACTCTCTGAATGGCATGATGTTAAGAAGACACCTCAAGAGATTGATCCCTCAGATAACACATGCTAAAGTGTCAACATGACATTAAAAGCCTTAACACTTACATACCCCTACATCATCTTAGGGGTGGCTACAAATTTTAAGGGGAGGGATCCCTTGCAGTTTAAGTGTTTGTCTTTATTCTTTGTAGCCTGTCATGTAATTTTTTTGGATCTCCATTCATCTCTGTTCTTTTTTCCACTTGAGCACAGAGGATTTGTGTTGTCATTAGACATGCGAGCAAGGTGAACCTTTCCTAGACTAGGGACCTTTTCCTGATTCACACAATTGGAACAACCCCTTGCTGCACCTCTCCATAATCCCTGGTATTTTGTTTGGATGCATCACAGCATGAAAATGAGAGAATATGGCAATGTTATGGCATTTTAAGTCAATATGTATTAAAAAATCAATCTAGATGAAGATCTGCCCATCCCTCTAATTAGAGCGGGTGACTGGAGATTGATTTTTAATTGCAAAAGTAATTACATGGAGCAGATAGCCAGTGACATTTGATTATCTTGGTGATTGATTAAAAGGCCTGGCTGTTGAGGCAGACTGTCAGCCAGCTGAATCCAGACAAAAGAGAAAATTAAAAAAGTTGTCCCGTTTGTAATCACGAATTTCAAGGGTGAAATTACAAAGCCAAACATCCCCTCAGAGAAGCCCAGCATCCTTCCACTTTGTGCCTGTCTGCCCTCCTATCTCACCCCTGCCGTCACAACACGCGCAACGTTAGACCTTTGTGACACGTTAAAAAGGGGGAAACAATGATGTGAAAAATGAATTGAGGAATTGTTCTGTTACAGACAGCCTGGTGCATAAATGACGGGTGCATATATCTGCTTAGCAGCCTTGTCACATCATCATTGGGAGGGAGGAAAGACAGAGAGGGAGGGAAAGAGGCAGACAGAAGCGGACAGAAAACAGTGAAGGAATACTCTTATCTCTCAGGCTGTTCTCTCACTCATCTTCATCTGTTGTCATCTCCCTCCAGTAGGGACTTGCACTTGTTCCTTGTTGACTGTCGACCAGTAAGGTAGTGAGACTAAATAAACAGGAGCTTAACATTTTTTTTTCTCTTTGTGTGTTTGGGATTGCCAGAAGAAATGTGTTTTCATGTTTTCTCCACCACTGTCATTCTTATGGGATCCTCCTCTTAGAAAATGAATGATGACAAGGAAAAAAGGTGGGGAGGACGCAGAAATGTTTATGAGACAGCAAAAGAATGTTTATTTGAATATGATGGACAGTGACAAGTGGCAATGTTTTTGTGTGAGTGTGTATGTGTGTGTAGATACTGTACTGGCTCGCTAGATAGATAGATAGATAGATAGATAGATAGATAGATAGATAGATAGATAGATAGATAGATAGATAGATAGATAG
>JBBDHI010000001.1:26320495-26330876 GCA_037177115.1 Craterocephalus stercusmuscarum
TGTTAATGCAGCGTTTCCTTCTTGCAGCTGCTTTTGTTAATGCAGCGTTTTCTTCTTGCAGCTGCTTTTGTTAATGCGGCGTTTCCCTCTTGCAGCGTTTTTCGTTTAGCAGTTGTTTTTTTTTCAATGCGCTGTTTTCTTTTTGCAGTTGTTTTCGTTTATGCAGCGTTTCCTTTTCGGAGTTGTTTTGGTTTTTGCAGTGTGGTTGTTTTTTTTTCAATGCGCTGTTTTCTTTTTTTGCAGTTGTTGCTTTTATGCAGCGTTTCCTTCTCGGAGTTGTTTTGGTTTTTGCAGTGCGGTTGGCACTTCTCGGCCACCGTAAAATACTGTTTGTTAACCTGTTATGTTGCTTTACTTGTCAAGATATTGATTTCTGCCAATGGTCCTGCTATCAGCACAATCTTCTGCCTCATGTGGCTTGTTCAGATGCAGTATTAGTGGTCAGTTTATGGTCAGCTTAAACTGAAATTCAAGCTGAGAAATATTCATAAAAACAATATAAAACATTTTTTCTTTAACATAAGAAAAAATCTAGTATTCCAACTCTGAAGTTTTGTATAATGTTATCACCAAGCAGTCAAGTTTTACCACAAAACACCTCTCTATTTGAACCAAATGAAACAGAGGCCTCACTCTGAGGTCAGAGAGGTGAAAATGCGGTAGTTTTAATACTAGGGCATGTGTTTTTATCTTCAGCCCCACCAATATTCAAACAGCGTCTCAGTTCCTCCTCTGAGACGGCTTCAATTACGGCTCACTGTCAAAAATCCAATGCATTGTCTTACACCAGCCACTCAATGCATCTTGGACAAATGACTGGAGAGTGTGACCTGAGAGAAAACAATTTTCTTTTCAAACTGCTTCTTAAAAAACAATAGCTTGGAAAGTGCAGTAAAGACGTGGAATTGTGCAAATGAAAAAGTGGTTTGGTGAAATGGAAACTGACGAGTCTACAAGGACATTTTTCTTGTTTTTTTCCCCCAAAAAACTTTGTTTTGTCTAAAGGCGTCCAGCTTGTAGATTTTATGACTTAAACTGCAGCAGTGACTGCAATAAATCAGAGAAGAAGCAAGGAAGGCAAGGACAGTACCCACATTTGGCCAGCAGTGGGATAACTTGCACAATTACCGCTGGAGCAATGACACTCTTCTGTTTGCTAATTAGTACTTGAATCGACTGGTTTTGGTGGAACAACTTGAGGATTTCAAGCATGAACAAAATGTCAACGGCTCTAATGGCCTTTTTACACTCTTATCCATAGCTGCCTGTTTCTCTCTATCCCTCCTTCCTTTGACATTATTGAAAGCACCCCCTCCCTCCAAAAGTTGGGGATGCATTGTCTAGAACCTCCATAGTATGTCAGATGTCAAGTTTATGGAATGCCAACTGGAGTTACTGGAAACTGACAGCTTTGGTCAAGTGTAAAGTATATAAAGTGAAGCACTAGACATCACCTATGCATTCATCAGTCTGCCTGCGAGAAACATCAAGTATCCAGTCAGATTGAGCACGTTCAATGCAGTATGTAGTGTGAATGTGTTCAGTCTGTGCATGTGTGTCCAAGTGTGTGAAAGAGGAAAAGTGGGAGAAAGTACCAGCCTATCAGCTTCATTGTTACATTGTCTGGCCTAATTAAGAAATATGGAAAAGGTTCAAGAACTGTGAAGAGTAGTCTATTGACCTTCTCATCACTATACAAGAGAAAGAGACAGGCTGGCCGTGGGGATGGTGAGCAACCCTGTCAAGAAAAGGAGGGACATTTATAACGAGAACAATCAAGTGGCACTAGGAGCAGACGGTGAAGAGATCCTCCTAATAATTGGTTCCATTAAAGCACTTTTAAAGTGCAACTCTCTCAGATAAGCTAAGGCACTGTCCATTTCCTCATCTTCTTGTCATGGTAATTTAGCCAGGCTAAATGATGCTTGCAGAAGCTCTCAGGCCTCTATTCTTAGACCAGACAAAGGAAATATCATTTAACCCATAGATTTCTGTAATCTAGAATTAGGCACCATTTAGAGCGACACAGGCAATGTGGTTTGGGTGGCAAAGGACCATTGCTGCTGTAAATGGAGATGGAAGAGGGTAAGATGGGGAACAGAGGGAAAAGAGATGCAAATGTTTGACAACTGTTTTGTCAGAATATGTTCATGAGAGTCCTTAATGCCATATAAAGTAGATACCCAAGTTATGAAATCTGAAGAAAAAAGCACTTTGCTGTCCTGTTTTTTTCCTACTTTAAAACAGTGGAAATTGCTTTCAATTAATGTTGGTTTTAATCATTGATACCTCCATGTCAGTATGCTACTACAGGTCTTTAATCATCCTTTTGAAATAGTATCAGTGCAAATTGAAAAAAAAGGCTCACACCACATCAGGTAGACCAGTTTGTCTTGTTGTGTTGACCTTTTCTTTGTGATCTTTTTATGAGTTGTACTACTAATATAACATATATAGTTGTAGTGGTAATGATGAATGCGAGGCCCATATGTTGCAGTGACCTTTACTTTTATATGTTTCCTTGTTTTGTTGCCTGGTTCCCACATCAGATCAAACATTTTGCTGCTTACTTAAACAGAAATGCTTCAGTTATAAGAAATTATACTGGAATTGTTGTTTAGCAAATATGTTCTGTCTTTACTTTACTTTACTTATTATGCTTAATGTACAACTGTGTCATTTCTATTCCAAATGTATGGTATCAGTGTTGATTTTTATAGTTTCATCACCATAATCATTAGGTTGATGAACAACTATTAAGGAGTTATGAAGATCTTATTACTTATGATTTTCCTTTTATTACTAGCTCAATAATAGCATAGCATAAACTTGTGTTTAGATGACATAATTCTTCTTAAATAAATGTGTGATGTGTTTCTGGCTCGCTAAAAATGTAGATGTAAAAGCATATTTTTAGTTAATTAAGTCACATAAGATTGTATTGTTTCCTGCAGCTTTGTCAGTCCTTCTCCCAGGAATGACTAAGTCAGTTTGAATCACTTTTACATTTATCTGTACTGCTGTTGTTTGAGGAAATTGTTTGTTTTTTTTACCCTATATCAGCTTCAACTTGACTTATCTTCGTTGTTACAATGCCAAATTATGCCAGACTCATACAGACACTTATGCAAACATCCATGAACGGTGAAAGAAAAATTGCTAAAACATCATTGGCATTCCCGATACCCTGAACTGGACTAAGCATTATAGAAAATAAATGAATTATTGGTATGCTTTTACAGAACAATTAGCTACTCGTCACATTTTAAAACCATAGTCACAGAGAACTTCCATATTTAAGGCCAGGAATGAGATGTCAGATTTGAAGTATAAATGCATATGACCAGCTTTTGTTTTTAATTGTTACAAGGACGCTGAATCCTGTTTCCATGAGTCAGAGAAAAAAAGCCTGGAACTGCCTCTTTGCCAATCTTTCTAAAGTTTCAAAGTCTGCCTAATTGTTTTGTTAAATCAATTTAATAATACAATTATTTTTTATATACAGAATCAGCTTAGGGGTGAACAAGCTCAACATCACAGCTGAGATATTTCAAATCTTCTTAAAGTGTAACTAACCCTCGCTGCCAGAGACTTACTTCCACCTCAAAGAAATTTCAAAACTAGCGCTGAAGTGGGCGTGCCGGGAGGACCGAGGGGCACTAGCGGGAGGGGGCTAGAGGGCTGTGATTGATAGCTGGCTTTGGTGCTGACACTGACAGCTAAAGTGCCTAATGGCTAGCGACAGCGTGTTAAGTTTTGCTACGGAGAGATCTTTTGAGGTGGAAGATTTTTCTAGCTAGCGGCCCTGAACCGTATCGCTTCGAGCCGCTAGCTCCAGCGATGCCTGAGGCGGTCTGAGGTGTAGGGTGGAGCGGTTTTCATACCTAGCAGTGGCAGAGCTCCCTAGGCAACAAAATCCTGCTGACATCACTACGAACCTCAGAGCCAATCATCAAATTGGCCACGAAATTCAAATGGAGTACACTGGATAACCTGGGGATGGAGCCACACAGACGGTTTTTGGCTTAGGGGTTAGTTACTCTTTGATGGACTTTATTTCATCCTGAAGTATACTGCAGTGCTGCACTAGCGGGATGACGACTGACTCAGGACTTTAAAAGAGTAAATGTGTCCATGAGACACGCAATGGTGATTGTAAACACTTCACTCAGAAGTAACAGCAACTTTTAATGCTTTTAATCCTCACAGATTTCTCATATCCTAGTATATGCATTATGATTGTGGACATGGTTAAAATGCTGACAGCCTCTATGGAGTAAAAACCTCATGTAGCCTCTGTGATCTCTGGAAGCCCTTTGGAGGAGGGCAGTTTGGAAAATACTGCTTTGTCGTGTGATTCAAGAGACATGAAGACACACAACCACATTAGTTTGCACCAGCCTAACTGTGCTGTTAAAATACAGCAGTATGTCTTAGGTTGAGCCTTTGTAATCCCTTGTAATGAACTGTTCCAGCAAAACTGTGCACAGCAGTGTTTCAATATCATCTGTGAAATGAATACAAATAACTCAGAAACTCGAAAGCTACTGCAGCTGCTTTGATTACTTTTTTGACACTCTAGCTGTTCATCCAGAAAATAACGGCATTGATTTGTAAATGTGTTTAACCGTGAAGATGACATGAAAGGGAGTATGCCAACACATCAAAGCATTCCAACTACATCTTGGTGTCCAAAACTAATTTCCAAACAGTGAAAAAAGAAAAGCATAGTCTGACATGTTTTGAAAAGACAACTGAGAACTGTTTTAGTAGACAAATGCTGGCATATTTTGACTGTAACTTGATACCAAAGCAAGAGCTGATCACAACGACAACAAGAGAGTGGTCGTGTAAACATTGCAGCTCAAAAGAAAGAAAGCAAAATCACGACGGGTTTGTGATGACGGCTGATCGATGCTTTGAAATACAGCAGCGGGTATTGTCATATGCCAGAATGCTCTGAGGTTTGCAAAACTAACTCACTGTCTCTCTGATATCTCGTTAGCTCATAGACTCATTTGGATAAATCAGTGTGAATAAATATTGGCCTCAATAATGCTTGTTGTTGTTATTTTTTTTTCTCTCTTGTTTTTTTTCTCTCTGTCTCATGTTGCCAGCAGCCATTATGAAAAATTTTGCCCTCACTGCACTAAAAGCTGGGAAAATGAGCCTCTTTTAAATGTCGCACATTTAATATTTATCAGCTTTCTATTAGAATATATGCACGCTCAAATCGTCAGCCTATGTGATCTATCGCTCTGCTAAATTATGGTGCCACATAGCACAGAGGGGGGAAATTCATTACTGCTCAGGGCAATTTCCTCCCAAAACAAAAACATTTCATTCCAACGGAAAAGCCAAATTAATACTGGCTTTGCATGAACCCGATTTTATTTGCCAAAGAACTGCCACTTTCTCACTCACTTCATCCGCTGGATGAAGGATGTAAGTTGAGAGCTGGGTAAAATGAGTTTTGTGCGTGCGTACACACATCCAATTTCACTTACTTGCTCTCAGTCACTCAGACACAGATTCCCCTCTTCCTCTTTCCCTTTGTCTTTCTCGCTCGCTCACACACAAACTACATACCTCTGCACATACAGAGTACATACACCTGCAAGCATTTCATCCTGCCTCACCAAGAGCCCTTTGTTTTCTACGCTGCCTTGCATTTCTGACATCAAAGGGGCCTCTAGTCTCACAGTTGACTCTGGATGAGCCTGTTTGACGTCACCACATTGTTGTGTCAAGTTATCACATCAGTAGTGTGTTTATCGCCTTTGATAAACCAAACCAAGACACCTGAGCAGCCATGAGAGGACAATAATGAATAACTAAAGCAAGCTACGATGACTCCCCTGATGAAAACAAAGAAGTTAGATATGGCATAAACACTTAATTTATATATAAAGATATTAAAGGGAAAGACTATCTTTGCTGCCTTCATGGAGCAGATTTCACTTTTGTACACTTTGATGTTATTACATTGGGAAACTCAAACCTCTGCATCATTTGCATCAAAGCTCCCCTCAGAGCAGTTATTGGCGGCAATGCCTCGTTAGTCCATGTGTGTGTGGGCTTGTGCGCATACGCGTGCATGTAGAAGCCACTTGCTTCGTTAATCTAAATGACTCTTTCACTCGATGGGTTGCCTTCTCATATAATGTCACCTGATTTATTCCCTTCTCTCATAATCAAGTATTTGTTTATGGTTTAAACATAAAAGCAATCAGGATTATAATGTGTGATGGGTGGAGTCGCATGCTGCTATTTATTTGGTCATAAAGACTTGGTGGAAAGTCATCTAAAACGGCAGCATGCTCCGCGTGCCAGGAAGGTCAGGGACACAGGGGGCAGAAACATGCAAGGAGGGCTGACAGCTGAATTGTTCAGTAGCTTTGAATAGCTGATGAATCTGTGAAGCCCAGAGTCCTGTTAAAATTTTAATAAACATGGTGGAGGCCTATTGACTGGAAGTGAAATATGCACATTGTTCCCGGTGCTGGCTGGCCCAGAATGGGGCAATCATGTTTGACAATGTGCAGTGCAAACCTTTCAATCAGAGTGAAGTCTTATTTTGCTGAATATTAAGTACGGGCTCTATTCTGCATGTGTCAAGTGAATTTATAAAGCTAATATTATTGCCGCCAATTGACTTGCAACTCTCATCTCTATAAATATGATTCAATGATGCATCTTAATATAATAATCTTATGACTATGAAATCTGGTGTGAGTACATATCACACGTCTGTATGTTAAAATCCACATAAACCCATGTTTGTCTGCAAACACCTAAGACAGTATTTATGTCCTCACAGTATTCAGCCGGATGCAGAAAAAGGGAAATTAGTGTTTCATGTAAAAGAAAACCAAATTGGACATGACTTCACTGGCAAAATTACAATAATGCAACTTAGTATTTGTGCTTCTTCTCTGCTAATGTCCCTTTTATGGATCTGTTTTTGTCTGACGTCGTCTGACAAGTGTCATTTCTTGTTTTACTAGCCACCGCCTGAAAACTGCATGTAAATATGCGCCAAGGTTTTCTATTTTTGTTTACTGTTTTAAACAGGATAAAGGTATTGTCATATATAGCTATGAAGACAACTCAATCAGGGACAACTGAAGTGCTATGATTGATGATGCGAAGCAAACCCAAAGCCAGACGGGGCAAAAAAAGACTATGATTTGTTGAGTGAACTGGTGATTTATTTGTTTTGCTGTCATAGCAAATAAAAAATAAAATAAAATCAAATACTTGTAAATCATGGCGCCTCAACAATGCAGAATATGCTTCAAAGACACCTGCAATTACTTTATCATCATTATATGGTAGTGGCTTTATGTGCTCTAGCTGGAGTGTGTAATACTTTCATTATTTGTTGTTTCCTACTTTATGATTATGACAGCATGGTAATATTGGATACATTCCTGTAAACATAAATCCATAACCATCCTATTTTTCATTTTGCAAGTTTGCCATTTGAACCATGTCCAAAAAGATATTAGAAATAATACTCTATTTTCACAGTCTACCTCCATAACTTCCTTTTACAGACATTTTCTTGCTAAAATCACTTAAGTAGACACTCAGAGCATTTGCACACATATTTACATTTAACCCCCCATCCTTAGCAGTCACATATGCGCATGCATCCACCGACATATGTCTGCATGTATGTTGACAAACAGTCTGAAACACAGCTAAACAGTTTACTGCTGCCTCCCTATAAATTCCATATGCCCCAGACATAATATTGTGAGTAGCCTTCGAAATGCAATGTTTGGGTCAAGCCGACTTGCACTTCTAAGTAATTTATAATATGCTTTACTCTAAGGTATTGCACAATCTCATTATCATTAGATTTTTGCATATTTAACAACAGTTTTTAATTAGAAGGTATTTTATTATTCATGCACATAATTTGAGGCGAGCTCAGGCTGCATGCTTTTCACGATGTAGATGGAGAGAGATGAGGTAGGGAAGAAACAAACATGCAGATTTTTTTTTTTTTGAGATGGAACATTTTGGTTTGTAGTCTTTAACTGGCAACTGATTCCACACACAACTCTAGTAATGGCTCTTTTAATTTAACTAATAGCTATCATGTTGTGTACCTTTATGCATTTGCTAAATTCTTAGCTCTGGGAGTTGTCTCCCCATGCTTGAGCTGTAAGTAGTTTGGTATGCTTTGGCTCTCAACGTAGTAGCATTTGCTGCGGCTAGGCTCCTTGATGTATTATTAAAATTGGAAATGGACTCCAGGGACAGCATCTAGTTATGTGCTTTCATTTGCCGAATAAACCAAGCGTTGTTTTCATCTTTGCTCATGATTGTTAATGGCGCCGCTGATGAGAGGGGTGTGTGTGTTTTCTCCCACTCCCTTTATCAACACAGTCCTGTTATTATGCAGGCCAAATAGCCAAGCTGCTGATTTTGTTTTAGGTTTTCAATTAGTCATTTGACTAAGCACATCTGTTACTGGCAGAGGCCCAGAGTGTGGACGAGTTCCTGTCACCTGCTTGGGGGCCAATGGAGCGCAGAAGCAGCCGGGCTATCAAGGCCCCTTGGTGGCAACAACCACTTCAGAGCTCCTCAGGGGTGTGTCCTCGGTCCCTTCACATTTTACAGCCAAGTCTTCTGAGTAAAGGTGCTTCCAGAAACACCCACAGCCTGTCTTTCTCCTTGTTCTTCTGCTCTGTTAAAGCCGCAGCCTGTAGAGAATTTAGTGTTTAAAGCACGTTTTCCAACTGTAACTAATATAACCACCACTGAAACATTGGTTTGAGGTTTTGGGACCACATTCACATCTCATCCCACAGCAGATGACTGCCTCTGTATACATCTCTGTATATTTTGTATTTGCTTTTGATTGTGTCTTAATGATTTATGTATAGCAGTCTGCTTATTTTTTCTCTCCCCTTGAGTACTAAAATTGATGAATATACAATGTGCCTTTCTTTGAAGGGCTGTGAGTGCAAGCTGTTTAAATGTGGACCAGTGCAAATAAACAGCCTACTTCCTGAGCTGTTCCTACCACATAAGAAGGAGATGAGCTATTTAACCCCATTCAAACTGGGATGAGCACACATCTTTCTAACATATGATATATGTATTGTACATGCATTTTATTCCTTCTGAAAAATATTCAGCCATTAGAGAAACTGTTGTGCTTTTCTTCATTTTTTGGTAATTTTTAATGTCAGTATATGATACAGTATAATCAGTTTATCAAAGTTTTAAATAAACAGGTAAATTCAATCTCAGACTACCTTAGTTTTTCTCCTTTCTCACTTCACTTACATTAGCTTTTAGAATCCACAACGTCAAACATGTCTTATTGGTAATATACTGTATGTATTTTAAGGATGAAACCTTGAATATGCAGTTAAGTCAAATGCTAATATATTTATCAGGCACACGTAGACCAGTTGAAAATGCCATGTTTAGGATTTTCAAACGCTGGAGTCCAGGTTGACCCCAGAAATCTTTACATTTTTACGTAATGGCTGCAAGAATGCAATGTGAGAGAGTGTACACCCCCGAAAGTTTTGTTCAATTTTAAAAATCCCTAATCAGACTAAAGCTTTTTTCGTGGAATTATAACTCATGTTGAACTTGCTCCCTGCCTGTTTTTTAGCACTCAATGTGCATTAGCATCCCAATGAGTGGAGGCTTGCAAAACCAGTAGTTATAAAACACTGTGCAATCAGGATGTGCCTTGGTAGAAGCACTTTTAGATCAGCCTTAGTTCTGATAATGTAAAAACTTAGTTGTTGGATAAAAGACAGTCTTCTTTGACTAACTGAAACTGTAGATCCAGCGATGGCACACTCTCATTCTGGCTCATACACTTCTAAAGGAACAGAGGATATCTCTCCTTCCACCTACAGAATCTGTAGACACCCTGTCTCACAAGAAAATGTATAATAGGTCAAAATGTAGCAGACTCACTTTCCATGGTTAGAATGCATGAGATGGAAACACATCTGCTTCTTTCTGTTTTGCTTTTTTCTGTAGAGCACTCCCATTTGTGTTTTCTCCATCTCTAAACCACAATGAATGTAAAGCTGTAAAGAAAAAAGTCTGTTAAAAAAGTTATGAAGGATGAGTCTCATACTCACCACCACTGGCAAGAAAGTCAGTGGTGTAACACCATATTCAACTCATTTTAGCTTTTATGAATTAACAGAGACCAAAGAGACAAATATCATGTATATTCTTTTACAGTGTTCATGCAAAGTCTCATCAGATGATGTCTTTTGAGAGGTAGATGAATGGATTTTATTGGATATTGGATGAATTTAGGGACTGTGTAAATCTCTAGAAGATTAAACTTTCATCAACTGTACTTTAATTTATATAAATTTATCAAAGC
>JBBDHI010000001.1:26346110-26358000 GCA_037177115.1 Craterocephalus stercusmuscarum
AGGTGTCCAGTACACTTCAGTTTACATCACAATTAAGGCCCCACTTGCAAAAAAGTGGACTTCTCCTTTAAGCAGAAACAAACCAGAGAAGAAGAAGAGGAAAGGGAAGGGAAGAGGAAAACTGTAGAAGAAAGAAGACAAGGAAGAAAACTTTAGAAGTTGCACAAGCTTTAGAAATAATTATTCAGGGCGTTTTGGTGGTTAGAAACAACTTTGTAGCGGCACATTTATGCTGCCATACAGTGTCTGATCTAATAAGTGTCATATTGCAGGAGTAAACTATGAACACTGTCCACTAGCAGAGGTCATCTTAGCAACATAAAAGATGCATGACAGTATGAGGAGAGCAAAAACGCTGAAAACGCTGTAACAGACGTCCCCATTTACGTCCATCAGGGAGCACAAATGGTTCTTTAGCAGGGTCATTCAGGCCATTATCATCCTAAAACAATGGTGGGGAACTTTGGCTTCCTGAAAGGTTAAATTGTTTCCCCACTTCAACACACCTGGTTCAGATAAATGGGTCACTGTGTGCAGAACTTTTTAGGCTGTTGGATCCACTTAATTTGAATCTGACATGTTAGAGCAGGGACACAACTAAAATGTGCTGAAGGACCTGAATTTCCCACCACAGTGCAAGAAGATGAACCTCTATCCTAGTCCCGAATCTCTGAAGTAGTGATGTGATGATGATACCTCAAGGAGTGTATTGACACAGAAGAGGACCTTCTGCCACATGCTTGGGAGTCTCATATGCCTTTTGGCTCAATTGTGAGGCAGGCTCTGGTGCCTTTCAAAAGAATTACATACATATGTACTAATATCTAGGGATGGACAAATTCACTGAGTTAAATTGGTGGTCCAAAACAGACGTTTGCAATGCAACATATCTCTCTTGGCATGTCTGCTTTGGTAAAACTCCTGATTACATAATTTATCTCTTGATCCCCTCCTCCTGTTTTTGAGGCAACTTGAATGCATCATCATGCTTTTGCTGTGTTTTTATTAAATATCCAGGTTGTTATAAAATCCACAGTCACAGTTAGTTTACTTTGACTTGGAATCTGATGTCCTTGACTTTGGTCAAAACTTCTGAAATATTTGGCAATTCTTCAGATTTTTTAAGAGGAAAGATGGAAAACTCATCCAACCAGCAGAGTGTCGGTTTGTCAGGCAGTAGTATGTGCATGGCACTACGATGAAGCTATTTGCACAAAGCACATGGTTAATGCTGGAAAATGTAGTGAGAGACATTTTTGTTTAGAATTTTGTGTTTATTAAGAATAAAACAATCCTCTATCTGTAACATATTGAATTGCATCTTATTTTAAGTTGGATTTATGGGTTTGCTTTAAAGCTAACAAGTCAAATATGTCCTTCACAGGAAAAGAGAGAGGACAAAACAACTGGGTTGTTAAGCTCCCAAATGTGGGCTTGTAAATTCTTTGTTTAGTGTTAAATAGCATCACAAATCGTAACGGACCCAATCGCAAAGTTTAAAGTCAAATTGTTATCAAATCATTAATTAATCACATTGCATTGTGAATGCGGTGAAACCGTATTGCAGGATGCTTTGCTGTATCCATAAACCTATTGCATCACTGGCAGCAAATTGTGATACGTATTGACTTGGTTTCAGTGTTGGGGATTCACATCCCTACTTAGATCATATAACTTTCAACACTGGTGATATATACCATATAACTGATGCTTTATGTATTTCAGGGTGCTAAAGCAATAAAGGTTTAATTGATTATGTAATTCCAGTTCATTGGCAGCATTAGATCCTTTGGATGTTTTCATTGTAAAGGGGAGGATACATTTCTATTTACCACTTTGTATTTTGTGATTTTATCTATTTTTTTTAATTTTGTGGATCCTTTACAGATCCATCCCGAAAAAACAAACATTAAAATGAGGTGTTATAATAAACAAAAAGGAGAAATGTCATGGAAAGTGTGTTTAGACAGCAACCTTTAGTATAGATTAGTCAGAAAGTGTAATGGGTCTCTACTATTAGTTTACTCATACTTAATCAACAAACTTAACCCTGACTATCCAATTAACAGCTCAGAAACATACCTCTTTAAAATGTACACAACTCCACAAATAAACTGTGGATTTGCTCTGAAGAGAAACTGTTGGAATTTCACAAGGCTCCATAACCTGGATGTGACACTGCTTTCTACTAACAATTCATATGTGCAGATAATTGACAGTGTTGAAGTCATTTTGCAAGGGCCGTTGCTGTGCCTTCGGTAGTAGGTAGTGTTACACCAGATGTGAACTGTGCACCATGGCATCAATAATAAAAAAAAGTCTTCCTAATCTAAACTCCTCTCTCAGTGGCATCAAACCTTATGGTGAACAAAAACACAGTGTCTCTACCAGATAAATTATTGATACAACCGCAATTTAAAATCTCCCCGCTGCATTTTTTTCCCTGCGTTTCTCTGCTCAGCTGCAACTGCTATTGTTGATTTATTTATTTATGTATTTGTTTTCACTCTGTGTTTGGGTGTTTTCCTTTTTATATTACTGGAGGGGAGGGGGGTGGGGTGGGGGGGAGAGGGGTGTTTTTCTCCATTTTTCACCTTTCACATCTTGTGGAATTCAACGCTCTCATTTCCTCCCTGTGATATGGGGTAAGGCACTTCAGAAACAGCTGTCAGGTTCAAATCAAAAATGGGTGGAGTGGGTGTAATATCGAACTACTGAACACAAGCCGAGACTTGAGCGATGGATATGGCACCCGATTTTCCTCTTCTCCTCTTCTTCCTTTGCCTTTGTCAGCTCCGGGGGTTTCTCTCTGTAGTCAGAACAATGCGTGGGTGATGTCGGCACTCGGAAGGAGATGTTCTGTACAGCGATTTAGTACAAATGTATCCCATAATGATCATGTTTTGTTACCTTTATGTACCTCCAGCGCCGACTACACTCCGTAAACAGCAACAGAGGCTGCTCCCTTTTAGCCAAGTGTTTACCACAGCTTCTTTGCTTTGCTATCACACTGATGGAGGATCTTCTTCATCTCTCTGCAGCGCTCCACAGCCAGCAGGTGCGTTCACAAGCAGACTAAACAGCACACACAACCGAATCGTAGAAGAATACACATGCTCCCAGTCTGCCTCTCCACACATGTGATGCATGTGTATGTAAACTCTTAACTGACACATACGCACTCTGTCAAGGTAAGCTTCCACAGCTGTTAACTAGACATAGGAAATAGCTGGATGCAGTGTTGGTGAACAGAACACACAAACATGTTCAGTTGTTTCGCTGGTGTGGGCACTTAAAAACAATCTCATGTCATGTTACACCAAAGGCTCCTTGGCTTTACAATAACAGAACAGGTTGACAAAATGAAAACTCATTCCTCCCTCATTTACGCGTCATTTCAACCCTGACCCTGGCAGTAAAAGATCAAAGAGCTTTTGAGGCCTGCTCTTATTTCAGCCTGCTTCAGAGGGACAGCTGAGAAGTTTGTCAGTCCAACATGAGTTGCAACGGGAATTCCTCAGACCCCTATCAGTTCACAATGAAAACCCTGACTCATACAGCCGGAGCACAGCCGTTGTTGTGTTAGAATAGCGGTTAAAGGACCACAGATGGTTATCGGCAGTGACATCCACATCGGAGGCATACCAGCTCCAATTCTTTCTATTTCAGTGCCATAAATTTGTGGTAAGTGGCAAGTCACCAGGCGTATACTTAGCAATAAAGTTCAGGAGAATTAGGAGATTATTCAAACATGGTCATAAAATTTTCATTTTAAATCAGAATCATAATGGTTACATCATTCTCCTTGTGTCAGATTCATACCACAACCCAGCCTCCCCTCCTCCCCCCAGTGGCTATAACCATGGTAACAGAAGAAGCCCCAGGGGTGGTGAATCAATAGCAATATGCCAATCTTTATCTAAGCAACCCCCACTCCCCATCTTTGTGTAGCGCTGTCACTTTAGATCTAATGATCTAACCTATGAAGCATTGATGAGCAGTCGGCCCGTGCGTCACTCTTCATTCATTTACTCACACACGCACACACACACGCGTGCACTCCACAGACAAACCTTCCTAGTTGAAACAATAGCAATTCAATTCACTTTGTCAATGATATTAGTTGTGTTTCTTCTATGAATCCACCATAGTTAAGAACGAATCACTGGATCCATATGAAATGCATTGCAGTGGGAATCGAGTCCCATTTTGGTTGAAGTGTCTACCACGCTAGCCATAACACAAATGGATCCGTATTGACCAGTGTCATTGACCTCAGAGACCTCTGCTCTCCAGCCAATCTGCACCAGGCCTTAAGGGCGATTATGACATTTACTCACACAGATTATAATTTCAAATGACTGTTTTAAAAAATCCCCTGGTGGATCAGACAGAGGACAGCATTGGTTAGTAGGAGGAGGACGCAGTCAATAAGAATAGACTTGAAATAATCAATAGGAAATGGACACACAACAGAGGCCCTGCAGGCTGTGAAGATCGATAAGCTGTGTTAAGTGGCGGTGATGCCCTCCATTGATGAGCAAATGGCTGTACAGGCTGTCCTTGCTCTCTCTCTCTCTCTCACTCCAGTGGGTCAAGCAGCGGGGCCAGGTGGTGAACCACATGTCGCCTCCAGACATTGCGCACCAGGGCTCAGTCTCTGATACGCCAATACTGGTCAGCTGGTCTGCTCTCTGCCCTGACTTCCACCTCAAAAAGCCCCTGTGTTGTCTGTGTAAAGCTAAGGCGCATAGTAGGAGGTCAAAAGTCTTGCTCCTGCATGTAATGGAACAGTTTTTTTTTATTTTGACTCAATTTCAGAATAAATACATTTCCCTACAGTGCCAATGGGAATTTATATACAATTTCTCTCCAGTTCCCATTGCTAACAGTAAATTTGGTTATTGCTACTGGGCCAGATGGACCAGAATTTAAGAACAGCTCAATGGCTCCTTGTCAGCACGTGTACAGTCCCAAGGAACAAGAAAGAGTTTTTTAGCGCAATCTCAAAAAGATCAACTAACTGATATTATACCCATCAAATACATCACATTATAAGTTGTCTGTGTCCACTAATTTAAAATATAATACTTATTAGAATAGTCTGGGTTACTTTAAAACCGCACCTGTTGTGTTTTTGTGCCATCCAATCCAAGATAAATCAAAGCCGAGCTGTGTGCCAACATACAAAGTGAAGAGAGATGCTCAAGGCAACAGGAGAGGAAGGTTTGTGTCCTTCTCTCCAATGCTGTGTTCATCATCTCCTTACCACTACTCCATCTTATTACTTCTGCCATATGACACGTGCCCCAGATCGCACTACCCATGAATAATATACGACCACGCCATCTCAGCCTAGATGAAAGCACATGCAGTGCACTGTGGGTTGGATACAGAGGGATTAGATGTGCAGGAAGTGTGGAGAAAACAGAAAAGAAGGAGGAAGACAGTATGTACAGATGCAATGCAAAGGCCTATGATTTTCAGTTCTCCATGCGTACATTGAGGTGTTTGCGTGTATGTGCACGTGAGTGGGATTTATTTCTACCACCAGCCGAGAAGGGGTGACAGCACACATCAGTGTCAGCTCATGGTAGCAGCCAGCGGCACCTAAAAAGAGCGAAAGAATGGGGAAAGAATGAGGGAATAAAGTGGGTAGGGAACAATGAAACAGTCTCAAACACAACACAAAACACCCATATACACACACACAGGAGACTGTTCTCCTCTGGAGAGCTGATCTGTGGAAGGAAGTTTGCCCGTATGTGCTCTGCAGGGACATGGTGTTTCTCCCTTTTGGGGTCGAGAAGAAAAAAACAAAAACTACTTTTGATCATCAAGTCCTGCTCCCTCACCTTGGAGCTTTTTGAAAAGAAATACAGATTCTAAACACAGCATTGCCTTGTCTTTGTGCTTGACTAAACACACAGGGGTGAGAATACACAGTGCACAAGACATACTGACACAGGAATATGATACTGTGAATGCAGACAAATGCACACACAGGGCGTAAGCACAGAGGTGTATCAAGCAGCAGAGCAAAGGATTAGGTGTAAAAACATGTAATCCCGGATACTACTGTACTTGGAGCAACACCCAATAAAAAAACATTGTTCCCACAAGCCTCAAGTTGTCCATTCAGGAACAAGACCTTTACGTCACACCAACAGCTGTTAAATGATACGAGCTTACACTTAATTTTTTATAGTCACCCACTGCATATGTTTCGCATACAACAGTGATGCGTGCAGTGTTGGGTTCCCATTGTGAATTGAAAGTATTGTGTCACTGTAAAAAAAAACCATTCAGTGGCAAATCCTACCAGGAGCCAGTGAGCAAGCAACAAAAGGTTTGCCATGGTGAGCAGGCTCGGGCCCACATTGTGCTTTAGTCAGTGACAGCAGAAGACAATAGGGAAGAACGTTTTGGGAGCTTGACCTGGGCTACCTTCACTTCACCTCAGGTAGACAAGGTTAAGATGGATGGCCCTAATTAAAAGAAAGGGCCTGTCTTCTCCTCAATAGCATCAGGTTTATTTTACAGGAACTTTAACAGGGCCTTTTTGTGGGGAGGTAATTATAGGGTAAAGTGATTAGAGCCCCCCGAAGGCATGGAGGTGACAGACAGACTTAGTGGAGTAACCCAAGTAACCTTTCAATATGACATCTCTTCCCATTGTCTTGCTCACTACACACTAATTTCAACCATGCTGTCTACATGTATGCTGTTCTCTTGCACTGCATCTATCTCACCATCATACCTCTAAGTATAAGAACAATGCATGTGTTGCCAAATGTGGGCCAGAGGAACTACAGACAAAAGGTTATGGAGATCATTTTTCCAATGAGGTGGGGGCCTTGCTGGCATGGGGCACAGGCGACAGAGTTTTCTCCACAACAATGGCTGTAGACTGACCTTGCTAATCTTGGAAGTTGGGGCCTAGATGTGGAGCAGATGACGTGTCTTATCCCGACCATTTAACATGGCTGGTTATGCCAACTGTACGAGACCTGGCCCTGCGGGACTCTGAGAAGCGGAAATGTGTGTTGGGCATTGCAAAGAATGCACTAATCTGCCATTTATTAAGTGTGGGGTAATATGAGAGTGGTGATTTAATGGAGATTTAAGCGTGGTACAGCCGCTCCATACGCGTAGTCACATGGCACTGCGGCTTGTCTCGGTTCAACATAAGTGCCTTGCTAAATGTGTGAAAGGCTGCGAGTTTGCACTATCTGATGCATCATTAAAGAAAGTAAGAGATTTGATCATTTCTTTCTTGAAAAATAAAAGACAAAAAGATGAAGCAAGAGCTCAGAGATGTGCCTACACCAGCGCTTGTCATTCAAATGAGCAGGGTTTTGAATTTGGGGTTAGGGAAACAAGATAATGTTCACTTAAAAAGTCACAGTGTCATGTTTCAAATGCTTGAGCCCACTCCTCTGTGGCTCCTATGATCCTGCTGAGAGCTTGCTTCCACTACATTTATCTCTAACCTTAATGCGTGCTTGACTTCATGTGCCATTGTGCTATGGTTGTATGCATTTCACTGGTTTGTATCAGCATCAGTCCATATGAAGAAAGTGATCTCTTTGGCAAGACTGTTTGAGTGTGTTTGAAAACCACTGCCACATACTTAGATATCACTACCAAAGCTATTCAGAGAAGCAATTAAAATCTGTTTAGCAGCCTGCATGCATGAACGCACCCACCCTTACCAGGCTGTCTGAAGAGTCAGGGAAGTCAGATACTATTATTATGCCCCAGTCTCAAAGGCAAATGCTACATGGGTCAGTGTCAACCTTAAGGTTAGAAAGGCAAGCTAATGATTTTAAAACTGTTAGGTTAAGTCCTGATTCAGTCTCCAATTACACTGTACACTATTAGAGATGTGGGATTCTATTTTGTATTGAAGAAATGTTTGAACACAGAAAAAAAATTCCTCTCAGCTGCAAAATGTTATCACAATGACCTTAATGTGATGGAATTATGCGCCTATATGAACAGAAATGCATGGCTACTAATGCTTTTAGCAATCTAAATGAATGTTTATCCAAATATGGCATGAAATGAGTTTGCAATAAACTTTTTTTTTCTAAATGCTGATTACAGGGAATTCAAGATTCTAAAGCCATTTTACACTGACTAGATAGCCTCTCAAGCCTCTCAAATGAAAGTCGCTTTGGATAAAAGTGTCTGCTAAATGACGGTAGTAGTAGTAGTAGTAGTAGATAGCCTGCTAACACACTTAAATAGGACTTTTTAATGTAATGGGACGATGTGTAATGGGATGTCAGTCAAATGACACAAGTATTATGTAGAGTATTTATCTTATCAGCTCTGCAATAGTGCAACGAACCAAGAATATCAACAACTTGACCACCAGACAGATTGTTTTCTTTTCAGGAACTCTAATGTCCCTCAAAGGCTCTAAAACTGGCAGCCAGACCAGGATATAAACTACAATACTGATTGATTTTAACCTGTGTCCAAGACAGCTCTCAGGACTGATAACTGTAAACTGGTCAAAATAATGAACTAATCTATCATCTCCAAAAGTCAAGCCATTTCAGGAAATGATTTCCAACACAACTTGTAAAATTTGAATGTTGTACTTTTATGTTGTCATACTTCAAAGCTTGCCCACATCGAGGTACAGTAGTGGTAGCTACTGGACCGGTTCTCAATATGAGGGTAAACATGCCACTGCTGGCAGTGGGAGGGATTTAATTTGTTTAACTTCCTAGTTACTTGTATGTTTTTATATACTTGAGGAGTATAACAAAACAAAATACAATGGAATACTTTATTGCCATCATAATCTGATGTACAGTATGACAAAATTGCAGGAGCACAAAATGGCACAAAATTGACAAAATGTGTTCTTGTCAATCTGGGCAAAGTAAGGAAAGCTTGTACAGCACATTTCATGTACAAGATCCTTCAAAGTGCATTCCATGAAACATTAAAACATTATAGTGTGGTGGATAAAAAGCATACAAAGTAAACTTAAGACTTTTAAAATAAATAAAAGAAATTAAATAAAAACATAAATAACTCAAATAAGATCAGATAGAAGAAATAAAATTGATCAAATTGGTCAAATTTGTCTGTTTTCATGTACTGTGGATATTTATGTACATGAAAGAATAGATATGTTTTTGTTATACACATGTAAATAACAGTAGACACTGATGGGTAATATTTCATGTAATGTTTTTGACTATAACTCATCATGTATCATTATAGGACTGCTTTTGACAGCAGAGGAGGGTTTCCTGTTGTTCCCGGAGTAATAAAAGCAGACATCAGTTGTCTGTAATATGAGTTGTAACATGTAGTATCCCTTGTAGATTTTCACCCTGGTTCCAGCAGTGAGTTCAGATACACACAGGCAGGCCTCTATTTGTTATCAAAGCTCTCAACCAAAATCCATTAAAGACGCTCATATAAATCACTTAACGGCCAATAGAAGTGTGCTTTATTGCAGTGGACTGGACAGGGCTTCTTTTGTCAGCTAATGTTCTTTTGATAGTTTTGCCAATTGCAGCTAATAATGCATCTGATAAGATAAGCAGTGATGGGCCTCACTCTTGGTGCAGGGGATTTTCCTGAAATCCTCCTAGTCGTGTCAATACTCCTTTGTAAAGGAGTGTGTCCAAGTCAACACACCTGAGCACATCAGAGACGGACTGACTCATCTCAGGTCAAGGTGTTCACCTCTGTCTGTGTGTGTGTTTGCATGAGGGTGGGAGCAACACAGAACAACAGACCAGGCTTTGTGCCTGCTAAACTAGCTGCGTTAATAACAGCCTTCTCAACAAGCTTGCTTGACAGCTGGGTGGGACTTTGAAGAATTCATAATGAAGCAATGCCTTAGATTAGCACAGGAGAGGTTGCCTTTGAAGAAACAGCTCAGGTTATGAGGTCCTAATTAGGAATGGCCTATTTTAGTTTGAACACATGCTAAGGCAAGAGTGTTTTGTGTGTAAACTTGTGTCTATGCTCATCATCATGCATGTAGGATGCTATATGTATGAATTCTCTGTGATAGTTTGTGTGAATTTAATATGCATGAAAAATTTTGCATGTCTGAGTCTGCCACAATCAATTTTTGCTGTAAACATATGTACGTGTGTGTGCATGTGTGGATACAGTGAGATGTTCTTTTGATTTTTCATTTCTAAGAGATCTGGGCTTGGCATGCTTTGCACCTCTTGGACAACTGTTTCAGCTCAGGGTGTGTCTGATAAACAGGTGCTTGCGTATATGTGAAAACAATAAAGGAAAAAATGAAAAAATCCAAACAACTGACAACCCTTATATCAATCCTG
The DNA here is from genome assembly GCA_037177115.1 of Craterocephalus stercusmuscarum. Classification (NCBI taxonomy): domain Eukaryota; kingdom Metazoa; phylum Chordata; class Actinopteri; order Atheriniformes; family Atherinidae; genus Craterocephalus; species Craterocephalus stercusmuscarum. The sequence continues at coordinate 26,356,442 of JBBDHI010000001.1, forward strand.
CTTCTGCTGCAAATGAACATGCATGTGAAAATATCTGCACACACACACATATTTCTCCCTTACATGCTTCCTCATAGCTCTTCTTCAATCAGCACTGCTGCACAACAGTGGTGGAATGTTCCGGCCTGTTACCATTCCTCAGTGGCTATCTGATGAAGTAGAGCTCGGGATAATCCAGGCTGTCCTTATCAGTGGCAGAGATCCCATTTCCATATTCAGGGCCCTGCTGGCTGATAAGCGCAGCCCCTGATAAATGTGTAGTGATGGAGTGATACCTGTGGTTCTAGGCTGATGAGAGCCTTATGAATGGCTGAAGTTGGGAGGTGATGAAGAGGGGTTAGGGGGTGGAGGCTGGACAGTAGCTTTCAGCAGGGCTGATAAAAGCATGAAGGAGAGGGCTGTGATTAATGTGTCTAAGTGGCCAAGGGTCACAAGCAGGCCCTCACCAGTGACTGCTCTTAAGAGAGGTCACCTCCACGACTATCCGTCACATAGTCACACACAGACACAACATTACGAACCCTGTGTTATGTTTGAGAGTGTATGTGCACATGTGAGTGCTTCTTTTTGTTTTTTTTTTATTTTTGGGTTAAAGTAAAACATGTGCAAAAGGGTACATGCACAGCTACATGCAAGCATGAGCTTACTCTCATGTAAATGCAGTTAATGTTTATGTTTATACAAAGCGTCCAAGTATGTCTTTTTTCAGTACAAGGCGCCTCAGTCTGATCAGGGTGGGTGGCTCCCAGGATCACTGACCACTTGAGGACATATGACCTCCATTTTTCAGCCCCGTCCTTGGGGCCAGACAGTCAGACGCAAATGCATTATTAATTGGGTTCTGTTTCACTATGTACATCGTTCCTTTTATCAGCATGTCGACCATCACCAGAGTAATCCCTCATTTATTGCCTTACAAAGAAGCCCTTTCTTATTGTGCAAATGGAACATGACAAAAACACTGGTTGATGTAATCATAAGATGTCTAAGTTATCTGTTTGGAGTGCCCTCATGTTTGGCGTGCCCTCATGTTTGGCCTTAGTGTTTTCAGTGTTGTAACTAATATTATATAGTAATAGTCATCTGCCTTCTGCTTTTATAGTGATACTTAATACTTCAGTTAATGCATGTTGGAGGCTCTCTGTGGATAAGTTGAGCACAGATCCACCTAGCTTTCAACACAGAATACATCAAGTTCCTAAAGATGTAGTATTGTTTGATAAAACGATACAGTATTCACGGTTCAGTACACACTCCGTATTATACCCCGTATCAATACAATATCAAGTGTTGTTGCAACCCCATATATATATGGCTGCATCAATTGAATGTGTGTGCATCGATTGATTTAGCCATCCCGAAAAAAGGCATTATTAGGAAAAATGAACCACAGAAACTGGAGAAATAAAAAGTGGGGTGGTTGATTGAAGACTTTTTGTTTATGTATATATAAACTATCAGTCAAGGGTATGGAGAATTCTACATTGGATTTTATTGTAAAGTATGTTCAAATTTTTGACTGGTACTATTTATTTTTTGTGAATGTGTAAAATGTAAAA
>JBBDHI010000001.1:26390631-26403933 GCA_037177115.1 Craterocephalus stercusmuscarum
GAAAAGCTGGTAGACACGTCATTAAAAATCCACAAATATTAATAATAGACAATTTTGATGCCCCAGTTTAACAAACCTAAATTTTTTTATATAAGAAATATTCACACTTAAAAACGTTGGCTACTCTTCAGCACTTTGCTGCTCGTTCCTTGCCATCTTGTTCAAAATAAATTATAAGAGAAAAGGATATACTGCAGTAGCTTTTGCTAAAGGCTAAATGGAGTGTAGAAGGCATCGGAGGCTTTTGAAATGGGACCGTATTTGGTGTGTCGCTGTGAGGAATGCCGCTGACAAATCTGCACTGTAAAGTGTGCAGACCCTGAACTGGGACACAGCCCATGTGTGCATGACATTAGAAAAATAAACAAACAAACAAAAAAAATCACATTCAAAAGCACAACTGAGTTGATCTTTTGTGGCTTTCTAATAAATTATTGGGACTTTGTTACTCATGTAGGATGGAGAACTTGTTGAAATGGTTATTGCATGTTCATGGTGATGGGGGACTTCATTTATTTTTTACCTACATTTTGTTCCTCCAAATGTCATGTTGACTTTTTTAGAGAACATTGAAGCCGTGCTCCTCTCTGTGTAGTCTTGTAACCACATGAATTGTGTTCTTATCAGTTGGATTGTCATCATCAGAATTTAATAGAAACAGGCCACGGTCTATTATCATTCAGTATGTGAATGATATTAACCTAATATCAAGCTGATACCCCTAGTAATTGATTTGTGAATTGCGCTGTGCTTTTCTTTTGCATCATTCATTGTCAGACTCACACCCCATTTGCTTTCCCCAAGAACAAAGTGAGAGTGTGTTGACTAAATGTGAGAGGAGTTAAGATTACAGAGCAAACATTAAAGGTGGATACTGTTTACTGAGTTTACTGGGGTGGCAGCATGCAGCTTTCACCCACACACTGGGACTTTGAAGCAGATTCCATCTTCACTCCTTCACAGGGTTCAGCACTAACATGTTTCACTTTGCCCACTGTAACCTGTCAGGATCAGCACTACTTAAGAGACAGAAAAGGAGAGGACCTGCTGAATATTTTGACACTATACCCCTACCCCCCTCCTCTGCTTTTGATTCAGACAGCTCAACAGAGTTTGGGTCAAAACACTAGCAGTGGCAAATTCACAAACTGATGCAAGTATCAGTTAGACCAGAGAAAAAAAGCAGAAAGAGCAGAAGGGGCTGAAAATGTGTGAAGGGACTGCTTCACCTTAAAAGGAAAAATGGTATGTATTGATTGCTCTTTCCGTAAATACAGAATATATGCATACAGAAGTGCTTTATTTGATCCAGAGCTTTTTAGCATCCGCTCTACTATTGAAGATGTGCGATTCAGCTGCACATTGCACACAGAGAAAAGTGACAAAAAGGGTGGATGAAAAAAAAAGAAGACGTTGAATACACTGATTTGGAAGAGTGTCAAAAACTTCTGTGGTCTGTATTATGTGGGTGAGTAGACTAGAGCGATGTGGTGAGACGGTGATAATAGTTATCTTTACAGATGATCTGCTAGGGTATGATAATAGTGCTACAGCAGTGTGACTGTGAATCAGTACCTTGATAGAGCTGAAGATGTGGGCCTTCTCCCTCAGCTCAGGGAAAAAAGAAATCCCCACTTGCCTAATGGCTTTAGACAGCAGCCATTCGGCCTTGCTAATCTTCCGTCTCTCTGAAAATAACTTTTTGTGCTGTATGAAGATTGGATTTTACAGATCACAACGGCAAGGCAATGCATTCACTCAGCTGTACTTCTCATGAGAAACGTATCGTGAGCTCTAATAATATTCTGTATACGGCTTCATTCATGCGCTACCTTTAAATGCGATGCTGTATTAATATTAATATTTATGGACTGTGGAGGAGCGCAAACCATCTGAGGGGGACAGGCAGAACAAACTTCCATTAATTCCTATGGAGGGGAAAGTCCAAATTAATTCCTATTCACATTTTAATGCCTTTATGCTAATGCGAGTTCAGATGGAAAAGACGGCGAACCCACAGGAGGAGGAGGGTTAAAGTTGACTTTTGCACCTGAGAAATCTCTCCTTAAGTCAGGAAATTGGCCCTAGATGATATTGCATGGATCATTTGCACAATACCAAACTGCAACAGCTTCTCTTTTTTAGTATATTATCACATAGAAAATGTTTCAGCTTCAGTTTGTTCTCAAATTGTAATCATCAGTTATGTTCATAAGCTTTTATAGCTTTTAGGTTTAGATCTTCCTTTGGTTACTTTTTACCATTGGTTATGATGAAAATTAAGTCACACGGGTGAATGTTGCTTATCAAGTTCAAAGGAAATTACAAGCCACATAACAAAACTTTTTTTTTACTTTGAACAGAATCAAGCCACAGCTCTGTTTCCAAAACAGAGGTGTCACTCTGTACAACTCTGTAGAGTATTACAGAAGGGCCGCACGAAGAGAATATTTCAGAAAAAATGTTGGAACAGGACTAACAAGAGATAGGAACAGTTTTGCAATGCCTAACTGGTTGAATATCTCAGGTGTTATTAGGAATTATATTAACAACAGGTTGTTGGAAAGAACTAAGAAAAGAGTCATTGAGAAGTAATGATTAGGAAGAGGTCGCTGATGTGGGAAAGACCGCTTGGGCAAATAGTTGAACAAGAAATTTAAAGTAAAATGCCAAAGAAATGAATTATCGGTGGACTGTGTACAACAGGAAAAAACAGATTTTCTTTTTTGACCTCTGGCTTTTTTGTGACTGAATCTAATTCTCATGTGTGAACATTAAATAAGAGGAAATCAGGAGGCATGGCCTGTTACTTGAAGTGAAATTAAAACTATAAGTTGCACATAAACAGTTTCCTAAGAACCTGTCAAAGAAATGCCGAGTTCATAATAGGTAATGGCTTGATGTAAGCACACAATTGACATAATTACCTTTCACCTAGATTTGATTTATTTATTTATTTATTTATTCATCTATTCAATCATTTATTTATTGTTTATAACCCACACTATGAGCACTGATTTTTACAACTCCCTTTTTTTTGTCTTGATTTCTTTAAATGGATTACAGTATTTGCGGGACTTTTTTTTTTCCTTTTTAACCCTTAATTATATTTGGTGTGTTCATTTTGATCCCTGATGCTCCTCCAAGATGTCATAGAACCACAGGGAGTTCTCCTTACCCATCATCAAAGATCAGACTACATTCCACATATTTCATTGGGATTGTTTTTTAACATAAAATGAGAAGCAACATTTACTAGTGACCAATTGTGTTAGAGTAGGAATGTTATTATTTTAAAGAAAAGTAACCATGTTTTAAAGACTATTTTAAAGAGTATCACAATAACACTCTTCTCTGTTTTTGATATTTTGAATGTTAAGCATTTAATAAATAATTCCATGAGTGCCCAATAAATGGTTAGATAATTTTCTCTCGCTAATATTACTGCATTTCTAGATTTTAGCAGCTAGTTTATTCTATATAATTAATTTATCAGCAGCAGTAGAAGAGAAAACATTTTAATGAAATGATTTTCCTATACTGTCTAGTAGATCTAGCACAACAAATTATCTGCAATCACTAAAACAGAAAAAAATTTTAAGGTCTAATGCAGAAACTATTTCTTGGACCCATCTGTCCAGATCTCCACCTGAACAGCAATTCCATCTCTGGTCAACTTCCCTCTATCCCGCAGGGAAAATTCACCTCTATTCATTCTGGTTTGTCTGGGCTGGTTAACGTGGTGCTGAGTTGAGGCAAACACAAATAAATTGCACTGGTGACAATTACACCCCCCTTCACTTCACTGTGTTACAGCTGTTATCATTACATATTTACTTGGAGGACAAGCGCGCGCTCCCTATAGATAGGTCTCTATCAGTACATGTCTATGTTGTGACACCTGGAGGGTAATTGTCATTAATTGCACTCATTTGGGCTGCAGGTCAGGGCAACTGAAACACAGGTGTTTGGGACAAAACGTGATTATTCCCATCCAAAGAACTGGAGGTTTGGAAAGAATGATTTTGTCATTGCAGAAGTTGCCACACATAATGATTGTTCATTTTTCTGGTTTTAGCACGCATTAGTGGGTAATTGGGGCTCAAAAAGCAGGGAAGAATGCTATCATCATTATTCCCTCCTTTCCTCAATTTCATCCATGCGTAGAGAGATGGAGCACTCCATCAGTTTAGAAATAGGAAATCTGAAACGCTAAGATGACTGCAGTGACTAGACAATCAATGCACCAGCTACTTAACTGTTAAACGACAGATCACACGAACTGGGGCAGCAGTTCCCACACCGAAAAGTCTTTGGAATGAGATTTTAACAGCATAACATGATAGATATTTCCACATAACCTCCTTTTTTTGCACCACATATAGGGCCTGTAGGTTTTCGGTTAACATTGCAGCCACATTTTTTTCCAGACTTTCAAGAATCAAAATAGATTTTTCCTTTTCCTTTTTGTTGTTGTTGTTGATTTTAAGCATTGAAAAATCAAGAAACACTCATTATGAATACAATGTTTAATTAATCAAACATGTTTATTGAATAGTGAAGACCTTAAATAACCAGTCATCTGTCTCAAAGCCATTAATCTTTTTAAATCTATCATTATCTGATTACTGTTATCAACCTGCTGAAAGCATTAAAATTTTTAACCAATATTAAAGCTCTATCATGACTCAGGTGTTGAAATCATAATCATGTTCCCGTATCTACCCTCACTTCTACTTCTAGATTCAGCATAAAAAAACAACAGTTTCATCAGAGTCACCTGAATTCTTTTATGAAGACTTTATTTCTGTTTAGGAAGGTGACAATTCTACTATGTTGTTAAATTTATTACATTGTCAAAGCGGTGCATGTCCACTGGACTGGAGTAAAAAAGGATTCCTGATATTTAATACAATCCATTCACATGTTCAGAACATTACTTACACAGCTAAATATAAAGCAGCCCAGTGTGTATACCTACTACACGGGGCTACACAACCATGGGAAACTTTGTATAAGTTGTTTCTCTGACAAAACTGTTGTAATTCAGAATAAAGTGGTTAGGGAGTGTATTTTTCATAGCACACAACGTTTTTCTTACTTCAGAATTCAGTTTTTCTCCCCTGCTGTTGCCATTCATCTGCAGTTACCCAGAGACTGACATGAGTGTGACACTGGCATACTCCGTAGGCTGTGATGTTTTCTTTATTTTTTCTCGTACGGAAACAACAAAAGAGCCATTTAAGACTCATAACTAGAGCTGAGCTTGTCAGTCTAAGTGTGTGTGTGTGTGTGTGTTTGTGTATTTGTGTGTACCCCACATGGGCGGAGTGCAGACACCAGGCACAAACATCCTCAATCTGTCCTAATAGCACAGCAGTATACAAAGCACAGACTTCAAATATAACAACCAAGCTACATTTCCTCATAAAAACACTGTTTACCATCACTGTGATAATTTACCCAGTAACATGTGCCCTCCACAAGTGCAAACACCAAGGGATGCCAATGCGTGTGTTGGATGACAAAAATACACAGCAGCAGCTGGGCCCCGTGTTTGAAGGCCGGCCCTCCACACTCCATAGCTCAACATAGAAGTACACTGTGACTTCGAGACTAGTTAGTGAAAGGAGGAGATGGAGGGTGGGCCTGAGCTTGTGTATGCAGGTGTTTGCAACAAATGAGATGTTAATCACCAGCTTCAGCGTTTTCCCCAACTTGAGCCTATGAAAATGTGAAGATCCTTTTTGATTGGGAATAACAGTATCTATATCCCCCACAAATTCCCAATAAATGTTATGGTCAAAAATGAAATATTCACATTGATCAAATTTCTTTTTGTCTCAAACCTCAGGACAGTCTGTCCTATTACATTTCTGTAGAGGACATTATAGACCTGCCAACCATGACAAAAATAATACTAATAATTCATCCATGAGCTTTTTCTCATTGCCAGAAGTCATCTTGTCTAAGTGTCACACAAGCCATCACCTCCTCGTGTCCAATACCTGCTTCACATCCCCCTTCTGTCCACCTGAGCTGTGCAGACCAACGTGGGGGAAACTGAAGCTGGTAGTGCCAGAGCCTGCTTGCCAAAGCCTGGGAAAAGACAGATGGTATGTGGAAATCAATAACCTCACACAACATCGCCCATTTTGTGAACAAATGAATCTGCTCTGACAGTATGTGTATGAGCGATCGAGTGACCTGCTCTCTTCCCATCTGAACATCCTCCCCTTCCCTCCCCAAGCGCACTGTTATTTATGGCAGTTGGGCCCTACACTCCTGTGTGCTTTGATGTTTAATTCAAGGACCCACAACCAGGCAGGGAGGAGAGCGTGGGTGTGTTGAGAACTCACGGGGGCTCAGGAGCTCAGGAACTGTGATTTCCTATAAATATTCCCTGTGTTGCTCACCCTGGTCTCTGTCTGCGTGACTGCTGAGCAGTTCCTCCACTCAGGACTAAAAGGTGCAGGGAAGACCTGTTTGTGGTCCCACTGATGAAACTGAGGTTGATACCATAAAACAGTATTTGACACATTAAGAGCCTAGTGTGTATGACATTCCTGGGCATGATCCTAAAACTCACCACCACTAAACCAGCATAGTGGTAAGTGTTGAGAACAATCACAGCACAGTACTGTCCACCCTATCATCCCACAGCAATGCTCTGCTGTCAAACCTTTAGTATCCTCCACTTCACTTTCACTACCCTTAACCCCCACTATATCCCTCTCACCAGCTTTATCTCTCTTCCTCACTCTCCCTTTCTACTCACCGGACACACTCTGAGATTTATTCTAGCCAAGAGCAGCTCTAGCAAGGGCTGGTGTTTGCAATTTATGGTTTAATAAGACTTACATAAGTCTTGCAGGTGTGCTTTATGTCCCACACCCGAGCCCATTTGGAAGATTTATGGAAGGCCTTTGGATTGCTGGCTGATTTAGAAGTCCTCTTTCCTGTCTCGGGCCTGTCCAGGCCACCACACTCCCCTAGACGTCTAGCCTGCCTGGCCAAATGTTTGTCAAACTGGGGTCTGGCCGGGGACGCGTCTGCCAAAGAAACACAGACATCACAGTAAAGCTGTGTCTGAGCTGAGCACAGGTGTATGATATACTGTTCATAAACCTCAGTAATGGTGCATAGGTGTAGGCCACCTTGTTAATATAAGCACTAAGATACAAATCAGAATGACATATAAGCTGGACTGGAGGTGTCCCACTGGATATGCCTATAGCAATGATTTTTAAAAATCAGAATAGGTATCAAAAGCCACATTCAATCCTGATACATGTGGCCATTGTTAGGCAGAGGAGAATGGTTCCTCCGTCTTGGCTGGCCCCACTAACCTCTGCCATTGTGGAAACACACAGTGGCATTTGCAACCGTACGGTGACACACACTCTACACAACAGCTGAGCAAAAGCTCAGTGAGAAGGGTCCTGAATGGAAATATGTGTTGCCAAATAAGAGTTTTGTGATGAGGGAGTGCTCAGCTGTTTGGTTTTAATATTGCAGCTAAGAACACGGCCTTAATCAGCAACAACATCCTCCTCAGTATTCTGCTGTCGATTTCAACAAGCACATGAACACTGTTGTTTGAAAACCAGGCTGATGAAAAATGGTGCAATCTCAGTCTCTACTGTTGACTGGTAATTGCTCATCTGGGTACATACTAATTGACAAAGACCTCTGACCCTCCCTGGCTTTTTATTTATGTAATCTTGCAGGGTGGTCCCAAGGATTGAAAAATAAATGCATTGGAAACCAAAAGAAAAAAAAATTAGTTTTAAGCTTGAAATTGCCAACACCATTTCATACAAGCAAATGATGAAAAAAATGAAAAAAATATATATATATACAAATATATATCAATTTTATAATAAATATATATATATTTCAGTAATGTTCAATGAGTTATTCAAGGTGGGGAATAAATGGGGTATCTGAATGAATTTGGTCACTCAAGCTGCTTGGATATCACAACACCGTGACTTTTTGTTGGTTTGTGAGTGGCAATATTATAAGCGCATATGAAGCCATCAATAATACAAGAGGCCATTTAACTGTAAACAGCTAAAGTACACACAGGCAATCCCTGGGCAACAGGAAAAGATTGTTAGGCACTAGCTGACTGGCAGGCAGATGAGATGTGGTGTGCCATTGTTTCCTAGGGGTGAGCTTGTGTGTTTGAGTGTGTAGGACTAGAGTCAAGGAAAAGTCTGTCCAACCTTGTGAATGGATGGATAAGGGATGCTTGCCTCACACACATACACATGCACACTTAGGACAGCCCACCAGTCAGATTCTGCCATCAACGCCACCAGGGACCCGCCATTCTCATGCAACAATGCAAAAAAAGCTCATTACCATCCTCTAAATATGCATGAATAAAAGCTTGAATAACCATGGCCAGTTGTCACCTGAAGACTGGCCTTTTACTGTCCAATAAGCAAACATATCCATCTTCAGGACTGATAGGCCTCATAAAGGAGGTCCTCTTACCGCTTTTCCCTGGAGCGCTGCAAAGAAAGGGAATTTTGAAATGCTAAGTAAGGAAGTGAGAAAAGGAGGGAGGGGAGGCTAGAATCAGTCATGTTGAGTGACATTTCTCAAATCTGTGCATCTTATCCTGGGTGAGATATTCCTATCTGACTGTCATAGGATGTGACACGACAAACCCTGAGTCGTTCAATGAGAGAGTGATTGCACAGCGCTTAACAGACAACACACGCTGCGCCTTCTTCCTATTTAATGCCAGCTGTAAAAGGAAAAAGGAGGTAGTGTGATCACGCAAAGTAAATATGGCCCTTTGTTGGTCTTACCTGTGGGAAATACCGCTGCTTTGTTTCAGTAGAACAAACTGTCATTGTTAAAAGTAAGGACAGCAATGCAGTTAAGGATCTCTTTAAACATTCAGTTTGCCAATATTTATATAAGCACCCTCTATTACGCAATGAAATCAATTATGGGTGGAAATGGTATAAGCAGTCAGTTGTGCTACAGGGAAACAGGTTGAGCAACTGCTGGTACTTGTCAAACATCCTCAGACAAAAGACATAAGAGGATAATGTGGCCTGAAAAGGATTAAAGGATACCCTTCATCTTGTAAGACAGTTAAACACATCCATGACATCACATAAACAAGTATTCATAAAAATCTGCTGAGTTTCCAGTAGAGTGAAAGTAAAACATCCTAGAAACATTTCTGGTTGCATTATTCAGTAATCAGAAATTCACTTAAGCAAAACTGACTGCATAACAAGAATAGGAATTTCAGCATATCAAAAGCATCGGGCAGTCTTATCATTTTGAACTCTTGTCAAAAGCTTTGATGTGCCCAGCTCTCAATGCGACAGTGTGCAAAAAAAAAAAATCTCAGCTCAATTTAAGTCTCATCCAAAGAGCTTACAACTGTAATTAAATCATTAAATTCTTGTCTACGCTTCACAGAGCGTAGAGAAATTAACTTCCCACCAACCTCATTTTCTATTTGAACATGAAATAATGATTTTCTGCCAGTCTAATTACAAAGCCAACATCTGATCAAGCCCGCATCCAGAGGGGATTATCACATGCGCCAGTATTAGACCTCATTACCAGCCTGAGTGCAGAATTATTACATCTTGTAATTGGATGGTGAGATTTATATACAGATCGGGCCGGTTTCTGTAAGATTGTAATTACAAGCTTCGTTGGTTAGCTACTTATCAGAACTTTGCAGGAAAACAAAACAAATGGCTGAGCGAAATGAGCATGTCATTAACCTGTAACCCCAGCGTGGGGGGAGAAGTGGTGTAACGCTCGTGTCTGCATTAAGGGAAATAGGTTCATCCATTTCAGTGCCCCGCCTGTGATGGCTGAGCAAAACAGTCTGTTTCATTTATTTAACCTGGGTAATCTGTGTGGGTAGAAAACACACGCACAGAGAGAGGGAGAGGGAGAAGAAAAAAGGCTATAAATGAGCTGTCTCTTCTGCCAGGATGGGCTCAATGTTTCTATTACTTAAGGCTAACAGGCTGTGAAGCCATCCATTCTGGAGGCTGCAAGGGGGCTATTTCACCTGCCTTGGAGAGAGAAGGGGGCCATCGATCCCAAAGCTTCTGTAGCTTACCTGCAAGAGTACCGCGGCTTTGTTGCATCACTAAAACAAAATAGAAAGGTAGAAGTCACACACACACACACAAACAAACATGATACAAATGAGAAGACGAAAAAGCTTGCTTAGCTCCTAAGTAACCCCTAACATAAACAGGCAAGTAATCAATGGAGAGGGCAAGCTAGCAGAGATGGCTAAGGGGAAAAAAGCAGCCTTGGAGAGAAGGAGACGGGGAGAGAAAATAAAAATTGTTCAATTACTGGGCAAACACGTTTTTTCTCTTTTTTTGAACAAGTGATTTTGCAGTGCAAATCAATGTTGGCAGGTCAGGCTGCCTGCTACTAATCTTGGCATTACAACTCGCCAATCAGAAGCTCTCAGGTAATGGAGTTGTTATTGAACTTCATAGTCTGGATTAGATTCTCGCTGAAGATCAATGCTGCGCTAAGATGAGACTGATAAACCCTTGATAGCAATCTGAATCCCTGAAGCCATGGAGTGAAGCATGCTGGGCCCAAATACAGAAAGGAGGATGGGGGGGGGGGAGTCTGAAGACAGCGCCTCCTCCCCTTGTTTTCAAAAGATTGGAAGAGAAACTGTTGTTTCTCAACAACGGTTATAGGCCACACTTTATAATCTGGTGAATTCCAGCTAGCTGATACAAACGCAAATACATCTCACTTCAGATTGTAGTGTTATCTTATTCAGTGATCGCTAAAAAAAACTGGGGAAAAAGGGAATTGAGTTTTTTTTTCTGTTAACAATACTGGTTTAATGATACCAAAAATAGAACCAAATGTTTGACTGGTAATAATTTTCTTTATGTGCGAGCATACACCCAACTGTACACCATCTTGTGCCATACTATCTAAGCTCAAAACACTAACGTGTTTGCTGTGGAACACATGGCTCATTTTTCTTTCTGCTCTGGTGGTTGCAAACAATTTATTCCAGCAACTCAGCCACCATTTAGCATTAACCCAGCTGGGGCAACAAAACGGCGCACAATCGATGCTGGATCAATGGAGAAGGCAAATCAATCACATGGTTTTCTTCTCCGAATATTTAATTAAACATGGTGGCAAATAACTTCAGGATTTATTGTTTAATGTTAAGAGCATTAGTGATTTTCCTCTTCCGCCTTGCCACACGGGGTCTGAATGCTTTGCTGGTCGGGAGGCTTAAAGGGACCTGGGGAATAGGATGCAGACACTTTTCCAATATATAATCATGTGTATGTATACATGAATATATACTCTCTTGCCTGTATTCCTAATCCACTGCTGCTCTGGGGCACTCATTTCATTAGACGTGGGCAGGCAAGGCTGACAGGCTATGAGGCCTCTTTAATATATGCTCTAATGGCTACCCAATCCCACCAAATGATGCTGTTGAGCGATGTGCACTTCGTTTAAGTCTGCTAATGTGGTTGCTTGAGAGGTGGGTTGGGATTTGACAGGGCTGTTATGTGCTGGACTTGGTGTCCTTTGAGTCATTGATTATTTAAAGAAAAATAACAAGAAATGGCAAAAGCTGAATATGACTTAGTGAGGGGTCATCACATGCAAAAAAAAAAAAAAACTTACGAATCGACACTGTTTTTTATCGATTGGTATTTAATCTGCCAGTACCAGAAGGGCTGAAATCATTCTGGATCCATGTTGGGCTTGTGGTTCTCATTGAAAAAAATTCAGACAAATACATGAAGATTAGCAGATATTCACAGACACACACACAGAGATGGGGTCTGGTGGGCCCTTAGAGAGCTGATAAGAGTGGGCGTGGGCAATGATGAGGCCCACTCATGGGTGCATTGTTCTCCTAAAAGGGGCGGATCTCCCCTGCGTTGGTGGTTATGAAGCAGCACTTGAAGAGCAGGGAGAGGGTAATCGTTATTGGTTGTGACAGCAGTGACCTGACAGCTGGGTCCAGTCTTGCTCAAGTGCTTGTTGTACAACAGATAGACTCAGACACACACACTTGCATACATGCACATACACATGTCTGCAAGTGCATGGGTCTAGCTGTGTACATGCATGTGCTTAGACACACATTGAACCCAAACAAGGCTAAAAGACTAATTTGTTTGGATTGACTCACTGTTTTTGACATATTCTGTGGAGAATAAAGTTACTATTACATATGAAAGTTCAAAATAATCCATAGTGGATATTTTTAACATGCAAAAAACAGCGACGGGGCTGAGGATGTAAAACATGAACATAAAATAAGTCATGTAAAAGGAAAAGTGACATGTTTAAGGTTAAACATCCAAACACATTTAAACAGAAGTATGTGAATTTGCATTGATGCCTTGAACATTTACAGCTAATTTATCTGAAACATGGTGGCACCAAGAAAGCAATCTGGCAGTTACTAGCATCATCATGCCTCATCTGTTGTAGAATTCTGTTCATAGGATACACAATTAAATATATTTCTGTGGTCCACCAGTAGGTGTAAAGCCAAAAAATTACAAATCAATGAATCTTATATCATATGTCATATTGAACATATTGATTTCAAACAATTCCATTCGGCTGCCAATGATCAGGAACTAACTCAGGCCAAAACACTAGAAAATACACTGACATAAACATGGAAACCACCTTCACACTTGCCTTTGTATGCAGCAATGACCCATGCATGGTTATAATGGTAGTCTTTTGATATCATCGTTATTGCTTGGCGCTTTAAATATAAAGGGTAACGACAACAGAATTTGTCTTAAATTCTAATATAATATCTATTTTTTGGTGGATACCAGTGTCATCCCAAAAATAGCCAACTAAGCCACTCCCCAGCCCAGATATAAATAAAAGTGATGATACACACATAAATAATATTTTTATACTATTTTCATAGTGTGTCAAATCACATTGGGCTTACGGCCCCATAAAGGCTTGGGCCAGCCCTGGTGGACACATGCACACAAGGCACAGACACATACAGTTGTGTAAAAACGAAAGCATTCTCTGAGAGGTTTTAGGTTTTATGCACTAAGATGTAAAAATAAAACAAAAACAAGTCCTAAAATAAAGTAAATACAATCTGAAATGAACTATGCCAAACACATTGTTACAGCATTTATTTTGCAAAAACTGAGATAAATGCAGAAGTGAGAAGACAAAGTATAACCCATTATTCTGTAACTATTAGATTTTACATCTTTAAGTTTTCTGTATGTTGTTATCAGTCTCTAC
>JBBDHI010000001.1:26410323-26421218 GCA_037177115.1 Craterocephalus stercusmuscarum
TCTCTCTCTCTCTCTCTCTCTCTCTCTCTCTCTCTCTCTCTCTCTCTCTCTCTCTCTCTCTCTCTCTCTCTCTCACTAACACACACACTTCTCTCCCAGTAAAATGCAAGGTTGGATTTTTTTTTTCTTCCTAAACTTCTCGTTATTCTGTTACTCTGTACTTAAGCGTCACGTGCGATATCTACTTATCTATACCCCCCACCCCCTCACACACACACACTTCTCTGTCTGGACCCCCAACCCTTGCAAGTAGATGTAACACGGGCATGCGCGCGCCTGGGCGTGCGCGTTAAGTGTGGGCGTGCTATTGACTGCTATGTAGTGATTACCATTCCGGTCGGATGGCACCAGCAAGCCGCTGTAATTAATAACCCCATAATCCGGGTTGGGTATATGTCGACGAGGAACACACACAGATTCAGGACAGAGTTTTACAAAAACAAGGCGGATCCTTATGTGTAGCTCCATATGAGAAATTATATCTGCTATTATCCCTCCCAGAATGATAACTATCTGCTTCAAAAAGAAGATTAAAGGTTTATACAAGTTCAGAGTTCTTGGAAAACCGGTTCGCATTATCAAACCTGAACTGAGATTGATGGGATTTCATCACGCTGTCAATAAGGAATTAAGACTTAGAGCATATTCAAATTCGGTACGTGAAATAATAAATTCAACTTCTGCTGTTGTTTTACAAACGATTAACAAAACAGATGCTGATACAGTAGTCGGGTCAAAATGCAATTATGATTTTCCCCAACACACTTTGATATATTGGTTCATGGAATTTCAATTCTGATTCTCTTGTTTTATTTTAATCCGCATTATTTACAAGAAACACCAGGTTCCATTGAAATAATCAGATCAGTGTCTTTAAGGATGACCGTTTTGTTCTTTAGAGGATAAAACTCTTTATATAAATCTATACAAATAATTTCTGGATTTAAGATTTTCGTAAATAATATATAATAATAATAAATGTTACTATTATTATTTAGTATTAATATTATTAGTATTATTACCATGAAAGGTGCTACCTCAGTTTTTCTTGTTTTATTTCCTTTTGGTGATTTTCCTGTTGCTTAGTAGAATTAGGAGTGTCGCTTCCTTGAATCAACATCTCTCCAGCCCAGCACTGAAATGTGTATCACTTGGGCTATCACTGTTCCTTTACACTTAGTCTTCATTAACAGAGTGATGTCCCCATCATCAGCTTTCTCTTTGATGTGTAGTGGATACATGCGACCCGTTTGATGTTTCAAATAAAAAAAATGACCCAACTCAAACTCTTCATCCCATAACGCTTCTGAAAGCGGTGCAAGAAAACACAGTTTGCTTCTCTTGATGAAGCAATGCATAAAAAAGGTGAGAAAACTTCTGATCTGGCATAAAGTCAAGACACGACCACCTTCAGTGGGCAGAAACCAAGTGCATATTTATTGGCATAGGTTATTCTGCTTGTGATTTTAGTGTGTTTTAATAGCAATCGACAATTTATAAATAAATGTAAATTTGTCCGTGCAAACTTTTATTTCAAAAAGGGGAGTGGATGGGTCTAATTTCTGAATCCTAATTTCTCTCTCTCTCTTTTTTTTTTTTTTTTTTTTTTTTTTTACTGGGCTTGATGTTTTTCGAGTTTTCACAAAGAAACATTTAAAGAAAAAAAAAAAGAAAAACACATCGATTACTAAAATGACATATGTTGTTTGCCATGTGACTAAAAACATATTTTATGGAATGAACGCCCAAATTGTGGTGGGACAGACGCGAACAAACACCAAACGAAATAGACTGGCAAGCCATAAAATGAGATTTGAAACTCCATTCAAATAAGAGCTTGCGACGTCAGCGCACTTATCCGAGAGAGAGAAAGAAGTAGGGAGGGAAGGAGAGGGAGGGCGAGAGGGGGAGAGAGAGAGCGCTGTTTGGTGTGTGGTTTGTATGAGAGGGGTGAGATTTGAGAAATAGGAGGGGCTTCTAAACGAGTAGAAATGTCAATCTGAGCAAGGGAGTCCCAATAATCTAAAGCAATCTGTAAGGACCTGACCTTAGTCCATCCAGATCAATAGGGAAGTGAGGGTGGAAAGAAGAAGAAGAGGAAGAAATAAGGGGCGCAACCGGATCGTTTACACTGGCTGTTCCTGAGGAAATATAGACTTCCCGTGCTCGCACCTTTTGTTGCTCACATGCTCACACTGTAAAAGTGGATATCGAGGCAATTCCATTGCTTTGTGTGACTGCCGCAGACTTTTCCCCCTTTTCCTACCAACATGTCTTTCCCTCAGCTGGGATATCAGTACATCCGACCGATATACCCTCCGGAGCGCCAGGGAATCGCCAGCAATGCCCGAGCCGGGACAGAGCTCAGTCCGTCCGGCGCACTTTCCAACGTCCTCTCCACTATGTATGGATCTCCTTTCGCAGCAGCAGCGCAGGGCTATGGAGCATTTCTACCCTATTCAAACGATATATCAATTTTCAATCAGTTGGTGAGTCTCTCTTTCCTTTCTCTTCTAAGTTTCCCCCCTGTTTTTCTGAACTTTTGCCAGAAATGAAACGCACATGCCTGTGAAGGAACTTTTGTAGCCTACATTTTGAACTTAAACTCTCAGAGCGCTCAGTGAACTTTGAAATCGAAACGTTTATGAAATTTAGTTAAAAAGTAGTTAAAGAGTAACGCATTAACACACTGTTTATTCTCACCTATTGTCAGCATCCAGTAGCTTGAAACAGCGAGTTAATAGAAATATACAATTTACTTTGGGTTATTCAGAGCTACTTTTAAACGTAAAACACTAGGTTTTCCACCTATAGGATGACTGTTCATTCAAACGAGCTGAATTTAGTTCGTACAACTTTGAAGAGGATTTAAAAACTTGTTTTTACATTTTAAAAAAAACCAACCCCACTCCTGTTTTATTACAGTAAATCCATATGTGTCATTCAAGGATATGACTTTGTTCTACTCAAAGAACATGAAACAAAATTAGTTTTGATTTGGGGCAGTTATCTTATCAAGGCTGATCAATCCTCTTGACTTTGTCTTTATAGGGTGCTCAGTATGAACTGAAAGACAGCCCCGGTGTCCAGCATCCTGGGTTTGCCCACCATCATCCAGCTTTTTACCCATACGGCCAATATCAATTTGGTGACCCTTCCAGACCCAAAAATGCCACCAGGGAGAGCACCAGCACCCTTAAGGCCTGGCTCAGTGAGCATCGCAAGAACCCATACCCTACAAAGGGTGAGAAGATCATGTTGGCCATCATCACCAAAATGACCCTAACCCAGGTGTCCACATGGTTCGCCAACGCCAGAAGGAGGCTAAAGAAAGAGAACAAGATGACTTGGGCCCCACGGAACCGCACCGATGAAGAGGGGAATGTTTACACCAGTGATCACGAGGGCGAGGAAGGGGATAAGAGGGAGGACGATGAGGAGATCGACTTGGAGAACATCGACACGGAAAATATCGAGAGCAAGGATGACTTGGACGACCAGGACGACCTGCATTCAGATATTAAACTAGACGGAAGGAGTGACTCTGAGATTTCTGACGGCTATGAGGATTTACAAGGGCCAGATCAGAGGTTTCTAAAGGCTGTGGGGAAAGAGGGCAAAGACATACAGAGAGGAGGGGAGCACTTCCACAGCCACCACCACCACCACTCTTCTTTGGACATCAAAGCAGCCCAACCGAACGGTGAACCGCTGAAACTGAACCCGGTGTCCGTTAGCTCGCCCCCCTCAGAGAACAACCCTGCCCCAGCCCAGAAGCCAAAGATCTGGTCTTTGGCAGAGACAGCCACGGCCCCTGACAATCCGCGCAAATCGCCGCAAATGAACGGCGGCAACTCGGCAGGGCCAGCCGCTCAGACCATCATCGCCCCTCACAGACTCATCTCCTCTTGTCCCGTTGGGAAAATCCAGAACTGGACGAACCGGGCGTTTTCGGCTCACCAGCTGGCTTTACTGAACTCTAATCATTATCTGGGACTGGCGAACCAGGCCACAGCCACAAGCCTGGCCCTCTACAGCAGCAGGCAAACGGAGGACAAGAGTCATAGTTCAGAGACTCCAGTCACAGGTACATGTCCCCGACACTGAGACGCGCATGTATAAATAACTGCAAAAACAGAGACTTGCCCGTTATTCATTTCTGTTATTTTAGACCCCCGTCCCTTTTTGCTTCCTTTGCCTCATGATTTTTCGTTTCTTTTAAGGCCACATAGTGTTATAATGTTACAGCTAACAGTGTGTGATGTGTGTGTATGTGTGTGTAAGAGAGTGTGAGACTTTTGAAAATGTCAATGAAGCATTGTAAAAAATAAAATAAGACTAGTACTACAAAAAAATTAAAATCCTAAAACATTTTTTAAAAAGGTTGAATTTGGAAAAATTTAAATAAAAATAAAAATATGTTCTTGATTTTTATAACCCTTCCTTATTCCTTGTTCCATACTATGTTCACACATTTGTATTTAATGCCTTCCATGAAGCCTTTAGTTAGTTTTAACTTTAAATTCTCTGAAACCCACAATGGGCCGTGACAACAGGAACTTCAATTAGTGCATTTTAATTTTCTTTAAAGCAGTTTCAGAAAGATCTAGTGCCTTGGATGCAAAAAAGAAAAACAGCTTTCCATTCAGTTCAAAGACAGAGGCTGTCATGATGACATTTGGGGATTTTTTTTGTTCCTTTTTTTTGATGCCATTTCACGTTATTTAAAAAAATCCACATTTATTCAAATTAGCTTTGATTCTAAGATATATTTTTTCTTTTTTTTATGTGTGCGCGCGCTTGTGTTATTTCGTTAAGGCCTGTGTTGCACTCACTTGTTTGGTCATGCAAATGAGCTCAATGCAAATTCACTTCAGGCTCGTTTTAGAAAGACAATTGTCACTTTTATATTACTTTTGTGTTTAAGCTCTTCATGAGGCTATTATTAGTGTTTTTCACACTAAAAAAAAAAAAACATTTTACCCCTGTCTGTCTCATTTCAGGCCTCAGAACTAACTAGACGCAGCGATGGTTGTGTCGGCTCTCCCCCCTCACCCAACCTCTTTTTTTCCTTTTAATTTCAAGTTGAATATGGAATGTAAAATAAGAATAATACATCTTTGTATAGCCTACTTACATTGTAAGCATGTCTTGTGTAAAATTGCTAATGTAATAATGTATGAACCTGTAGTCTGTGAGTTTTCTTTCTTTCTTTCTTTCTTTCTTTCTTTCTTTCTTTCTTTCTTTCTTTCTTTCTTTCTTTCTTTTTCTTTCTTTCTTTCTGTCTGTCTTTCTTTCTTTCTTTTTTGTTTCTTTCTTTTAAGTTCTGTGAGGATTTGATGTTCAAATGTTTTGTATATAAAGTTAAGAATATGTACATACTTGTGAACCAAATTGTACAAGAAAGTCTATATTTTGGCTAATAAATGAACTGCTGCAACTTAAAAGAAAAAGCTGTTTTCTGGACGAAGTATTTTGACAGCTGCTTTTGATGGTTGATGTTATTGTGGACTGCAGCTTGAAGTGCACAGCTTTAGTTTTGTGTGTGCGTGCGTGTGTTAGTGGACAGCCTGGGGCACAGACTTCATCCTCCGTGGCAGTGATAAGTAAATATTCGAGAGGGATTTATCACACTTTTATAGTAGGGGGACTTAAGGCTAATTAGCTAGTGCGGCGGCATACATTTGGATATTAATGTTGTGGGATTATCCCTATAGAGGCGTAGCGGTCGCATTAAAACGAATAATTCTTTCATTAATTTTCGTCCAAAAAATTATGCTTTAAAAGGAGACTTTAGGTAATGAATGGCTGTTAGAGCATCGTCGGGGACTTGGGTGAGAATGCTTCAGATGATCCTAAAGATGGATTTTGGCTGTTCAGCGCAACTCCCAGCTCTCATCTTGCTCAATTTGTAACGCTTCTGCTTTTCCCATACATCATACATTTTCCTCTAACTAACACAGATCTATGATATAATTGTAATATATGGTGGCTGTATAACTAATAATAACATCATTTATTTTGTGTTGCCCGTGATGTGATCATTTGCATGTGTGAGCCCTTATCAGAGGAAGTTTATGTAAACTTAGTGTTGGAGCTCCCTCTACAGTCACACGCGGTCGGCCATGCTCTATGCAGAGACACACACTTTTTTTCCTGTGCCACCTTTGGCTCATTCTTTATTCATCCAGTAGTTTTAATGAAAATTTGTATTTAAAAAAACACTTTTAAACAAACTTAGAAATCATCTTGTCCATTTATTTAATTCCGATGCGGCACATCAATGGGCTCCGTTTATTTGTATTGGTTCAAAAAAAGTCCCACATAGATTTTAAAATAAAGCATGTAGCCTATAACCTCAGTTTTTTGCTTAAACGTTTAAGGAAAAAAATCAACGAGGCGTTTTAGCTGAAGTCAAAGCCGTCAAAAAAGACTTAAACTAAACCTACAAATAGATCAAATTCAACTTTTTCTGCTCTCGCTAAAAGGTTGCTCATTGTAATATTCTATGTTTTTCATATTCAACTTGAAGGTTAGACGTCTTCACAGTTAGAAGAGTATTCAGATATTTCTGCCCAAGTCTTTTAAAAATAAAAGTATTTCTAAAATAATAAAATAACCTACATAAGAAACTTTAATTTATCACATTTCGAAAGGCTTTGAAAAATATCTCAAAGATTTAGAATTAATACATTTTATTTAAAAACTGTAAAAAAATAACCTTAATATTTGAATATGTTATTCTAAATTAAATTGCAGGCTGTGTCTCCTTTATGTGTGTTAAAA
The DNA here is from genome assembly GCA_037177115.1 of Craterocephalus stercusmuscarum. Lineage (NCBI taxonomy): Eukaryota > Metazoa > Chordata > Actinopteri > Atheriniformes > Atherinidae > Craterocephalus > Craterocephalus stercusmuscarum. The sequence continues at coordinate 26,417,110 of JBBDHI010000001.1, forward strand.
TTTGCATAAAGTCATGCACGCGGAGGCGCGAAGTCTGCCACACATTCCTCGACTCAGCTGGTCAACAATATATTTTAATTTGTGCCAGTCAAGTCAGATGAAAAGCGCTGATTCGCCAGAGCCGTGCCCACTCCAGGTTCAGAAAGTGCTTTAAACAAACCCCAACTCAGCCGAGGGAAACACTCCGGAGTCTTTTGGAGCTGCTCACACCATGTTGCCTTCCTGTCTAATCAATTATCTTCCTAGAGCTGCATGTAAGCGCAAGCTGCATATTCATAAGTAGCATCAGCCAGCTCATTGATGTAATATCTCTCTCTCTCTCTCTCTATTTCTGACTTTTTTTCATAAACGTTTCATTTTGTTGAAAACGAAATTGATACAAATATTGATCATTCATAATCACACTAACGAAAATGCGCTGGAAGGCTGATGAACTTACAAACATATCAAGGCGCTTTTTTATAAATATAAAATTGAAAACAAAAAGAAAATAAAGATAAATTAATTTGAGAAGGATTTGTGTCATAAAAATAGTAACATATACTATAACACAACGGTATACCACAGAACAATGATGATGCGCATTTCCTCACAGCTTACAGGATGTTTGCTCCTGAGGGGCCCACAACAAGCCCTCTCTTGATCACGGGGATTCAGTTGAAATGCTACTGAACGGCCAGTGATCATGTCTTGAGCTCAGGGCCTCGCCTATGATCAGTGCATGAAATTAGGGATTAAAATGCCTCTGCAGAAACAAAGTAATCATGCCTGCTTATATCGCCAGACGTGTCCAACCTGCTCCCAGTTACAAAGAGCAAATGGAATGCATTAGCTTACATTTTGTTCAGAGCTATACACAGGGACCATTTCCGGGGGTGGGGGTTGCACTGTGTGTAACTCATTTCCCCGTACATTAAGTAGATGTTCTCTTGGCTAATGAGCAATAATCAACACTGACTCCTCTCCCTATTCCTGAGGTCCATGCTGTGTTAAAGGTTTAGAGTTGGGTGTGACACACTGTACTGCAGCAGTCAGCTGTCTGAAAAGCACAGAGTGACCTACTCATCAAATAAGGAAAAACAAAAAGGTAAAAGAGATAGAAGTGAAAAAAAAATGTGTGGATGTTTCTGTTTCAGAATCATTGACCCAAGAAGAGTGTGTATTTCCCTATTTTAAGAACATTTGTCTAATTGACCATCATGACTTCAGGACCTCTTTGAAAAGCAGAATACCATCAATATGACATTGTCTTTCAATCATAAACTAAATTATTAGAAGTTTTGTGGTATCAAGACTGGGAAATATTGATACATTTGACAAAGTGAAAACAAATTGTACTTCATTTCCCATCTAATCACATTTTATTGTCCTGAGTACTGCTGACTGCTGTGAGACAGGACTACACGCAGCTACATGGGCGGAAAAAGTAATGCACTGTTAAACAGCTATTTAGAAGGGGGAAAATCTGAGAAAGATGGAATCATTAAAGGGAAATCTAATCTGTCTTTCGAAATGTTCATTGATCTGGGAAAAGGTGGACCAGGCAGCTGAAAGGGTCTGGCCAATGGAGCCATCAGAGGACCATGTGTGAATGGGAAGAAACCGCGGAGTAAATAAACACAGAGGAGCCCATTGGAGGGGGCCAGAGGTGCCCTGTGAAAGAGGAGGCCGCTGCAAATAAAGAGGGTCACTCTTGTGTTTTCACCTCATCCCCCCCTCTGTCAATGTAGCCTCACCACTAGTACCAGCACCCCTCTTCCTCCCCCAATCTGGACAGCTCAGCCACACCCCCTTCTGCCACCGAGACAGACAAATGTCACTTCCTTTGTGGACCTAGTCAGGCTTCGAAGTGGCCCACTGTCTTTGTGCAGTGGACTAATCCTTTTATGAGCCACTGTCAACCGCGCCCCCACCCATTGCTAGCCCAGGGCAAGAGAGTCGCTGCCCCTTTTTTTTGCCAGCCCTGGGTCTGTGCGTTACCTGATGGCAGGAAAAGTTGAGATCTGCTTGCAAAAAAACCAACATGTGTTCCATACAGGACATACCTTCATATGCAGGCCTGGAGGACGCTGCACTCCACAACAACTTGTTACAGCAGTCACACAAGAAGAGAAAGTGGAGAACTTGCCCTTACCCTTTCCAATGATATGCAACTTCTGTGTCTCCTGCATGTTTTATGGTCCATTCATTATTGAGAATGTAAGTGAAAGTGCACCAGTAACATGTTAAAGAATAGCCAGAGAGCAGGAGAGAGGGGTTGTTGTGCTTCCTTAAGCTGAGCAAAGGACAAAAGGCCCAGAAGAAGTGACATTCGCTGGGGCCGAAGCGGGAGAGAGGGAGGCCACTGATTTCATGCCTTTTGTTGATGGAGGTTAGAGAGAGGAATTCTTTCACTGCATCCGAAAGGCAACAAGTGGAGAAGGGGGAGACAGGGCCACAGGCCAGAGGGAGAGGCGTTGGGGCTTTTGCCGTTCACCCAGCTGAAAGATTGTGCTTTCCTCAGCCCCTTTCAGATCCTTCATACAGGCCCGAGTTACAGGGCAATTATGGAAATGCAGCTTTGAAGCCAAGTAAAGCCTTCTTTCAGTTCCTCCTCAGGACAAAGCAAAGGCAGCAAGGGCTTTTTATGCCCCCTCCTCTATAAAACATGTTTCAGCCCCAGTCCGGGTATGTTCTTAACTTTTCTTTTCTATCTCACACAATGTTGTAGTTAGTGTCGACATTTTTGGGAGCTCTTTTAAAATGAGCGTAAAAGAAAATTGCAGGAACATTGTTTTTTATAGACATCTTATACGAATCTTTTTTAAAAGTTTCTGGAGGGGGAAAAAAAAAAACACCATTCCCCCCCATCTCTTCACCCCGTCAATCTGCCTATAAAACGTTTACTGTGGAGATGAGCAAACGGGCAGGTTTGAAAAAAGGCTGGGCCTCATAGCTGCCGCCAACAGCTGCACAATTTTACCGGCCTGATGTCCCCTCTCCACACCCTCTCCACTCACACGCCACCGACAGAGGCCCAGCACACCATCAGCCCTGTGCTTTCTCAGCTTTGTACATTAGTCAGCGGTGTAGCACAGAATTTCGCCACTTCATGTGAACTAATAAGACACATTTTCTCCAGCTTTTGAGAGGATAGCAAGAGAGTGATGTCTCTACATCACCCAACACAGCAGAGGCCTTGTACGACAGTGCCTTTACACTCCGAGCGTATCTGACAAATGCCAATACTCCGGCTTTCGCTCATCACTGTTAATGAGAGGACATATTTTGAACGTTTCCAATATTTGTATAGACTTCATACATTATTGAAGGCCCTTTTATTCACAGTACCAGGCAGAGAGGACAAGGGTGGAGTAAAGGTGGGGGTGTACTCATGACTCCTCAGGATTGGCTGACCGCTGAAAGGGACTTAATAAATTCTTCCTCCTTGGAACACTGTCAAACAAGTCCTTTCGTACATCTCCAATGAATACATTACCAGCAGGCTTGATTGATTAGAGCCCCCCGCAAGAGGGTGAACCGATGAACCGACTCCCCCGGTGTGATTAATAGACTTTATTAAGAGAGTCCTCTCCTTTTTAATAATGGTAATGTAAAGGAAGGTGCAATGGAGGGAGGGGGAACATAGGAAGTCTAACGATGATCACTGGTGTTCTCCCTCTCTCTGATCTACCTCCCCTCTAGTTTGAGTTCATTTTAACTACCTCCAACAGGCTATATCCATCACTTGCCTATCAGAGTCACACACCACAGATATGAGGTTTTTTTTATAAACCGTTTCACTTTTTTTGCATGCATGCTGCCAAAATCAAACTCTTTAAAGCATCTCTCATGGGTAATATGAGGAGCTGGATTGATTTCACTTCCTGTAAATGGTTTAGGGCTAAATGAAATGGACTCAGTAACCATGAAACATCTTTAATAAAACTTTTATCGGAAATTAAGTAATGACTGTGTATCTGTGCATCTAGTTGTGATAAGCTGTTGAAGCATAAGTGGAAGAGGAAGAATATTTATCTTTTTTTGAGATAAATAGTGGCAAAGTAATCTTTATTCGAGTATGGCACCTAAGTAATAATTTAAGTTACTGGCACAACACTGGAGTATCT
>JBBDHI010000001.1:26461665-26472818 GCA_037177115.1 Craterocephalus stercusmuscarum
ATTTACTCGAAAATAGAATTTTGCACAAAGTTTGGCATACACCATCTGTTAGATGAGTTATTACACTAATCTGATGAACCAGAGTGGGCTAAAATTAATTTTTCATTTCTGTATACCTTTAAAGCTATAGTTGGTAATCGTGAGAGAAGAGCGGACTTAGCCTGAAATTTGGAACAGTCACTCCCCCCTCCCTTCCTGCTGCGCTCAAGTCCCGCCTCCAGCTCCGTCCCCTGCACCTCCTCCCTGCGAGGTATGTGCGGTGGCCATGACCGCGACATGAAATGAACAGGATATACAACACAATGCATGGAGCTCACAGAGCGATCGAGAGACTGAAAAATTTTGGGAACCACTGGTCTACACAATCAAAGCTCTATCCATTCAAATTAATTTATTTACCAATGAGTGGAAACCTTTCTGACATATTTATTGTTAGTGGGGTTTTAAAAGTTTAAGATTAACTTCATTGGTAAATGGAAACCTGACTGGTGTAGAAGGAAAGTCAAATTAATAGGGGTGGGTACCACCAATAATTTCTTACATCAATTTCATTTAATTTAATTCACAACAGCCGGATTCCATTTGATATAAATTAATTTGCAGATTTATATAATTTATATAATACCAAATTCTCTTGAATATAAATCACTTTCACAGATATTTAGTTTTATAATAATAACCATAATAATATTAATAATTATCATTTTAAACATTGAGCCGATTTATATGACTATCAAAATGAGATATTTCGGAGCAATCAGATTACTTTAATGAAAGTTTAAATTTGGCCTTATCTCTTTGAGAGAAGCTGATTTTGGTCATTTGGGTGCCTTGTCACAGCTGTGAATATAATGCACCAAAACCCATTTATCCCCCCTTATTTATGATGTTTCCAATAATTGATATCTTTGCTTTATGAATCAATATTGGATTAAGCAAATTTTGAATTTGAGTAATCCATATTTTTTTAACCCAGTTCTATAGATCAATGGTGTAAACAAATATAGCTTTTGGTTTGGGATGACATCAGGGAAGTTAAATCAGTCATTAAATAATATGCTTTATTTGAAATTTATCTGAATCTTTAAATGGTCATTTGTGATGTTTGATCCTAAAGTAACTGAGAAACTTGTAGTTGTGAATGAATGCATGCTGCATAAGCCATACACACCTACAAACATATAGATGTAAATTATGTGTATATAACCAGAGTTTTACAATTATACATTTTAGGCCCACCTCCAGAGCAGCGACTCCACTCTGTTGATGATGTCAGCCAGATCAAAGGGCAGAGGCATGCTGGGGTCATCCACACCCCAAAAGGGTCGGTCCACTGGGGCCTCCTCAGGGGGTAATGTCTGGGCCAGACTTGAGTGGCACCTGAGGCGACAGGATACAGGAAACACACAAAGTCATTAACTCCTCCTTCCCATCAAAACCAACTTGTAGCTACCGACATCAGCATCACTGAAACTTGCTCACAAAACTTTCAAGCGGTAGTTGCGTTTTCTCACAGCTGTAACTGCGGACTTTTTTCCACCTCCCCCCCAAAAGTAAGTGTGTAAACAGATTTATGTCCTCACAACATGAGAAACATCGGTACACACCCTAGTAATAGTAAACAGCAGTGGGTCTGTTGCAGGTGAAGATAAACAGAGATCTTTCTATCTGGTCTTTCTGTACTGACTGATGAGAGATTTAATGGGGTCAGTTTGAGAAATGTCAAGCTGTTTAGTCAATTATATGTGAGCGTGTGTGTGTGCATGTTTGTTAACCTCTTCCTAATCACACAAACAGGATTGTGTGTTTGACCAGGAGGTGATCAGCTCGGCTGTTTTCTTTCCCTTATATGGCTCCTAATAATAGTTCTAAAATACAAAATCTGGACTGGAATACAGCATGTTTGTTTCTTTTTTCTGATCTGTGTGTGTAAGTGAGACAGAATTTCCTGGTATAGTTGGCTTAGTTACTTTTACTTGCTTCGGGAACATTTTTAAGCTAGTAAAGCTGAGCAGAAAAACTGTTTCCAGAGCCATAAATGGCTGCAACAGTATTAAATTGATGGAAAGTCATGATATCATGTATCATGATTAATGTCTGATTCATTTCACACACATAGAGGCGCACACAGCAGGATGCTTTCACAAAAACATCACTCTGTTGCAATCATGACAGAGCAGTGACAAAAGCATTCTCTTCATGTCACTGCATGGTTTTTGTCTGATTAATAACCTGAGCTCAGTTGTAATTTCTACAGCATTTCGATCCCCTACAGACCTTCGCCACATCTTTTGTCAGACCTGTGTAAATATTTACTGCTGTGACTTTATGTTGCTCTCTGCTGTCATTGTAAATCTGCCCTCCTGCTGCCGCTTGACAGACGAGGGTGAACCCTGACCTGGAGGTGCAAGAGGGAGAGGTAGAGGATGGCATTTGTATGTTGTGTGCTTGTGAGTGGCGGCTTCCAGGGCCACAAGGCTGGTCATATTCCCCACTCAGTCATTATGCCAGGCTCTGTCATGTCTCTTTACCCTATCCACACCCTAAAAAACCTCAAACAAGCTCCTCACACAGACAGACACACACGCAACCACCACCAGCTTGTGGCCAGTGACAGAAGGAGGGGATGGAGAGGGCACAGAGAGCTGAGGAGAAAGATACGGGGGTCTGTTATGGATGGGATGAGGGGATGTTAAAGTTGTCAGGGGACAGCCGGGGGCTGCCACAATTTGTGGTTATATATTTTCTCCGGAGCCACTTAATGTTCAACTGGCTCTCGGCCTAAGTGCTGCATTTTGGTGCGGTTAGCCCCTCGAAGAGCTACTGCATTATGGTGGTGAGCAGCGGCATTAACTTCCAGTGTCCAATATATCTTCAGAGCTCTGGATCAGGGCCTGATAATAGCATCTGTTAACATGCACTAAGTACCATTATGTAGCACATCACTTCATAAATAATACGATTAGGCGACCTTGGGGCTTTGCGACGAGCCGTGTGTTTAAATGTTCTCATCATTTATTTAGGGTGCGAATTAAAGGAAGCACCACTTCAGAGAAGGAGGAAGAGGAGGGGGAGGGGGAGGAGGACATGGCTGGCATACATATCTACACTGTGTGCGAGTGCTAACTGACCCAGACAGCACTCACACATACACTGTGTGGTTCTGCTGACATCAGCTTGAGGACACCACAGGCTAGGGGGAACCCAGGCTTTTGATTTGGTCTTATTAAGTATTTATGCAGTAGAGCTATAAGAGAAAACACTCTTTTCTACTAGCTTGAGTTATAATAAAAGGCTACACAACGTAAAAACTTGACTAGCCACCTTCAACATAGTTGTTGCATTTATTTGGCAAGGGATCTTGCAACAATACGTTGCAAAATAGAAGGCTTTTGGTTTACCAAAGATATAAAAGATATCAAGACTCGAGCACTATCAAAGATAATATAGTAAGGGTAATTCAGCACACACTTTTACACAATCTACCACTGTTCCTGAGTGCCGTCCCCTGACTGCTAAAATGGACCCAAACAAAAAGTCAATACCAAGCGAGGTGCCTTAAGCTCTCTAGGGCTCTTGCTAGATATTCTGTGTAAGCCACAATGGCGTACAAACAAGGCTCACCAAAGGACTTTCCCATGGCAGAACAGTCCACCTTAAAGTTAAGGTCAAAGACAAAGAGGTGTGCATGTGCGTGTTCAGTGGTGTAGGGAGGGGGGGGCTGAAGAGGTAGCGAATGTGTTTGTGAGTCCAGGCTGTTCCAATGGATTAACCCCAGACAGATATGGGCCTAACTATCCCATCTGGCGCTCGGTCAAGAGAGATTGGCAATACAATCACTCATTTCAATTTGCCCTGAAACCTTATAGCCTGGCAGGCCCCTGCTCAAATGGTATGCTAATGCGAAAGGTATCTAGGATTCTATCGCCTCTATTCCACAGAGGCCTTTCCCTCCATGCAGCACAGTGCACTTGAACTGTGGCTGGGGTGGGAGCTCCACGGCCCTCACTGCAATAACGGCCCGAGCTTGAGCCCCCCCTTTGTGCTCAAACTAACCACTTTAGCTAAAGTGAGTGTTAATTATGGACAGGCAAAGCAGTCAATAAAAGGTTAATGTAAAAGTCAAAGGATAAATTCCTTTAAGCATTGCATCATTCCACCATCTTCGCGACCAACACACTGCTCACAGGTCTCCTAATCAATACGTTTTACTGTAATGCGCTCCCCATCGATTTCCTTCCCCCCTTTCCACCATGGTCCGAGCTCCATCACTTGGTTAAAGAAGAGGGAGGGAGAGGCAGGGAGAAAAACGAGTAAATAAAATGATTAACCTCAGTTTCACTTTGTTGTTTCACTCTTAGACTCTTTCTGAAAGGCTTGTTAGAAGAGCGCAGGGTGGTCCAATATCATCACTACCGTCCCAGTACCCACCCCAATCATCAGCATCATCAGTACACTCAATCTCTGGCTGGTGTGTAATTGTGTAGCAGTACACTCAAGCAGGACCATACATTAAAAGGCCCTCTGCTCTTAACAGGATGGAAATCCACCTAATAGACAACATCAGTGCTTCCGACTCATGCAATTACACTGATAAATGCACAATTGTGTCAGGCCAAGTGAAAAAGAACCCAGAGAATGTAGATAGGAGACAACACTTATTGCATTATTGCTACAGGAGGTCATTTGTAATCACAAGGGACTGGTGTGCGTGGGCTGTCTGACTCACAGCATCATCTTTGGACATGCTAAACATCTTTATGAGTTGTTTGATGGGAAAATCATGCAAAAGATACATGTATGTTGAAAACTTCCAATGATACTAGCATTAAAGAAAATTTTAAGTCCAGTACAGCAAAACGACAAAAAAATACAGTATAAGCATAAAAAACTAAGAAAAAAAAAACATATTTCTATGTGTTGCTAGCTGACTAAACTGTATTGCATATCCTGATAGAAACCGCAATCCAAGAATAACACGATGATTAAAACACACACACAAAAAAAAAATCCCCTCAAAAGGAAGTGCTATGGCATGAACATGATCCAAACCACATCATAAGATAACGCTGTTTAAAGGTATAATGAACATCAATCAATCAGCCGTGTCAGTTTTGATCTGTGTTATATGTCTGTGTTGATCAAGGGAACTCAAATACCTCAGGTCACCTGCTTCCTCATGCTCTGCCTGTGTTTCATCTGACTCTAGCAATCCTGTGCAGGTGTGAACTTTTATGGTTTTGGCAGCCTAAGTGCCCAATAGCTGAGAATGCAATCAAACAAGTCATGAAAAAACAGGCGTTTGTCTCATAAATCAGCTTGCCCCTGAAGGTAAGGCATGCAATCACGTCCTGAGGAAAGAGAAGAATGAAAGAAGTATATTATCCATGTACTTTCTCTGTTTTTGCAATATTGTGTAAGAAATGAGTGATTTAGCACATCGGTCTTTGTATGTCATGCAGTTAGGCTGTATAATGAGTGGAGGAGAGACACATTTATCTACATACTTATCTTTCTGAAAGTTCTTTGGAAAACAGTGAGCTGGCTTCACCTGTGAAGTGTCAATCTTTGAATCTCACCTTACACCACCAAAGACCTCACTTGTCCTCTAAACTCTGAGGGCTGCCCCCATTAGAGCCTAAACAGTGCCTCAGATCCCAAACCACCATCCCCAACTCCTATTATACCAATCATTGCCACATTCACCGTTAAATCTGAAGTGGAACCACGCAGCCAATGCAAACCAGCCAGCCAGAAAGTGAGCGTGGGCAGCGCCGCGTCTTAACCGTTTCCTCAGGATCAATCAAATGCTATTGTGTCTGCAGACAGCTGCTGACTGTACACTTTGTAAGTGTGTGAGGTGGGCAAATGTGGAGAGAAAGACCCAGAGAGGGAGGGGCATCTTCAAATGCATGACATATGTTCCTTTCATTTTGATTCCCTCTAAGGAGCCTGGACTAATAAAACTAACATCTGATGCACTCTTTTCCCCTTTAATTAATGCTTCTGGAAACCGCGCAAAAATGCATTAGCAAGTGAGGGGGGTGCGGAGACGAGGCGGACGGTGCTTGGTGTTTTCAGCAGCCCCCCTTGTCCACACACGTGCCACTATGACTTTACTGCTGCTGGGAACAATGATTCTGCCAGGGAGTATGGGTATCTTTGGGTGGGGGAGCCCCTTCATTAAACTCTGTGAGGTCTCCTCTTTTACCAGCTGCAGTCTGAGCTACTTATTAAACCACATGAAACAAATAAGGCTCATTACAGGAATTTTCAGCTAGTTGGAAGCACACAATCATGCACTATAAGTGGTCTAAGAGGGAGTCCATGGCTGGGACAGGAAAGTTTTGTACCTGCACAGTCTTTGCTTCACACCCAGTGTTTGATGTGGCCTGGCTGGCTGCCCTGTCTGGAGCAGTGTGAACCACATGTAACAGAAAAACACACACAAAGCCAGGTAGCCTCTAAACAGCCTTCATAATTGAAGGCAATAAAACACTATTGCAGTCTGGAAGTGCAAAAGAGGCAAGCCCCTGAACTACCGCTACTGCTCTCAAAAACCAGGTGGACGTCCATTAGGTGCTTAACAGCGTAACAAATTACCGAACACCCTGGCCTGCTCCTTTTCCACCTCAGGCTGTGGGATGGAATGTGGCCTAATGTCAACACAGGCGCAAAATTTACGAGCAGACAACTAGTGTTCAAATCCAATCCAAAACAGAAAAAAAATAAAAGAGGCAGGGAAAAAGGACAAATAGATAGGGTCCTCCTGGCCGTTTACTCTTCCGACAAGGGGTGGAGAGACAGATCACCCCCTTAGGCTCTGGATCTGTGTGTGTTTGTGTGTCTGCATCAGAGAAAGAACCGGTGTGTGTACGAGTGTGTGTGTGTGCATTCAGTGAGAATATGTCTATGTGTGGGCACTCTAGACAGACTGGGAAAAAGGAAGGGTTGTGGTTTTTGGACTACTAGCCACCTGTGCCATGATGTGGGATTTTCGGACAGATGCCGGGAACTTAAGGCAGCAGATAAATAGAATAAAGCAAAAAAATCACATGAAAACTTTACTCTGAGCCTCTTTAGTAACACTCTAAGGAAAACACTAAGCAGCCACGGCCGCCTAGCTCATCTCAGCATCCCAAACAAGCTGCATGTGGCAAAATACCACAGTGAAACATTTGTATGTATACAGGCAAAACTAATTAGAGTCAGTTCTGAAGAGACATTGAGGTTTTTCCTGATGACGCTGTTTATTTATAAAGCCCAGGAGAGAAAATGGAGCAATAAGAGGACTTGATGGGGAGGGTAAAAAGGTTACGAGCCTGCGAGTGATTACACTTTTTCACAGCTCGGCATTGGAAGGCTGTAAATCTGCTGTTAGGGAATCAGAAAGATGGTTAATGTGGCACTGGGAGCACTAACTCTTAGTTTTCCATGGCAATGGCATGCCGTTGCTGTGAAAACTTGTTGTGGGAGCGATCTTGTAAAACGATCATTTTTAACCCTCCCTTACTTCACATGCTCCTTCCCTCCTGGCCAAGCGTTATTGCCCTGTGGGCATCATCTGAATGGTGCAATAAAGCTAGTGATGGATGAGACTTGCCTCAACAGCAATACAGCCAAACCCATTGGACAACACCTGACCGCAGTCACATGATAAGGTCGATCCAATGTAGGCACAATTCCCACCTGTCTTTAAGTGACAATGGCAGGGTCACGCTGGCCCAGCTAATTACAGTCCATTGTAACTTAAACGGCCTAGTTACAAGTCATCGTTATTGCTCCAGGGGGCGCGGTGTTAAATTCTTAAGCTTTTATGTGAAGCAAAACTGTGAGATAGAAGCTTCAAACTGTTGCACAACAGGTATCTGGTTTCAGAATAATGTTTGTATTAAACTGCTGGACAAGACATGACAATGTGAGTTTGCTTTTCCCATTTAACAATGTGCTGGAACAAAGGGTGATGCATCAAGAGCAGGAAACATATTTGAATAAATATGACATCTAATTCAAACTGCATACAAAAAGTTACCTCATTGTTGACACTGCTTGCCATGATGACATCACATAAACAGGCTCTGCAAACCACTGACAGTAAACACACCCCAATGAAACAGTCATAAATCTTACTCCTCATAAATTGGACAGGTCTAGGCGGTGGTTACAATACGATCAACAAAGCATTCTTGTAGAATTACAAGCAAAAGCTGAAACCTTGGAATGTACAGTATACCTATGGTAAATGTAACAGACTTATCAGAGAGTAATATAATAATACACAGTAATGGTCCAGCTGGGGCATTGCTATTATTCTCTTTAGGTGGGTTGCTCTTTTGGCTTTTTGGACAAACAAAGGAGTGGCACATGGTGGGAAGAGGATGTTTACATGCTCACATGGGCATCTTCAATAAGTCAACAGTTAAAATTACAGTTGCTCTCTCTGTTTACAGTACAGGCTGAGCTGTCTCAAATACTTTTTTCTACCTCTGTAGACCAAACAAAAGTCCCAAATGCAGTCAAGTGTAAAAGAAGTCTATAGTATTTGCATCACAGTATGTGAGTGTGTGTGAGGAAGTGTGTGTGCACTCGAGCGTACACATGTGTAAGCTTCGCGTCCCTGCCAGAGCACTGCTTTCTGCCAGGTGTTTGAACTTCTGCATCACCTGGTGCTCCCGCTGCGTGAACACGAGTTTTGTTTCACCCTATTAAGTAAATAGTGTAATTAAGGGGCCTCAGCATTTAAAGTGTTGTGAACAGCCAGCAATTTGTTTGGAAGAGCAGCCAGGCTAGGCCCTGGGGCTCTGCAGCAAACAGGATGCAAAGGGCTAACACAGCAAGCCGGGGAATGCGGCATAATGACTGAGTATGTAAGAACATGTCTATGTAGATGACTTTTAAGCGTCAGTGCAAATCAGTCATTGAAAGATGTCCCGGGAGTTGTAAAAGAATCTCTTTGAGGTGAATGCGTATTTAATAATATTTTGCTAAGGGTGTGCTATATCATCACTTCATGCAATAATTGTAATGTCTGCATAACAAAGTTCTGATAAATTAACCCTGACACTTTGTCATACAGACTCTGATGTGAGCGAAGAGGAAATCTTTGTTGAGTCAAGTAAAGTAAAAAGTCAAAGTTGGTTACGCAGGCTTAACTTATTTGCCACAAAGGCATCAATAAGACAAAAGCAAGAAGCAGAGCTCAGCATAAAAAAAACAGGGATTACGAGTGAAGTGGCAACAAAGATCAACTCCTTATTAGTTTGTTCTCCAAATGATTTCCCACTCCACAAACAATCCTGCTCTGCCCTACCTTTCACAGCCAGGATGCTTCTCACTAAATTCTCTGCCTTTACGGCTGATCCAGGGTCAGCTGTGGGGAGTAAGGGATGGATAACCTCTTCCTGAGCCCCACATAAAACCCAGATGGCTGTGTGGAAGCTCTGATCCAAAAACTAGCTTACAACTCAATCACTGTGGTTGCATCTCCAAGTCCACAGTTTAACCCCCTCTGATGTCAGCCAAGGTCACAGATGCACACTTGAGAGGCAAAGAGAGCCAGGAGTGAAGTGCTGCCAGAGCCGAAGGAATTAGATCCGGGCTGAGTGGCCCTCATCTGGCTAAGCCGCGTAAGCAGCAAGACTAACAGGCTGAGGCATGGTGGTTTGGGTTCACAGACGTACACATACACATAAACTTGCATGCAAATGGACACACACATAAATAAGGTGATAAACAGACAGTGACACAGTCACACTCGTGTACACACACGGAAGGACTCCGAGGGCTACAGATGGTGTGCCCTGGGCCTGGTAACTGGGGCTCTGATTGAGCTAGTTTCAGATCCAGTGTGGAAGCTGCCACTGTGCAAAGGGCTCAGGGGTTGAGGAGGAAGACAAAGAACAGCGGAAGGAGTGCATGAGGCAATGAAAGGAGGAGGTGGAGTCTGACTCCTTTCCCCACATGGGGGATTCTAACATTTTTAGAACAACGTCAACATGTCACTGTCCATTTGCCCCTCTGCCCTGCTGCTCATGTGCTACCCCTGTGTCCCCACCTAATGCCTACCGATGCAAACACATACAACACACATATACAGACACCTACATATACACACAGAAAAAACACACACACTCGGAGCCAGCGGCCACTTCAGCCGTAATTCCGCTTGACTTCCGCTGTCTGACTGGCAGGAGACAGGGAGGGTGAGGACAACAAGCTGTGAATACGGGAAGAGACAGAAAATCATTGAGAAGCTTGCCTTTATGAATCTTTGATGAGAGAAAGTGGGGGCTTGTGGGGGCTTTGCCTCTGGTTAAATCAGAGCATAGTGCGTGTGGTGTGTGTATGACTGCCAACAGAGGTTGAGATAAACAGGGCCTGGACCCGGCCCAAACAATTGCAAACCCCGCAGTCGGGAACATTTGTCCCTGCAATTAGTCCCTGTCCTCCCAGTTCATGTTGCAGGTAAGTGGTGTTGTTGGTAGCTAGCAAAACAGTTTTTGCTGTGAGTGTCTTGGAGCCTGGCCTGGGATTTACGATGTACCACAGGTTGTTTTTGTTGTTAGTTTTTTTTTTTTTATTGTGCAAATAATGCTGGGCATCTTCCATTTTTAATTATGCAGCTGGCAGCACCTCCACAGATCCAACGCAGATTAATTCATCAATCAATCTCTGCACAGGAGGTCGACACAATAAAAAAACACTTCACACAAGGTTGCACATTATTTAACAGTAATTGCCAGTAAACTAGACAAATAGTTATCACATTATTCAGGCATTTTAACCAGCTTTAATTTCAACCTTTGACATACAAGACTATTTCATTGTTTCAGAAGTGCACTCGAACTTAGGCCACTATAGATTTTTGTGGGAAAAACGCTAATAATTAAGATTAAACTTGGCCTGAAAAGACCAGAAGACCCATCAAATAACTAACGGCATGCTGTCAGTGGTTTTATATACAACTTCACTGTGTACACAAGACCTGTGTATAAGTGATCACACATGCAACATGTCATTGCAAAACCAAGATTCTTGTGATTCTACTAATATAAAATAACTTATGATATGTTGACCACATTGGGTACTATTAACATTAACAACAATACAAAGAAAATTCACAGTATATCTTATATTTTCAGAAAAAGCCTGTT
>JBBDHI010000001.1:26473795-26485778 GCA_037177115.1 Craterocephalus stercusmuscarum
AATCAGCATCTCTTATCTTAAAGAGAACCAGTTTAACACATGCTAACAGGTCTGACACACTATCTGATAAATGACAAGCAACTATGAGTAAGTGTAAAAACAAACAACGTGACACGTTGGTATTATCCTGTTTGACACTCCAGCTTTCTGATTAACAAAGATAAATCATGTTGCAATGTCTTGTAAGGACATACTGTCTTACAAATACATTTCATGGGAAGTTGGACAACACCCAAATCCTTGTGGTGTTCAGTTTCTTCAGTTTATTGTTCTACCTTTGCACCTGTTCTGACTTTGGACACATGAAATTCCAATGATGACTCAGAGGTGGTTGTTTTAATTAAAAATACAAGACGTGTTACAGCAACCCTCTCTCACATCTCGGGAAAATGCTTTTTAATTGATGTCAAGCAGGTGCCAATTTTCTTCTCAACATGAGTTAGGTTATGTTACGAAACAAGCACAGCCGCAGAGAAGCTTTATCTCATCTGCCACCTGTGACAGCTCAGAATTCAGAGTCCCCCGTACAGCTTGGCTCATAGTAATGTGTCACCAATGAAGCCTTTTGAAGACTCGACTCATTGAGCTGTCGGCATGCACTGAGGTACTGCCGACCGACTTCCGATCACACAAGAACTTGACAACGCGATGAACTGTCTTAACCTGATCAAGAGTTGCCTTGGCTTCCATCTACATCTGTCAAGTTCAAACTTTACACTTCACCGCACATGTTGCTCACATACAGCAAAGTAAAGACACAATTTCAAGCTGCTGTTTGGACTAATTTACTTTAGGCTAGAATTACCACGGAATTTCATCTTTGTAGGATTCCGAAATGAAGGTGGATGACTGATTGACAACTTAAGTGCTTTTTCTTCAAAAGAACTTTATGGCTCCCGACAGTCTTAGGAGCAGACAGTGGAAAGGTATCCCAAATGCTGGGCTGCTTTGTTAATGGAGGAGAAGTTAGTGTTTTACAGTGCTCCCTGACAGTTCACACATGCTTTGAACCAGGAAGAAAGCATATAAGTCATAAGTCATATGACTAGAAGAAATAACATTAGGGAAATGATACCAGACATCTAAAGGAACCAACGTCCAAGTCTTTGTTTGTAAGCAAAAAAAGAGGTGAAAAGAGCAGTACTTAGCAGAGAGGCAAACTTGTGGTCTTATCTGCTGGACAAATCAATAGTAGCGTCTGAAAGCAGAGCAGAGTGTGCTGGGAGGGAGCTAGAGGGGCTACCCCTGGCCTGCTGCCCCCCAGGCCCCTCCTGGGGGGGTACCTGCCTGTCTCTTCACCCTTCATCTCTTCTGCTTCAGTGCTTCCATCCTGTGACTACATGCTCACACAAAAAGACACACATGCAACAAGCCAACATACACTCGGAAAAAAATAAGGCATCCAGTGACATCTTGTTGTATCATCTGTACAATGACGAGCAACAAGGAATCCAGATTCTTTAAAATGTTACAATGTGAGTGCAGAGTCATTTAACACATATAAGGACATATTTAGACAAATTCACACATGCACAAGTGCATATACAATGAGATGCATGAGGTAGATGTGCACACAGTCGTTTTTCCCCTGACACCATGTACTAGATGGACACAATGTGGACAAAGTACAAATGGCCTCCCACTGCAGTGATCTTTTACACAAGAGAGCAAAGAAAGCAGCATATAATGCACAACAGAGCATATCCTCTCCCTACATGACCAGAAAGCCCTGGAGAACAGTCCAGAGCTGAGCATAAGCAAAAGCAGGACCTCTCCAAACAGCAAGAATATAACTCTTAAAAGAAATGAAAAGGGGAAAAAAAGCAACCTTTCTCCTCATCCCTCCTTCACTTGCTGTTGCCTACTTACTTTCAATCACAGTTAACATCACAGAACAAGAAGAGGAGGGATGGGAGGAGGTGAAACACAAGCCTGCTGCACAATGCACTTGCCTGGCAGCTGCTTGGTCTGACATTTGAGGCCATAGGGACCTTGTTGAAAGAGCAGACGCTCACTGATGTACAGGCACAGGAACATGGCAACTACACAAGTGGCTGAAGCTGAAAAAAAACCTGCACAAACATATGACAGAAAAGAACAAGGGGAAAAGTAGAAGATGGCAGGCTCACGCAGAGATGTGTCTGAGTGTAGATACATGACTGCAAATACTTAGCGGAGTGGACATGGCCGACTGACATGCACTTATATAAAAGATGGCACCATGAAAACAGTGTCATGGATGTAAAATAGTAACATAAGACATACTGATTATTTCATTTCATTCATATAAAATATATCAGATAAGAATTGACTGATGGGCCAGCAATGACTGATTTGATTAAAACGTGTTAATGCTGCAGGGAAAATAAGAAAAGATTACTTTAACAAAGTTCGAGCAAAAAGAGACGGCAAATAAGGAGTGTTAGATAAGATGGGAGTAAAGCAGATGGCAACACAGGAGAAATGTACAAGATACAGAATGCAAAGTGAGAGGTACAGAGCAGGCAGCATTATGGTGCATCTCCGGCACACAGAAATTAGTTTCCGCAAAGGACCTCAGGCAGCGTTATGGAAATGGGTGGCTGGCAGCTTCTTTGGCTGACTGTAAACAGGATCTTGGCAAGGCATATAGCCGCTAGTGAGGCCTATGGAGACTAGCATCATCACTGTGCTGTGCTGTACAGCAATACTCCCACGGTCCCTCCTATCTATTTGGTTCCTTTGCTCCAACCTGCCCAAACTGCACTCCTGAGTAATTCATGAAGTGGAATGGGGGTGGCTGCGGAAGCAATGCGCACACATCCTGACACACAAATACATGACATGTTCCACATGTCTTCCCACAAAACTACAAAGAGCCCTTTTGTTTCTACAATTTAAAAGAGAAGAAAAAAAACATTAAGAAGTAGTGTGAGTCGTTGCATCACTTTGCAAACTGTTTTGGAGCAGATTAACCACAGAAGAAGAAGCTAAAGCAAAACTAAGGTAGCTAACGGGTTATGCTAGAGATTAGCTTGAGCTGTAATCAAGCTGTTCATTCAAATAACATGACATCTTGCACCATTGTCTACTAAATAGGTCTGTATTCAAACGCGATAAATTCCCCAATAATAAGGATATTTTTTGCAAATAAACTATGATTTTTAAAAAAATGCACCTAACAAAACTCACTCTGCATATGTTCAAATGTAGATTTCACTACAGCCATATAGATTGTTTGCATGTTTACTAGTCATGCAAAGGCTTCCCTCTTCACAGGAACCGATGCAGGCTTCTCTCTTTCCTCATCCTCATGAGCTGTGGCTGGCACAGTCGGGCCTGCATTATCTTTGCCACGCTTCATAACAAAGTGCATTGGTGTATTACGAGGTCTTACATAAAAGTAAACAACTTCATCTTGTGTCTAAAATATATGTCACTGTGATTGTGCAAAGCCGCCCATCAACACAGCTATGTGGGGTTGAAGGAGCATCTCTCTAATTAATGAGGGAGAGAGACCCAGAGAAAGAAAGGGAGAGGAAGTCTCTCTTCTACAGTTCTCCTTCAAACATGGGCCTCCTTCGGGACTCCATTGTTAGGACTGAGGCATCATGGGTAGCCTTATTTACAGATTTTAATTGCTCTGTTGATCTGTGGGTAAAACACTCAGTTGTAATCACCCCACAATAGAATTGTTGCTCTTTCTGACAATTGTTAAAAAATGTTCTACAGCGACCAGGGGAAAACAAGGAGGAAGGAAATGGAGAAGGGCAGAGACAGATGGCAGACAATGTAAAGAAAAACAGAAATCCAGCGAAAAATAAAATTAGGAGTAAACATTCTGGATGCAAATTCTCTCAGCAAGAGGAACTAATCCGAGCAGGCGGGAAGCAGGGATGAGGATGGGACTGTTGTCCAAGGAAATGATTGCTCTTCCACCTCAAAGTGACAACCATGAGAAGCTCACCGTTCCTGGACCTCCGAAGCGGAACCGCAGAGGAGACATCCACTGCAACCATCGCACAACACACACCTACAGACAGCTTGGGAATGAGGAGGTAGGTCACCTACTAGAAGAGATTAGTGTCACCAGGCAGAGGTATGAACATGGGACTGTCAACAGCAGTCACTGTTGATCTGGGAGGAGCTTGCACAACTCGCTCTCCAGTATACTCATACTGGTTTTAGAAAAGCTCTGCAGGTGTTAAGACCAGAGGATTCTCAAAATGAAACAGCACTGGGAGGAGCTCAGTTAGTGTCACTGCATACAGCACCTGAAGTTACCAGAAACGTTTTATATGTTCTGCAAATACTAATACCACAGAATACAACAAACAGAACGTAGTTCTTCTTACGAGGAACATAAAGCTGGTTAAAGGTTTTTCATTCCGTCTAACCACAAACTCCTTATCAAAATGATCCCACAGTTTCATTAACAAGTTTCTATGCAGTCTAAACATAACTGTGCAATTGCTTGTTTCAAAAGAGCAATCTAAAGTTGAGAATAGAAAAACAGAAACAACTCTGCATACAGCACAAAGTGTCATCGTTTTATGTTGTCGTTCATTTGCTGCAAAGATGTTTCAAACATTGCAAGACTAGAAGTCCCTCTGCGTTCTGAAAAGGCCTGTTTTACCTAAATGCGTCAAACTCTATCCTATTATTATGCCTGATGATAAAGGTAATACAAACAGCCCGTGCTTCAAAGGTCCATGAAAAATTAAACAGCCAATCAGCTGGCAATTATTCTCTTTAATCTCCTGGAGGCAGCCAATAGCGATGTGCCTCTGGTGGTGGCCTGGAAGGGATTGGCGCCTTTAGTTCTGCACATTTCTCAATCCTAACACTTTGCATAATGCTCAGCTCAGGATAAAATAAAGTAAAGGCAAACTTTATGAACTCTTTCATTTTTCCCTTTTTGTGTAAATGCTCTGTTTTACATATTGATACTATTAAAGCCCTATCGGTCAATGTTCCGTTTATTTCATCTAGACTACAGAGTGCTTAGAGACATTTTAGCTGGACATGAGGATGCTTTGTTTATGTTGCAAAGGACCAGATCGATGACTCATTTAAGCCACAAGATGAGTCATTGTGGTGTTTAGTAAAAGCAATATTTATTGTATTATCATCAGAGCTTAAGGGTGTTAAGTGTGTGCAGTTGATCTTCACTTGTCAATGCCCCCTGTTGACAGTTATTACAATGTATTCATAGATTACTACAGATGCTGATCAGCAGCTGCAAAAATCACTTAATTTCCTGCAGCCGCAATGTGAAAACAGGAAATTGATGATCCTTGCAGCTGCCAGGAGTCATGCTGTAATTAGAAGGTCACAGAAACAGCAAATAAGAAAAAGGAAAGAAAAGAAAACACAACTCTCTCTGCTTCTTTGGCAAGTCACCTGTGCTTTACCCACCAGTTTAAACCCTGTCACTTGCAGCCACACTACCCTTGCAAATACCAACTCCCTCCCTTAATCGATGAGTGTGTGGAGCTCATCAATGCCAATGATTCCCCCCGATCTTAATTAGAGAAACACATCAGATACAAATGACATCTTGAGTCAATCAAAAACTGCTGGGGACTGGGCTCATAGAGGGAGGCAACTTTCTGTCTCTTCTTTCACAAAACGAGCACAAAAACCGGCATTGTAATTTTCAGCTAAGCAGCATTGAGCCTTTGTATTAAATGTAAGCAAAGATTCCCTCTGGATTGCAAATTAGTCAGCAATTCACTCAGCAGAATCGCCAAACACGCTTCCTAGATGTGTTGATGAAATATAGATGGGGAGAGATCTTACCAAGTCCCTCTCCGACTCCTCCACCTGACGTTCTTTCCTTTACTCTTCGTCTCCATTTTCCACTCCATCTCTTTTCTACTCTGTGATAGCAGATGGATAGTGGCGTAAAAAGCAGAAGCAGGCTGACAGGCTCCTTAGCCGCATGGCTGAGTGTATAACTAGCAACATTAGTGAACACCTATACCCAAAGAGCCCGTCAAAGACACGGTATTCAGTGCGGCACACGTGTACATGTAAACACACACACACACAAACCTCACTGACAAATGCTGGTACACACATGTTCATTTTATTGGCAAATATGTGCACACTGACGCTGATGTGCTTAGATACATAAACACATATGTTCACACACTCTTCCATGTCGCAAAGGCACTCACATACACACAAACGCACACACAAATACCACTAAAGAAGTCAATAGTGCTGATTTTCCTTGTCAGCTCTTCGGCAGGCACTGGTTTTAAAGAGACATCAATCTGTGATGTCAGCACTTACCTAATGAACCCTCTCAGATCGATGCAGGCACTGGTCTGCTACAGTCTGCCTTCACTGCCTGACTTGTTTTTATTTTTACTCGGACTCCGGATTGGACCAGGCCAAAACATGTCCAGGTGTGTGTCTTCACATGTGCTCTCAGCTGCATACATCCGATCAAAAATATGAGCTAAAAATCTCTTTTATAGCGTGTATGAGCTTTTGCAAAAAGCAAACGTGGAAAGATTTATACACAAAATATAGGGATGCCTGCTTATGTGCTTGTGCACAAATGATGTCTTAGACCTTGTATACAGTAAAGGATAAGCACTTGCATACTTACTCTACAATACCCTATGTATTTTTACTTGTTACAAAATATATGTATGTTTTTTATGTTTAGACATTTTGTGAGTCCAGAGAAGAAAGCTGCATATGTAGATATATCTAAGCAAGTGTGTATGAATGTGGTTTAAAATGCTTAAATAAAACGATAGGGTAGATCGTGTATACCTTTGCAATCATTTTAACTGTTCTGGCATATATCATCCTAACAGAAGAGCATCTGAGCATCTCTGTGCTTAGAAACCTGTGCTGATGTCCCTTCTTTTCTGCTAAAATGTATCAGTTCATAGGCCGACTGGCAGCGGCGATGACTATGGAGGCAGCAGTGTGAGATGCTGTACAATTAGATTAGTTCCATTTCCTTTGATCGCCCTCACCCTGTCCCGTCTTGCTTGTGACACTTCAAATGCAGGAGCCTTCCTGTGCCACTTAATTGACCAGAATAAACATATTATATTGTGATAAGTGTTGCGATTGTAACAAATTGTACGGCGTGACTGACACAAATCACAGCATTAGCTTTGCCTCTCTTGTCGGCGGCCTCCTCGTGTCTTTTCAATAAACAATCCGGTAGACGGAGGAAGAGAGAAAAAGGCACAGCAAGGGAGGAGAGCAGAGAGGAGAGAGGAGGGATTGATGGTGGGTGAGGCGAATGGGAGTGCTGTGGCCATGATCTAACGTTTACCCACTTAACCATTCAAAAAGTCATCTTCTTCCATCAGCGCCTCACCCGGCGCTGCATGAGAAACATTATCTTTCCACAGGAGCTATCATTCACAGATGGCTTCCCCCTTCTCAGCAGCCTGCCACCACACATTTCCAGCACTGGATATTGTGTATGTGTGCTGATATGTGCGTTTGTTGCTGGGTTTTTTTTGGTTTTTTTTACTGTATTCATGTGTATTGGCATGGGCATTCAAATACTTCAGTTAACTAAAAGGACAAGAAAGACGAAACTGCCTGTGCATGCGGAATTTTGGAACTTTTATTGCGTATTCATGTGTGTAGAGATGAATGTAGAGGTTCGAAGGTAGAGAGAGTGGAGCGCTGGTGGAGGGATGAGGGGGAAGGATGTGAGGGAGGCTGACGTGTTAATCAGTGAATCAGCGTCCATTCACTAATGTCTGCCAGTGTAAATAAGGCCCTCATCTCCTGCCGTCACATACGCTGGCTTTCCAGACCATTAGGCCCGAGCTGGCTGGCTGAGGCGGCCCAGTGCTCGCAGGAGACTCATTTACGTGTCTATAGGCATCTGTGGCTGGTGATAGGGAGCCCACGTGAAATTAATGGGACTATGGGTGCTGCCAACCAGCCAGGCAACTCTCCTGCGCCCAAACACACACACACATACACCAATCACCAGCATGTACGCTTGAATGCATGAGCTTGTACACTCTCACGTGCATGTACACACCCACCCACCCACACACACACTCACACACACAGACATGGTCCTGCACACATGCAGAGGTTTTTATGCATGCCGGGTAAACTAACCTTTGCAGTAAAGATTTTGCAGCTTTATTAGTTTAGGAAATGGCTGTAATTAAGGATAATTCATAATGGCTGCTTCTCCCCTCTCTGCGGTATTAAAAGGGGGCTGGCCTAAATTAGTCTGCTTGCATTTGTGCACCAGGGCAGTAAAATGTTAGGAGTGAGGGATTACATAGGCACAGAATGTGAAGCGGAGGCCTTTGCGAGGTACCAGTATACTCTATGGTCAGGAGGCCAAATGAGGGCTACAGCACAAAAAGTCTTATCGCATCCTTTTTAAAAAAAATTGCCTTTTATGCATGCAACTGCACATCATGAAGGAAAACTTGAAGGAAAATAAGCATAAATCAGAGCAGGTATGGCAGTCCATTTCACCTTCTACTGTTAAAAAATGTGCTATCTCTGGTGATGTGCACTTTAACCTGCAGAATGTTCAGTGAGCCAAACAAGGAATCAACTCTGGATACTTTTCTATTTAAAAAAGCATCAAAGAGTGGATGATTTTTAAAGTTTGATTACATGACAAAGCTTTGTGTTGTTCTGCAAACAATGCAAAAGTGTGTTCTGTAACAAAAATAAACATACTTTTGAGCCTCACCAAATTAAACAATTTTTGGCTTTAGATGACAAACGTGAGACGGGGACATGTCCTCTACCTTCCAAAGAGGATGTTTGAGTCTGGGTTGAGCCGGCTTCCTTCTCTCCTCCCCCACAGGGGGTGAGACACGAAACCAGAGGATGGGATCAATAAGTCCACAGATCCTGCCAGCTCCTCTCCATCATTACCACTGATGAATAATAGAGGACAGCCTCAACCTCTTAAAGATTCTTGTTATGACTGACTGTGCACACAGAGACTCCCAGATGCAGAGGGAGGGTAGGTAGATGTGACATGAGTTATATCCGGGTCAATCACGGATGTCATAGGCATTTAATCTAGAGCTGCACAATATATTGAAAATGTATAGTTACTGCAGTATCAACATGTGCACTGTAAATATCAGAAGGGCATTCTGACTTGAAATAAGACAGACAGAATTCCCATTTTATTCCACTTAAGAGGATATTATATAATTAACCTGCTTGTACAGGTGCACAAGTACTTCTTGTTGTTGCAGTTGTTGTTCTTGTTGTTGCAGCTCGGATCAGAAGTATTTATTTATACATTGAAAGTGTTATTATTATACATGTAGCAATATTCAAAAGGAATATCACTAATTTTCCAAACTTTACATAGTCTCAATCAATCAGTGCCTTCTCACAAGTCAATGGAAAACAACTACCACTGATCAGCAGCAGCATCTAACAGGAGGGACACAAAACGCTGGAGCACTGTGATCAACACATCCAAACTTTGAGAGTTCCTCATTTCAGGTTTGACAACACACCTGTTTCACCTTTGACTTCTCAGATATGACCACCACAGATGCCCTGACCGTCGGCCTATTATGATTAAAAAAAACACACGTTGTTGCTTAAAGCCACACACAATTGATGATGGAGTAGCAACCCATCCAAAATGTGATTTCCACACTGTCCATCGCATCTTTCACACATTATCGATCACCTTCGCTTGTAACATTTTCTGTTAATTCTGTTCACCCACACTAAATCTATATGTGTGCATTTCAAAGCAGGCATCTGAACCGAGCAAAGGCTGCCTCAGCTCTGCAGGCAAGACAATCACTGTCAATCTACCTAATGACCAAGTGTCTGCTGATGCATGCTAGTGAAGTGGGGAGAGTCCCTGGGTGCAAGATGAAGCAGAATGAAGAGCATCCACTCCTTCTCAAAGCGTTGAAAGAGCATGTAAACCCCCCTGTTGGAGCTTTCCCAATGCCTCTCACTTCCCTCTGCAACTTTAGCTCGATCAAAGAGAATGGGGCACTTCAGTAGAAGGAGCACGGATCAGCTAGGGCTGGGGTAAGTCCCATACTGGAAGGATGCAGATTGAAAGTTGAATTCAAGAGTATTCTGCCAGAATGCATTTCCTTGGCTATCAAAAGAGCATTCTAACAATAAATGGCACAATCAAAAGTTCAAGTTGGTTAAGAAAGAGCAAAGGAGGAGCAGCAACTTGCAATACCCAGGGGTCTGTTGTTGGTGCTGTAAAACCCTGGCCGGTAGCGCGGCCAGCCCTACCGCGCTCGGTCCGCTACTTCTGCCAGAGGATGTATGAGATTGAATCAGCCCTGCTGGTTCACTGGCTGCTTCAGCAGCAAAATAAATGACAAGGCAAGTGCTGGTGAAAAGAGTGTGAGGGCAGCCCAAAGGTGTGACCCCACTGATGGGATGAGAGGCAGTCCAGATCAGCCAGACACGCTATTAGAATCTGAGACAGAGGTGGGAGGCATTTAGAGAGAGAGAGGAAGAGATAGAGGGAGAGCCATGGTGTCACTTTATCAAATTCTTCCCTGGCACACGGTAACAGAGGTCAGCAGAGGAAAAGCATGGGGGCAGAGTGTAAAGCTGAGTGAAAACACAGCGCTGCTCTAATACCTTTCATAAAGAGAAAAGCCTGCTCATCCGCCAGCCTTGATTAAATATAACCTGAGTGCTGAAAAACTAACCCTCACTAGCGCACACAGGCCTAAGTTTATGTGAGCATGTGTGTGTCTGCGTGTACGCTCGGCAGGGTGAGGAGGGTAAAAGCAATTTGCGGAGATCTTGTTGGGTGAGTGGAGTGTATGTTTTTGTGGCATCTAGGGCTGAACAGAGAGAGGTGTGGATGCTTGATGTGCACATCCTGCCCTGTGGTCTTTGACACCAGCTGGGCAGCTCTGGATGTGTTAGACTTCTGGTCTCCTGAAATTAATGCTGTCATCAGCAGCTGGATTAAAGTGAGAGCATGTAACTTTAGGCGAGGAAGGGCCACTGTTACTGCACAGGGCTTAGAAATACATAACGGTTTGTTGCTTTAAAAACATCACACTTTCAACATTATTGTATTTTTTGGAAAAATGTAAGCTACAATCTAAAATCCAAACTGTTTTTATTCCTAATGTGTGAGTGTTTAAGAGCTCTGATGAACTCATCGGCTTTATTTGTAATCATTATGTTGACAGTGCTCAGGGATAACTGTTGCAAACAGGCTTCTGCATCACTTTCCATACAAATAATTAAGAGTATATTCTCTTTCAGATAGACAAAGAGCCCAAAATATGCTTTGAAATTTCAAAAGTAAATGTAAAAATGGAAATCAACAGCCTAAACCACTGTATTTAGAAGCCACCATGATGCTTTATATTTCTTTACCATTTGAAACATCAAAATCATACTCTGAGACGCAGATCACGAAAATGATTATTCAGCTTTCCATGAATAACATGGGGTAACTTGGGACCTCTTTTTTAAAACAACTGTCAAGTATATACAAAGTGAGTTTTTGAAATATCAAACCAAACAGAAAATCAGCCTTGTCTCCATGAGGTGGTTTGCAGCAAATTAATTGCTCTGCATAATATTGTCAGATGAGGGGCTGTTCAGACTACATTACACAAGGCTCTAATAAACATATCACAGGCTGTAGCGCTTGCTAAAACCCAGACTATGAAGACATCATAAGCTAAACCTTGGCAACAAACAAAAGAAAAATTAAAGGAAAAAGAATAAAGAATGTTCTCATTTGAGGACTTTAAAATGTTTCTTTTATTAGTGCTAGCACTGGCCATTTCAGCAGGGGGAACGGCTGATACCACAGATTCACTGATCAGAAATGCTGGTTAAATTCTTCTGTTCACTAAGGTTTGTTCACATATTTGTCTGCATATGGCGCTAAATGCATCCACTCATATTCAAAAAGGGAATTTTCTAGGGATGCTCCGATCATACTTTTAGCCACCGATACCGATACCGATCACCCTTGAGTGCCGATCACTACCGATCA
>JBBDHI010000001.1:26493463-26508502 GCA_037177115.1 Craterocephalus stercusmuscarum
CAACCAAAATATATTGAGGAAACTGAGCTGTGGTGGAGAGTGCTTGAATGCCCGACGTGTCACTTGTTCTTGACACTGGTGGATATTTTATGTATAATCAGATATGCCAGTTACTTGACAACACCATCTGGGAAAATTTTAATGCACATTCGGCAGGATGGAAGATATTAATTTCAAGTTTTGTTCACTCCTGACCACCGGCACCTGAGGGTAAGACTAAGTCCTAAACAGGCCTTAATATCAGGCTCAGTGTCCTGCCCGAGGCTGCTGTCAGAGTGTGATGAATCAGACACACCTGATGGCTCTATCTCTAACAAGAATCTCTGAATCCTCATCAGAGCACTTACTGAGTCGTGATTAATTCCCTCCAACACTGCTGACAGAGAAGGTGCTTCATCTGTTGCTATTCAGTTGCCTAGCTGGGCCTCGAGCAATAACAGACAGGCAGAGACGGAGCATTTCAGACAGAAAGAAAGCAAGAGAGAAGAAGGTGCAACGCAGTTTAGCTGCTGGTAAAACAAACAATATTGAGAGTATTGTACTCTAAAAGAGAAAGAACAAAGACGGCAAGTGATCTGTTGGCAAACCTTTCATTTAACAAAGGCAGTACTGTGAGATCAGCAGATGAGGATAGAAGATGGAAAGTAATGAGGGGGTATGATGGAGCAGTAAAGAAAAATGACAAGAACAGAGTAGGATGCCAAATAAAGAAAATGGCAGGCAAACAACAAAGGGATTACTGGAGAGACATGATGAGACAGGGGGATGTTCGTTATATGGTAAGCAAGGGAGACAAAGAGCAGCATCTTCTGACACCTTTACACTTTAATTGAGAAAACAAGAAATTAGCGCTGGCTCTTTGCGTTCTCTCTTGAGGTCGACTAGTTACACAATTAACAGTCACGGGCAAAAATGTGCACATTATGTCGAAGACACATATGGGATGCCCAAGCAGAAACACATTAAAACACAAGTCCTACTGTAAGTGTTACACACTGTGTTTGTGCTGGAACTGTTACAGACTAACCTCTGATTTGTTGAAGCATTTCAAACAAAAACTGATCTATGATCCTTTCAAATCCACTAAACATTATGAAAAACAAGACAAAAGCACTAAAAGCTAAAATTAAAACTTCTTAATAAGCCCTCTAAGATAATGCTTGATAACGACTGAGATAAAGATCTGCCCTTACTGGTAGTTTGAATTTTAGTAGCTGGTCGTGAGGGGCTACAGTAGTGCTTACTAATGATTTCCAGGTACCAATGTGTCTGTTGTACTCGATTAGAAAGCAGGAGGTCGGGGGTATCCGGTGCTATGGTGGTTGGTCTCCAAGGCTGAAATGGAGAAAAGCCAAATCAATGCTAGCTGTTCTACCCCTGTCATCGCTGATATCATAAGAAAGTGCTAATTAACTTACTGCAACCTCTGGAACAGCTCTGACCAGAGGGCTAATGTAGCTTAATCGCATGTGGGGCCTTGTGCTTACTTCCCCAGGACTTTCTCCCTTCCCAGTCAGAGTTAATCGATTGTAAACTGCAGCTGAGGTCACGGCAGCCCACAACTTCCCCTGCTGACCCTTCCACACCCCCGGGCAGGACCTTAATGGAGCCATGCTCCCCAGAAATCAATACTCAAACTGGGCATGGATCACAATATGAGCCACTCTTGATGGGATCTGACAAGAGGGCTGAGCTTTGAATGTCTGACTACAAGGAGAAGCTATTAGATTATATAAGCTACTGCTTTAAAAATTGCTTAAAAAAAAAACTTGTTGGTAAAAATTACCAACTGCAAATATGAACGAAGAAAATTTGTTGGGAAATTTTCTCTGCATGCATGGTTTGCTTTGTTTTGGGTGTCTAGGAACTTATGTCTTGATGCGGCGCGTGCAGAAGAACACATGTCTGCTACTGGGCGATCTGGTCTATCGAGACTTCTAAGCCCACGCAGAGTGGGAAACGACCTAGAAGACAACAGCAGCAATAACCAATAACGCAACCACATTAATTCCTCCTCACCTTGGGAGGACCTGTTTGAGTGGCTGTGTCCCGTTAAGATTAATTCCCGCCTAATACTAATTGGTCCGTCGGCTGGGAGGGCCCTGAGGGAACAGTTCCCTTTGGTCAATTCTCGCTGGGGCTCGCCACCATTGGAGGGGTGCTGATGAGCTGGCGTTTTTATCAGTCGCAGCATTCCACCAGAGCTCCCTCAGGGCTCTCCACAAACTATAATTAAGTCTCACACAATCCATAATTGCAGTGTTTACAATTACTGTAGAAGAACACAGACAAGAGGAGGAAGACAGAAGGATGTACACATGGAAATGGAATAAAAGAGCAAAGAAAGGACGAAACTGAAAAAAGTACTCGCTTGGCCCAACATAAAAGGTGAAAAATTCATATTAAAATCTCTTTCTCTAATGCCCCATCTTCACTCACTTTGCCTTAATAAGCTCTCAGGGCTGTTTGGCAGGAGTAAAGCCCATCACTTATTTATTTTTCCCAGATAGCCCTATTAATTTTCCCCAGGCCTGGAGTGCTACAGCAGACAGTGATGTGGACTGGATCTGCCGTCCCTTGGGCCCTCCTCGAGGAAGAGCCGTAAATGACCCAAATAACGGGTACTTTTGAAGGCTGCAGAGAGGCGCCGGCACCATTAAAACTAAATGAAGTGTTTATTAGCCATGCCGACAGCATTCTAAGCAGTGCCAGATCAAGGGCAGTTACAGTTAATGTGTGTCTCCGAAGCATTTGCTATTTGTTTAGCCTCGCCAATGGGCCTGGAAGCACCAAAGGACTGACTTTTTCATGCTTTCTTTCATGCATTTCTCTTGCCCAATCTCCCCAATTCTCACACCTGGTCTTCACTCATCTGCTTTTTTACATCCCTTATTTTATTCCCAACACCTTCCATGTAAACTCCTCACCACCGGGCTCCCTTTCCTGTCTTTCCAGCAGGGGAGAGCCTGTGTGTTGTGGTTTTCTCTTGGATCTCAGAGCCACAAATGTAAGGGAGGTGTGACAGCAGCAAAGCACACAGAAGGTAGAATAAAAAGAAACATGTTGAGAGTTTCTGCAGAAAGGGGGCCCATTACACCCTCTGTGTACTGACACCGTCTGCCGGCGCAGGAGACTCTCTGATGGGGAACCAAGAGCTGCTTTTAAGGCTCTGATTGTGCCTCATTCTGAAATTCCCCTTAAAAGTTTTCCTTCCCTCTAATTACATTCTTCGTTTCATTTCGGCTTTTCAGACAAACTGCCAGAGAAGCTTTTGGACACGGCAGAAAAAAAAAAAGAGAAAAAGAATTAGAGAGCGGGGTTCACTTTCACTTTCTTTTTTTCTTTTTATAAGGTTTGAGTGCTGAAATTAGATGAAATGAGGAATAAACTACCCATTTATCTTCTTTATATTTTCCTCTAATAAGCAGAGTTATTACACAGATGACATAAGACAGACATTCACATTTACAAAAACACATTTCATGGCAAATACACATACCTGAAATGGCTGGGTGGCAGTTTTGATGATGCCTTAAAAATTCGTTGGTGAGTGTTATTTTCTCATTAGCTCATATTTAACATTTTAATGCAATATTTCTTTTCCAAGTTCTTGTATATTTTCCCCCCACAATAATACCATACGAGTGAGAATAATGACACTCATTTAGAGCTGAATTAAAAGTTCAAACAATGAAAGCTGTGAAAACTTTCATATACCTCAAAACACATATTTTTCCCCCCTTCGCACAGATCTCTAATTATTTTTCATAACCTCAAGCAGTGTACAGTAATATCCCAGCTCCATGTTCTAACTTGCCTGTCTATGGCTGACACCATTTAAAGCAACCTCCACCCTTTCTGCCCCCATTTCCCCTCAACACTCTACTTCTCTTCTCGAAAATGAGTCGGAGACTCAACAACAGTTGCAAATGGAGTTCTTTGGCAAATTGCGGGGTTTCCTATGAAGATTGATGTTGGACGCAGCACACTTCTGAAGTCAGGGGCTGCAATTACAATCCAGAGTGATTATCCTTGCCCATTAATAGCAGCAGATAGCATGTCACAATCAGGGATGTGCATAATTAATCAGTGGTTACTCTTTGCGCAACCCCTCCTCCTCCGTCTCCTCTCCCCCCTTCTCCTCTGGGCTATTTTCAATGTAAAACAGGGTTACGGACAATTCCCAGCAGTGCAACTAAACGCACCGCCCAAAGCTTACAAGACGATGGGAGTCTCACTATTGACAAAACATCACTGACTAGTAATGAACACAGTGAGGGCTCTAACTAATTCTTGATTTCTTCATTTATCATCCCCACACACTATCACAAACGAACACCTTCACTAAGGTCAGTTAACATTAGGAAAAACACACTCCCACTTCAGCACACTTCTAAGAAGACATTATTTATGTTCTCTTCTTCTGATGATGTTAGCGTACTCCTTTTAAAGGGGGCAGTCTAATATCATCACCATTATTTTTCACTTTCTTTTTCATGTCCAAATAAAACCCTTCAGGCGAAGACGTCAGAGAGGAAAGAATTTCTCACAAATGGAGCTCCTTTTTATTCTTTGCACATCTTCACCTGTCCTGGTTTAACACACTGTTTGTAGATCACTATCAAAGCTTTCCTCTCTCTTTATTTGACCTTCCTCCCCAGAAGAAAGCAGGTTGATTCCCTTCACAACAAAACAACACTGTCAAACCCAAAGCTCACTGACTTTCAAACTTTCTCTCACCATACACAAGACTTTCTGCACACCATTCCTCTGGAGAACCAGGCCCTCCATCAATGCCAAACCCAAACCGAGGAGCTTCGGCTCAGTCACTGTGATTTATATAAGTTATTATAGCCCATTACAGAACAAAAACAGGACAAAAACCCACTTCACAACACAAGCCGGCCAAACAATGGGACCACAGTGGTGAGCGCTGCTGTACGGGCGGGTAAAGTCCAGCACATGCCTGAGTCTCCACTCATCACACATTGTCTTTAATCTAATTCTACACATGGTTTTGTTTCAATCCGAATCAAAAGCTCTCATGTTAACAAACCATAACAGATCTCCCTTAATCCGCCCGGCAACAAAAGATGGATGGATGCAAGAGACACTCCGCCTCTTCGTCCCTGAAATCACACCTAATTTGCATACAGAACACTTGCTGGAGGAAAGGGCATATATTAAAGCCATTATTTTGCGTTGTTCTCACTGAAAAAAGTTTGCATAATTGTGTTTAGCATTATGTGAGATGGAGACTCGCTTTCCGAGAGCAACTTAGCAAATCCTTCCTCTTGCTGCTGGCCATCCATACTCCTGCATTCTCTTGATAATGCTGTAGTAGACAAATAGGGACTTGTCTCTCTCAGTAACCAATGCAGAGACACCACCGCTTCAAAGACTTGAATGCTGAAATGTTGCTATTTGTGACCTTCTTAAAAATGTGTCCTCCACAAAACTAGTTATACAAAAAGGTGTTCAAACTTGAAAACTGCACAGAACAATGCAGATGTTATGTGGCAACTTAACAGAAAGTGATTGAATAAAAATATTACTATTAGCTGTTTATACAGTAGCATCTAAAAGTGGAAGCCACTAAACATAACAGGGGTGAGAGAAGAAGTATATATTTCTTAAACTTTAGAATCCATTCACTAATAAAAAAAAAGGAGTTTCAAGGTATATATTTTTTTGTTTTCTTTGCCACCCTTCTGTGTTTTGTACTTTTTGTTTTGACACCATTGAACAAGTGCTAGAATATTAACTGGTTGCTGCCGAGGTTAGCTATCACTTTCAGAGTTGGTAGTTTAATCAATATGAAGCATCAAGAAACTCTGCAAAGGTAAAAAAGGGCCTGTTTTTCAGCAAATTACATCATTTAGATTAAGTTTGAATATCACATTTTTCAAGGAGCAAAACAGGGGCAGGATTTGACTTGTTAAACATGTATCACCAATCGGACACAAACCTACTAAAACAAACACAATGGCTGATCAATGTACACTGCAGGTATTTAATAAACAAAATAAAACCTGCAAATGCTGGGCAAAAAAAGAAATAAACTAACTAATCCTAATTAAAGCCACAAGCAGCGTTGGAGGCCCACGCAACTACGGCGCCGCTTGGTCTATTGTGCCACCGCATCCACCAGCCCCTCCCTCCCCACACACCTCCCGGCGATCACCCACTCACCATCGCCATCAGCGGCGTGTGTCATCATGCAGCAGTATCAGCACTATCTCCTCATCTCTCTGCTAGAGTCAGTGCAGCTTCGCAGTTAGTGTAAATCCATCAAAAGCTTCTGGGATCATGACTGATTGATGTGAGGTAGTACTGGAATGTTTTATGATAAATTCAACTCATTTGGACCTTAAAATGACTCACGTCCAGTTTATAGGGGGCGGGGCTAAAGTCATGACAAAATCTGGACACTTTGACTGGGTCAGGATGGAACTGGACTGACCCATGTTCAGTTTGGTGCAGATCAGGCATTGTAAATAAGAGACTGAGAGGGACACTAATTGATGGTGAAACATCAAAGTTTAAACGGGGGCCACAGCCAAACACCATCATCTTTGAGAACGTTTTTGATCAAAAGTGACATGCCTTGGAAGTCTTCACACCAATTTTGAGGTCAGTATGATAAAATCTCTAGGAGTTCATTCAAATAGACATATAAGGGCAAAAATAAACAAAACTGACAGTTTTGTCAAGATGGCCGACTTCCTGTTCAATTTAGGTTATGGGTCCAAAAGACTCTCTTGTAGGTCCTCATAAGTTACAAAAGTGTGTTGAATTTTGTTGATGCCGGTCAATCTGGTGGGCCTGGCTTGCTGATTGAATCATGGTAGGGGTGCTATTGAGCCATTTTGTGGATTTCCCAGGATTTTGTCATTTTAACCAGTTAAGGGCATAAATGTCAAACAAGCCAAGATTCTCTCAAATAATTCATTTCCTGTGCTAGGGACAGTGACTGTTTCATGACCAGACTGACTCAAAAAGTTCAGAGATATTGGGGTTTGAGTCAAAAACATTAGTTCCTTTTGCCAGCAGTGCTGGGCATGTTATTTTAAAAAACTAATACATTTTAGTCACTTGTTACTTCTCCCTACAAAGTAACTGCATAAGGAACAAAGTTACGGTATTATACAAATAACTAAATACTTATTAAAGTAATTATTCCATTACTCAAAAAAAAAGAGTTAGATAACTGTATAGATATGTGGCCTTTAACGTAGCTAATGTAATTGAATAAAAGGTAACATCTGATTAATTAATCAGATGTTACCTCTCCCACTATGATGTTATTTATTTGAGAAAGTTTTGATAACTTTTAATCACACATGCCTTCTAAACATTCTGACCAACTTTGGTGCCTCTACCGTAAAAAAGAAAATGGCTACTTAGACCCAAAATGGCCAAGAGACTTTTTCGTTTGTACATGTACAAATTGTCTACTGAGTTTCATAAAAATCGGTTACATGCAGTGTCGGGGCACTAAAATTGGTGGCACTGTCTCGCAATTTTGCCCAAACAGTCCCGAGCACTCCAAAATACAAAAATGTCAGATATTCCAATTCTGTGCCCCAAACATATCCCGTACTGCCCCTAGAGGCAACTCTATGACTCACACTTTAAAGGCATGTTGTACATGTGTGCTTAGCTTCCAAATCAGATACTTTATAATTTAACAGCATACATATTTATAAAATGGTTGGATCACAGATTGTGTTTTGCTGTCTGCTTGATTCAGCATCATAAAATGTACGAATTGTACCATGTATTTACAGAACAATGATGCCATGGCCAAGATAACACTCGTGCAATCAGGACTTTTTTTCCCTCCTTTTCACATATTTGCTTATAAATAAATCCAATCTGGATGAAAATATTTCATTGGGACAAATTTCATAACAAGGTAGTTCTCACTAAGGAATATGGGAAGAATTTTCATAAATCCAGAAGATCACTGTTTCATTGGACTGATACTGGCTAAACTGTATACTGATGGGGAGGAAGCTTTTATGAGATCACAATCTGTCCTATTAAGGAAAAAAACATATAAACAGTGTAGAACGTAACTCAAATTTAAGCTTTGACTTAGCATTATTTTCAAGCACTATGGGAGATTTTTAAAGGACTGCTCACAAAGAAGCAGGGTACACCCTGGACAAGTTGGGAGTCCGTCGGAGGGTCAACACAGAGAGACAAGTACTCAGAGTCAGGCTCAATCCAAGGAGAATTTGGAGATACCAATTAACCTAGTCTTTGGACTGAGAGGAGCTCCCGCATACATAGGGAGAACTTACACACACCATACAAAAAGGCTTCGCTCAAACCTGTGATACCTGAAAATTACAGCTATATCAAGCGGTATGAAGAAGTTGATCAACAGAAAAATAAAAATGGTTTTACTTGTTGTTGTGTATCAACAGCACAGTTCATTGATAATGACTTCAACACGAAAATAAATTACTACCTGCCCACACAAAACATGGTTGCCACTCCTGCAACTGACACAATGATGAGTGTATGTACCCAAATGTTGTCTTATGAAAATCATCTGGGTAGGAACTCAATGACTCAACTCTTACAATCACAGTGTGACAGCAGGCTTCAGGAACGTGCACTGTTTCAAAACCCACAGCTGAGGGAATTAGTCAGAGCTAATGTGGCCACTTTGCGAGATCAAACGATCAAGAGTTAAGTCACTTGCAGCAGGCCTGGGTAATAAGCATCCAACAACATGTCTGTGCAGGAGGTCTGATTTGCACAATCTTCACACTTAAACTCTAGCAATAATGACGAGAACCTGACTTGTACATCTGTTCATGACAGCCACCTCAGGCTAAATATGCAAGGGCTGATCAAAACATAATTCATTATGTTGATGAAATGCGCTTTTTATTTTTACAACCTCACCGCCTCCATCTTACTCACACTCACACAAGGAGTTTCTTTTACAGGTGGTGAGATTTTCATCTTGATTTCCACCACATATCTCTGGGATGTGCAGTAACTCACCCAGCCTGACTTGCTGGGCCCTGTTCTGTCCCGGGTGCCTCCAGGGGTTTTAACGCACACCTGTGTGTTGAACAGGACTCAAGCCGTCCTGAGCAGCATTTTTTAGTGTTGTCCTTCCCTCCTGGTGACTTGAGAGCAGCAGCACTGAACATGAAAAAACATAAGCCTGAGCCTTCTTCAAACGCATACATAAAGGCCTCGGTGGATGCTTTTATCATGTTGCACATTAGCCTTGCTCCATTCATACATGTGAGCGCTTTCCCTCAAAGGTGTGCTCATATCATATGTGTGCAGCCCTGTCATCTGCATATAAGCGTGAGCACACAAACACACACACAAAAACCCAGTCACATTAGCATGTTGTCATGGGTGTGTGAGCGGCAGCTGGGTGTAAATTGCAAACGGGTCGAGCGTAATGAGGACTGATGGCTTATGCCTGCTGTATATTCCAGGAGGGTGTCTTCTGACAGCTTTGGGAGCCGATAAAGTAATAACTAATAATGTGCAGATAGCAGCGCCACTGTGTGACAACTGTGCTGAGAGAGTGCAAGGTTGTGAGTGAGTGACTGAGTGAGAGGGAGAGAAAGAAAGAGAAAAAGGCTGAGAAAGGATGGGGGATGAGAGAGGGAAGGAGGGGGGGCTGTGCTATGGAGGCTTCCTTTCAAGTTTCAAACACAACCTCCGGTGATGGTTTCAAACCTAATTCACCACCTCCAATAAACACACAGGCAGAAAGAGAATACATAAACTGTTTAACAATCACTCACTTTGAAAAAAGGGAAAAGAACAGAAGGAGGAGGGGGGGGGAGGGGGGGTAACTATCCATCCAACACTGCCTTTTTTATAAGCCGTCAAAAGTATAAACAGAAATTGAAATAAGAAGAGCTAAGATAGGTGTGTAAGAGAAGCACCAGGGACAGAGGGGGCTGCACTTTCTCCCTCTCTTCTGGCACAATCAAGTGATCCTCCTCAGGTTCAACATGGAGCCTCCTCCATAAATCATAGTCCCACCGCAAGAAGACAGAAGAGTGTCACAGTGACAGAAGAACCTGCGCAGTCCCTTCCCTGCCTCCTGTGCCTCCCTCCACAGGTTTACAGGAGTCAAAGCCACTGTGATTGACAAGGTCTTCTGACTCAGATCGTTGATCCTCATTATCTTCCCCACTTGTAAGTCATGTTGTATATGAAACTACTTAATTAATGTAATGTAAACTCCTCTCAAAGCTGTACAGGTCAGCATATATTGTCATATACTGTGTGAGATATGAAGATAGAAAAGGAAACCATTTATATGTGCCTCAATAGGAAGCAACTTTTATACAAAAGTTGCAACGCTAACATTTCCCTGCTTTGACTTTTAGGTAATTAGCTGTGGACAGTGCTGCAGTCCTCAGTAGGTACTCTTTTACCAACATGACATTTCAGGCTTTCAGTACTCTGACTGTCTGTGTCTTTGACTAGAGAAAGAAAAAATCTGCATATATGAGATGAAATGAACCATTTCAGCACCATGGATCCAATCCACGCAAGCTGTCAGGACAAATTTTGGCCCTGGTGTTAATCTATTTGCTTACAGATCTATGCGGACCAGTGCAGCTGCAAAATCAACTTTGATCAAGTTTGGCTGTAAAAGAGAAGTAGGTGGTGGCAGGAGGTGAAGGGTGTGTAAGAAAAAAGTAAGTGAGAGAAAAATAGAGAGAGGATGAAGGAGTGTGGTTATGTTTCAAGAGGCAAACCACAGGTTGGGTCTGGTGTAGCTGGGCTGATCCGTGTTTTCCCTCTGTTTGATTGGGTCTCTCATTAGGAGCCAGGGCCTGAAACCGGAGCCCGGCCTAATGCCTCGCCGTGTTTAGAGAAGCACAGAAACCATTTGGCTATAATAGCGACCTTTTCAAAAACAAACCTCTGAAATGAAAGGCGGCCAGACTTGCAAAAACCGACAGCCGATTATTTGGAAAAGGAGGCTGGGGAGACATGACCATGAAAAATTGTAAACTGCAATTGGAAATTAAACTAGGCGCACTTTACGCACCACCCACTCCTTGTCTGCCATCTTTCCCTTTTTTTCCTCCATTCCTTTCTTCTATCCATACTTGTTCATCTTTGAGTCTGTGTTTCACTAACCTTCAGCCCCGTCATGAGATGTGTCAGAGGGTTAACTTACACACAACAGGCCTTCATTCCACACTGATGGTGTCACGAGATAAGCTGCTCTCTCTGTCACTTATCAGTAATTTACTGCTACTTCTTCCCCCTTCTTTCTTTCACACAAAATGAGCTTGTTTCGCCTGAAGCCATCCAACTGCTATGAAGGACAAGCACGTATGCTCAAGTCTCTGACTCTGACACAAGGTTTACTGACTTCAGCAAGCGTTACCAAGGAATTTTTCCATATGCGTGAACCCAGTAGAGGCAGGTAGTCAAAAACACTGATGCTGTCATGCCATAACCTGCAGCTATCACTGTATAATGATCTTGAAGCAGTGTAGGCTGGGTTTTCAAGTTAATCACCAAGGATGTTTGTAGTGGACATGTCTGTTCCCATGTCTGAGGTGATAGCAAAGTCAAGGGGTAACTGGGTTTGGGGCCAGGGGTCAGTGGTGGTGGGAGAAGACCTGTCCTAGGTTGGGGGGCTTCTTGCTCAGGGGGACAGCCCATCAAAAACAGCAGGCCACCCTGTTCAGAGCAATAGCCTGGGCCTCAGGGGTTCCACTAGTGACAGCTCCCATGTCACAGCCAGCCCTGTGGAACACAAGTAATGCACCCTGGGGGCCTGCTGAGAGACAAAAACGCACTAAGACACCTGTGTCTGAAGCTGTAATTTGTCTTCTCTCATGTTCAAGGTGTTTTGTGAGAGCAAAAGGACAAGGTGAAACTGCGAGCAAACAAGTGAGCCCACATTCGCCATCCGGAAATCCTCCCTCTCTGTCTCTACCAGCTGCTCGGAACGTTTTATCAGGTAACCTTCAGCAAAACAGTAAGATCTCTGACATGCTGTTAATCAACAGCATGCCAGACATGAGTGATGACTAAGAGAAACATGAAGAACTTCACTCAGCAGCAGATTGAGAGGGTAAACGTACTTATTGGATAGTTTGACTGACAGACCCATCAGCTTGGAGGAAATATAAGTAAAAGTTACAAAGTTTACTGAAAGTACTTTCATGTTGTTGTTTAAGTAAGTGGGTGCGTGCATGTCTACGTGCATATATGCCTGTGTGTGCATATGGCTCTGGGTGACTGGTGATCCCTGCCTCCTACTCTATATCTTATGCTGGGGTATTAGTGAGGGTCCCTCCCAGAGGCAGTGACTACACAGGCTCTTCTGAGAAGGCGCTCATCAACGCCCCTGCTTTCAAAGGCAGCTTTAGCCAATGCCATTCAAAGCAATCAGCCCAGTCAAGGTCTGCCCATCCAGCCCAAATCCCTTCATGGCTATCACAAGAACTCTGAGCTGGGCCTGCTGGGGGGCAAGGCAGGGATGGGGGGTGGGATTTGCTCATAAGGGATTGTGAAAAAGCCGTGACACACGCTTATTCATGCCCCAATAACCCCCAACAAAATAAATATACTGTTCCTGAAATAAATAATTAAAAAAGAGAGGAGTTAAGAGACACCCTGCTACAGAAGTAAAGGAGCCCATCTCGAGTATTGCACTTATTCATGTATAAAGGCAAGTATGCAAATGAGCAGTTAAACAGACAAATGTGCAGTAAAAGCAGATATCTAAGCTTTTAACATAATTCAGATGGCCCAGGACAATGCTTTGGTGTCAGGGAGAGGGGCCATGGTTTCAGTGCCAAAGGAAAGATGACTATTTTCATCAAAGTCAAACATGATAACATGATACACCTGTGACTGGCCTGATGATTGACAAGAAGTAGTTTGAAATTGGAGGAAACTATGCTGACAAGGAATGTATTGTACACTGACATCATGTCACTGCTGACATGTCATCGGGAAATAAACTGCTCACTTTCATGGGAACATAACATACAATACTCTCTAAAAAGTTTTTTTCTTGTACCATACTGTACCTAAACTGGAAAGTACAATTGAAACAAACATAATCCAAGGTTACAGACATTCCCTAGCTTACTTACAGAACACCTGACATATAAACTTACCAAATATTTGTATTCTCCCCTTATGGTATATTTGGCAGCTCTGCAGTCTTTATAGTAAAGTGTTAGTTCAATTGTTATAAAAACCACTCATTATAGCTACTTTCTTAGTTTATAATTGTTAGCAGGCATCTGAATATCTTGTTAGCTGTGAACAACAAGTATTTATCTCGCAGTATCTGATGTGTGTGAAAGAAATTGCCTTGCAATACATTTAGCAGTGGACTGTGGTGTTTGTGTGGGTTAATGCATTTGTGAAGATGGGGTTACCACTGCAAAGTGCGAGGCAGAATTTATCAGTGAAAAACAACAAAAGATGCCTCACAAGTATGTCAGAGTGCCCTCATATCTCTGCTGTGTGGGCAGAGAGGGTGCAGAGTGCCAAGAAGGGTCAGCCAATTTCAGAGTGTATCTTGATTTCTATCTCCATCAAAGTCCAATGGTTATAACTGGGAAGCTGTGGTGACATACAAAGCTTGTCTTTGGAAATGCTGAACCAATCAAAGCAGGCATCAGGATGCAATAAATCTGAGTGGGTTATTTGAACCTTGTAAAACTATTACATTGTTTACAAAGAATGTCCAGTCTCTAGTTTCCTTTTTACAGTATCTCTTCACATGTCACAGTTTCAGTTATTAAAACATACCACAGTATAGTAGAACTTGTTCCAAGTTGTGAACACACTACATCCAGATTTGCTTTAATGTTTCACTATTTTGTTACCAATTAGACATAATCATAGTTATTTGGGCTGTTCATATTTCATCCATCCACTCCTATATTGCAATGCAGAACATCCCTCCATGGGGAGGAGACATGGGAACATTCCCATAATGCATGTACTGTATATACGGTATATTCCTCATTCTTTCCAACATTTCCAACA
The DNA here is from genome assembly GCA_037177115.1 of Craterocephalus stercusmuscarum. Classification (NCBI taxonomy): domain Eukaryota; kingdom Metazoa; phylum Chordata; class Actinopteri; order Atheriniformes; family Atherinidae; genus Craterocephalus; species Craterocephalus stercusmuscarum. The sequence goes on from JBBDHI010000001.1 coordinate 26,507,498, forward strand.
CAAATAATTTTAATGACGCTCATTCTATTGAGACTTGAGGGAGTTTGATAGTAGCAGTCTATTAATTGTTATATGTTGGATGAATTTGCTCTTATCATCCGTAAAATATCCATTAGTGTTGGAAACAGCCCCCTTCCCATAAACTTTGATCCAATGCTTAACACAGGTCTTCTGTCTATCATAATGCACACATCTCATATCAGGATGTTTTGTAAGACACTTACTACGTTTATATGGACAAATATTTAATCTATCCGATTGAAATCAATCTGATCAGAGATTCCAGCGGACCCGTTTACATGGATGCTGGATGAAATGATCCAATCTATTGTGTGTTCATATGATTGATAGATTCAATACTGTACATTCCAACACTTTTTGAACATGCACAGTGGTACCAGTTCTGTTTTTTATCTTTAAACTTTTGCCCGTCAAATAGCTCAATAATCCTGAAACGCTTTCAGTTTTCAACAAAAACATTGTATCCACCACCACATTCCCATTGTGTTTCGTTGCTGTTATTGTTCACGTCTTCTCTGAAACTCATTACAGCCACCTAGAACTGACCAGACTGAGAGTTTACTTGTTTATTTTTTCCTGATGACCCGGTCATGAAAAGGTTTAAATCGCCAATCTTGATGAGATAGGAAATTCTCTCCAATCAAGGTCAGTCAGATAAACTGAGGTGTTTATATGACACAATTTTATTCTGATAGGATATTCAATCGGTTTAAAATAGCTCCATGTAAACACTGCTGTTGTTGGCAACTCTTAACGACTCTATTTGATTTTTATGTGGTCGTGATAGAACATTCCAATGAGTCAAAAATTCAAATCTTTAAGCTTTTCCAGAAGTTCCTAAATTTAAGTTTTATCTTCTATAAAAAAGAAATGTGCCCTCTTTGATCATTACTGTTGTAATACCTTTTATTAACCAACTGCACCTAATATATTTCTGTTTACCCATTTTTATTTTCAGATTGTGCCAGACATTTAAGTTAAAAC
>JBBDHI010000001.1:26516832-26529248 GCA_037177115.1 Craterocephalus stercusmuscarum
ATATTGTTTTAAGAAAAAATATACAGTAAATGTTATGTGTGCACTTTAGAAAAAAAAACTTTTGTAACATGCTTTGTCTTATTTGGCAAGTTGTTTTATCCAGTTTTTTTAATAAAAAGAACCAGAAAGGATAGAAATGTAGTTTTGTCTTTTTATCCAATTTTATCCGATTAATCGAAGTAATAATCGACAGATTAATTGATTATCAAATTAGTTGTTAGTTGCAGCACTATTCTGCTGCTTTGCTTATCTGCAGTACTGCAGATGCTGCTGGTGTAAGTTACTGAAAGTGAACAAACATATTGGTACATTATAACAGGTTAACAGAATTATAACAGGATTCGTCCTGTGGTTCTCAGATGTTTTTGCTCTTTAAGATGAAAACTCATGTGAATAGCAAAAAGGATCATATTTTACATCTCAAAATGCTCAAGATGGCCTGAAAATGATATCTTTTAATAGAAGAGTTACAGATCTTTTATTTCCCTTTTCTAGTTTTCTTTCTTGTTAATAATCAGAAACAACCCAGGACTAATTTACTAATCATGGAGCAATATTAAGATGCAATGAAAATATTTTACAAACTGGCTGTGTTTTTTTTTTCTTTCTTTCTCTAATTTCAGCAAAGTATTTCCCCACCGATACTCACTGGCAAAACTGCAATCACAGCATCCCTGATAACAACAGCACAATTCTTTGTGCTTGCAAAAAACCTGACATTTGTATCATAACCTCTTTTTCTGGAAAAGCTCTGTGTATCATCACAAGATAGACCTATCACACATCATCAGTTTGTTAATGAGAACAGCCTAGACAGAGGCGCTCACAGATGCATATCGAGGGCAGAAAACAAAAAGAGAATGTAAGTAAATACGGACTGTAATTAGTATGACAAGGTTGAAAAAACAGATAACACACCGCTGCAGCCCAAAGGCCTACGCTTTTACGCGCGCACGTGGACGTGGACGCTTGCACACGCACAGGACACACACAGGCATTTGACTGTACCCTCACACACACACTGAGAAAAAAAAATCTAACGCTTTAATCAGCTTGCTACAGCACATAATGAGGATTCACTAAGCCCTAGCTATCAGCTGCCATCGGCCACTTAGTTGTGCCTTCAAAGAGCTGATTTTTCACTTCTACAACAAGCTTAACGCGGTCGCTATCAGACGGGAAGGCAGTCTGAGCATGTGCAATAAAATCCTGAAAAAAGTCAGCGATGGTGCAGCAAGTGATATACAGTATATGCAGTAAAGCAAAGAGGCAATTATGTGAAAGTGGACAAGACAGTGCAGCCTCTTGGGAAAATGTGTAGGAGCGATTTGTCACCATTGTGATTTACAGCATGGAAATACAAGAGCACAGTTGTCTTGGTCTCGGTTGGAGATCACATGAAAGCATAACACATGCCACGCCACAGCTCATAAATCTGACAGCACTCGCAATGACCTTAAATACCTCACATAACCAGGCTCACTACACTACACTAACACACTGTATCAGATTTACCTCTTGCCTTCGGTGTACACACACCATGTGCGCACACCTGGGCTAACCGCACCTGCATAGCACAAAGCAATCGCATGAATCAGTCCAGTCAGTTACAGGTAGACTAGTTCCTGCAGAACTGCAGGTATTTCTGTATTCTTACTCAACGCTCCAGGTGTGTGTGCATGTGAGTGTGTGTAGGTAAGTGTATGTGGGGAAATGTACAGAATGTATGCAGGTGGGCCTCCTGTTGCCATTTCTGGCCTTCTGGCAAATCTCTGACCTCTGCGATGAGGACTTCTAGCTCTGACCCTCCAGCTGGAGGACCGATGACCCTGGGAAGTGAACAAACCAACAGACTCGTCCTGATGTCCTTGTCTTCCTCCTGCCTGCTATACTGTGTCCTGATAGGGGGACACGCAGAACTGGGTCAACCTAGCGGAAGACATCAGGCTGGACAGATCGCTGAATTACTTCTTCAAACCCAGTCTTTCTCAGCTTAAATGTTCTACAAAAACATTTTCCTGACTAGTTTTAGTTGATTATACTATATCTCCTTTGCTTTCTAAGCAAGGCTTTTTTGGGTGTAGTACTGTGCACAAGTCTTGTGCCATCCCCCATTTCTATATATATTTCCAAGAAAATTATAAATTGGTGCAGCTATATGTTGGAATGCATGCAGACACGAATGGAAATGTACTATTTATAGTAAAGCAGTGCTTGACCAGGCTTCTTAAAATACATTACACATGTCTTGTTTGGGTCTATTGTCTTCTGCTGCTACTGATTTTCAGTCTGATCATTGTGTTGTTTAGGATACCTAAGCTCCACCACCTCCCAATTTCCCTTACTTAAGAATGGCTCCTTGACAGCCACCCTTCCATAGTGACTATTTATGATGAGGCTTAACAGAACAACAGATGGATCACTGATGGTTGAGATGCAGCTATCAGGCCCTGTCAGGTCTTTGATTAATTTTGTTCCTGCTTCTTAAGACATCACTTTCAAATATTGTTAATTTGCTGCAGGTAGTTCTTTAAGCCAGCTGACCTTTCTTTAGTTCAATACTTGTCCACTCTCTTTAGTTTTTTAAGCACAAAATGCATAACATGTCCCAAGTTTCCAGCTAAAAGCTCTTTGGGAAACACCTTCCGGGTGCAAAAATACAGTTTATGTCAGTCTAACTGCCTTATCTTTGGTACTTCTCACAGATGCATCAAGTTAAATGGTAACAAGCTAAATGTGTTTGTGCCAAAATATACGACTCAAACATCAGTGGTTCATCTTCAAAGTTTGATGCCTTTTCCATTTATGAATAATTCATACGACAGTGTTAAGCGGTTTAACAAAAAGCTCCTCTGAAAATGGTCAAGTGCAGAGACAGGACTGAAAATGAGTGAAACCGCGGTCAGTGTCCAAAGAAAAACTTAAAAATTGCTTCAGAAAGCCTAAAAACTATAACCCAGGACCACTTTCTAATATTACAAGAAAGTTTGACTCCTTAGGAGCAAAATATGAAGAACTAGGGTGGTTTAGGACTGTTACACAGTGTTACAGCCTATCTCTACTTCTCTGTTACCCAATACATAAACTGACATTTAGATCTGTGACAGCTATATTTTTATTTTTAAGTTTTAAAAAACAATCCTCCCATCATAGAAAATACTTAACAGAGTATTTTTGTTTTGCACTTTATCACTAAGTAAAATAAAAAAAATAAAAAACAAAGCAAAACAACAACACCCATACGAATAATGGCGTCTCATAAAGCATGTCTCAGTCTGTCAGAATCCCATCAAATGTAAAGCAAGTTAACTGAAGCCTCTGCTGTAATATCCAGTGCAGCCGCCTGCAAAATAAATGATGCTGTTAGCTGCAGTCTCGCAGGTGAAATGTGCTGCTGCTACAATTATTCTAATGCCAGCATGCCAGAATGCCAGTGCTACCAAATGCTGCTGTCAACCCAGGGGTTTAATTAGTTTGGCACATGTGCCACTTATAATCACCTGCCATTACCAGTACTGGCTGCATCTGCTTACACGTCTGTCAGTGGCAGGCGGGCAGGCTGTGTATGTGTGTTTAGGTTACTGAGGTTTCCATATACACCGAATGTATATTTTGGCATCCGAACAAAGGCCTAAAATTGACCTGCAGTCTAGACATAAAGTGTTCAGCAGCAACATTCACTATGATGCACATGTATTTATTTACACACATTGGGAAGAAAGAAAAGAATCAAACACAGCTGTCTTTACTTTTACATCTATATTAAACAGCCCTATCTGTCGACTACAGTGAGGACAATTTTATTAGTCATACAAACTTGTCAGCAGTCCATCTGTACAGGTGCATTTTGAAAACAGAAGGGAGCAGGGCTTCATAGTGTCAAACTGCATTGTGAATAGAGCTGCACCTCGGGCTGAATACATCTCATTGCAATTTCATGAGAGCTGGAAGAAGAGGAAGGAGGAAAAAACTTCAGGGCCGCCAAGTGTATCTCGACCGAAAATGGGAGAAATGGAAGTTAAAAGTGAATCGTTCACTCCCCCTGGCACAGACGTGGCTACCTCTAGGGCTGGAGGAGGAAGAGGAGGAGGGAAGAGAAGGCGAAGAAGAGCCCCCTGGCTCTCACAGTCATGTGACCAATGAGCACAATATCTAAGGGATGGACCACAGGCTGTGTGTATGAGCAGTTCATGAATGAGTGTTTTCGTGTGTACATGTGTTTCCAAACATTCTTTCATGCAGAGCAAAGCATGTGCAACTGTTGCCCAAGACTCGGATCTTCCGATCCAGCTCTGTCTGGCACAGTACAATGCCTCTAACTATCCCCATTATATCCAGAAAGTTCCCATTTAGCACTAAACCATTGCTTCAATATTGTGCCGGCTCAAAACATCTGTTGGGGACTTGTGTGGCTACACTAATTACAAATATCTGCAGTAATCCGGCGCCGATAAGAGAGTCATTACTCCACCAGACATTTATCACTATGGGATTGATGACCCATTTCAGAGGCAGCCTTTGTATGGGGAAGTGAAATCGCTGATATCCCTTTTATCCTACATCACTGTTGAAGCAATCCATTCGTCAGGAGGCAAGCTAGTTAGAACTGTAATTAACAGCTATGGACTTTGGCCCTAATAGAATTTTTGCAGGAAACTGCAGATTGACGGAGGAGAAGGCGAGGGAGGGAGTTTCACTGTGTTTGTCTTTTCTTACTAATTGCCGCTTTGAGCGGCTGTCTGTTGAGAAGAAGCGCTCTATGCTGCGTCAAGAAAACGCCTCAGCAGCACTCCGGCTTCTTCCAAACGCTAAAGTTCTGTAAATATGTAAACATGTAAGCACACGCACTCAGAGATGTGCGTGCACAGGTACACCGCTTCAATAAAACCATCGCAGCCACAAATTTATAGGTCATATGTGAGGTATGCATTTCCCTGCTGAAGTCATGGCTTTCCTCTCACTGTCTCTTTTTTTCTATCTCTGGCACACTAAAGCAGCCACCCACCAACGTATGCAAAGAATGGAACAGCAGATGATCACAGTAGGTGAGGACTAAAGGTCTGGCCACCTGCCGGCTGCGTCCCGTCTCTGTAGCGGTAATGAACAGAGACAGCTTGGGGACCGCCCTGTGTGCTTGTCCCCCCGCCCAGTCTCCCTGCTTCGGGGCAGAGCTGGGGGCCCCGAGGTGACAAGGATGCCAGAGATGTTCCACACACTGACAGGCAGGTCTTACCTGGACAACCTGCTGTACACATTGGCCCAAAGACACACATGGAGCACAGGGACGTACGTGGAGGTGGACAAAAGGTGTACGTGCGTGACGTATATTTGTGCACACGGTAACTGTTCACATGTGTTCACATACCTGCACGCTTGAAGCGAACAGACGAGCACACCCGCGTACATACTCACACGCTGACCCAGTGTAATTCCTCCAGCACACGGCCTGTGACAGGAGCAGCTGCGGCCGCTACGGCAGACAGATGAAATTTTCATAGCTATCTCCTCCAACTTCCATCCTCACCTTCAGGATAATTTATGACCTGCCTGCCAGCCTTGAAGAGACAATATGCTTGCAATGAAATGAAGTGTTCCAGCAGTGTGGGTTATAATTAACAGAAAAAGAGAGAAAGGTGTGTGTGTGTGTGTGTGTGTGCGTGTGTGTGTGTGTGTGTGTGTGTGTGTGTGCGTGTGTGTGTGTGTGTGTGTATGTGGAACTGGATGTGACGGTATGGCATGTGTGTATTTTTTTAAGGGGATGCATGTGGTATGCACACATGCTCCATGTGTGCGTACTTAAGCACTACATACATTACTACAGTTAGTTTTGTGATTTCAACATTGCATAGCAGCGCAAAAATAATTAACATCCAAACATGGCCTGTTACAAACCACACAAAAAACTATTTGAAACTTTAAAGGCATCTGTTGTGCAGGTTGTGTCTGTATGTTTACTCAGCCCAGCTCTATTCTCTATCATGGCCACAGCTGTGCTGATTAGCTAACTAAAACTTGTTTCAGTATAGAAGTGGATTACTTAGGTTTTATCTTATGCGCTATTAGGAAAATTGCCATCCAATCAAGAACAAACCAGACTTAAATGGCATAAGCTTTGTGGTGAGGTCAGTGTTTTTGGTGTGAACAGCTTCCATTGCTTCATAATGCAACTTGCTGCTGTTTGTTTCACATGCCTGCCGCACACCCTTACCCAATCATGCTCTATCAGCTCTCTGGGATGTTGGGTTTGACCAGAAAAAATGTCCTGGTTTGCCTGACTACCAATGAAACAGGCCCGAACCCCCCACTCTTCACCACATTGTCTTTTCCAAACAGAAACCTTGTTTCCATATTAAAAAAGGCAGCCTTTAATAGGCAACTGAGTCTGCAACAAGTGTGTTTAAATGTCTGTGGGACTTTTAATGGCCCTTTTAACTCTCCCTTTCCATGCCACATTCCACTGACAAGTTCTTGTGAAATGCATAATTATGAAATGATTGTTTCAATTAAAACCTGTCAATAATTTATTTTATTTTCCAGTCACGTCAAGGATAAGCAGAGATATATAACGCGGAGGGAGTGTTCACTGCAAACTTTCCAGTCTTATATTCAACCACAGAGCGCGAGAAAGCATGTAACTCACTGGCTAATTACTGAGTTGTTTGAGAAGCGGGCAAGATAGCAGTGCATATTTATATGGGTGAAACTTGTTTGCACAGTAAGTAGAAGGTAACAAAATGGAATCATCACTCATCTTGTTCAAAGCACATTCCTGCAAGAATAAGACATACTCTGATGTACTTCCCAGCCTTGGAGCACACTAAGATGGGAGGATGATCGCTACGGCAGCAGCAGCTGTGAGGTTCTGCTGAGGTCAGGTCATGTTATGCATAACTGACTGATTGCTTAATAGGGGTGGGTGCATGAGAAAAGAATTCATAATTTACAGTCAAACACACCTCACAAACACCCAGGCCACAGGCAATCTCGCTGCAAGAATGTACCCGCTCTTAGGGACCACACAGACATGTTTTAGATAAAGACAGACAAATTAGACGACAGCATCGTAGGCTAACCACTGCGCTTGCGCTAATTACAGGCTGGGTGGCGATCAAATAGGCAGTTGACATGTCCTTATTTGTTTTCTTCTCCACTGCCCTGAACCAAGTCAACACAATGATGTAGATGACGCTAACAATACGTGGCACGACGTAAAAAGGTAAACACAACAGAGAAAGAGTTGTGAGTTGAGAGCTCCGCCCGCCATGCCAGGTGTTTGCCCACCATCGCAGAGAACAAACCCTTGAGGTAAACGGAAACTAGGGCGCAGCAAGCGAAACTTTTGACTGCTAACTTGTGCCAAGGAAAACAAACGGTGCAGCGTTACAAAAACAAAGGCCGTTGTGGGGAAAATCAAGAGGCAAATGTGAGCTTGATGTCTGGGAGATTTAATTAACACGTCACCTCAAACTACTGCAACTTACTTCACACAGATGTTGACAACATGCCCAGATCAACTTAGCCCAAGCACATGGTACTAGGTCCAAAACCAAACCACCATTAAGGGTTCTTATTGGTGGGTTCTCCTCACCTAGACTCCACTCTTTGCAAAACATATACATGTGTTAACCAGTCAGATTCCAACACAATGAAATAAAGCTCCTGAATGACACAGAGCCAAGACTCTGTAAATTCTCCGGGATTGTGTTTTACCCTGGATCAGCAAAAATTTAGTCTCTAAATTCTTTCCATGATTCATCTCACCCCAACCATGACTCTTGATATACAAGAGCCACATCAAGTTGATCTGACCAGCCGTGGTTTGCTCAGAATTAAATTACAGGACTGCCAAACTTGTTGTTTATGCTAGCAGCTACTAACAATTCTCTAGTTCAGCAGCTTAAACAGCAAAAGGTCACGTGACATGTGTGACATGAGCCCAATAAACCCTTGAGTGCATAAAATGAGGGGCAACAATCCCAAGTATAGCGCATCCATTTCAAAGGCTCTAAGGAAGTCATTGCCTACACTAGACAAGAGTATGATCTGTCCATCTTCATTGTGGGCATGACACTCACAATCTTTCCAACTCCCATCTGGGATAGAGGATCTTCCATTGTCTACCATCTCCCTCGCCCGCCCCCAAGCAGGAATCTGGGCGGGGCCTGTCAGAAACAACACAAAAGAAATGTCACCACTCTGGGAATGAAGTCCCAGCCGATGAAGGTCTCTCTCCTGCTTTTTTTTCTGTGTCACTATGCATCTCCACAGGGGTGCAACTGGTAGCTGACAACACTGGTGGGGTCATCCCCAGCTGGGCAGAGCTTCAACCTCTCTGGCCCCTTTCGGCCCCTGGTGACCTTTGGTTTTGATGACAGACTGGACTTTTGTAAAGCAGCAGCCTGTCCAGGTGAGGACAAGGGAGGATGACAATGGCAGGAAATATAAAGCCAATGGAGGCTGGGTGACAGTCCCACAGGTCATGGGTCGAGTAAGACAGCTGAGTGATGAGTGCAGCTGTGGACACGTGGACCTTCTCCTCTGTCCTTTAGCTCTGCTTGCCATGTGAGCTGATGTTTCCAATTGTTTTGAGATAAAGACCTCACTAACTCCACACAATTTGGAGAGAAGTAATAAACACATACAACAGATGTACTACGCCACAGACTGTTAGTGTAAAAGCCATCGTGGTAACATCATCACTGAATCGTCTTTTTAGAGTCCCGGAAACTGAACTGCAAAAGACTGTTCAACAAAAGGGTCATTTCTTTTACTAAATGTACAAAAATATGTTTGAATCAAACCGTGAAAATATTAACTGCACAGAAAGTGCATTGATCTCACTCATGCTACTAATTTGTATGTTTTCATTCTCTTTCTCCACACAACAGCTGCTCTCTTTGTTTACTTCCCTCTCCAAATCTAAGGAGCGCCGAACTGGCACAAATGAAAAGGACCTTTTATTAAACCTTGCAATGTATTACTATCCCGTTCCTCCACATACACTGATTCACACACCCTGAGCTGTCCAACTGTTTCCGAAGCCAAAGGTCAATGGCTGCCTCCTCTCCTACTGTTCAGACCAGAGAGATGGGAGGACAGGGTTTCCTGAGTCAGGCGCAGACCCTGCTTTAGGTCATAAACACCTCCGCCTGTCTGCCCTCCTCTTCTCTCCTCCATTGAGGTGAGCTGGGTTTGCAGTCTGTTAATCTTTCACTACAGGCCTGCTCGCTTTTACACCAGCCCAGTGGACAACAGAGGAGGGGAAAGAAAAGGGGTAGTAAAGGACAAGAGTGGATAAAAGAGCAGGAAGAAAAAGCCATAGAGAGGGCCAGATGGGCACCTTCACAGTCCATTTATCAAACCCAATGTGGCCCTCCTCTCCCCTCCCTGCTGCTCTCATGTCCTAAACCCCCATGTAATTCTGTAATGATTTTCATTATCATATAATGACCTTACAAAGCCTACAGCAGTTTGCATGGTCAGTACAAAACTCACAGCTGTTCCCCTCAGTGTTTGCTAGTCGACTGTGACAAAGCTTTTGGCGTTTTTTTGTTGTTGTTGTTGACCAGAGCAGTGACTTCTAGGATCCACAGGGTCAACATAGGATTATCTCATCCAGAGGGGTTCCACAATAGCTATACTGCAAAAGGGCAGACTGAAAATAGATTCCAACAAAGTGCAGTAACTATTTTTCATAAGTAAGAAAAAAACACTCCTCAAAACAAAATTACAGAAGACTGCAGAAAGAGGGATCTTCTTTGTATGCTCTTCCAGCCTGAATGCTTTATTATCTGTAACTGCACAGATGAGAAACATGATCTATGAATTTTTAAAACCTAAAACATCCCTGATTCCTCTGGGATGTGCCATTTCCTATCCTAATAGGCCTGTTCCCTGGAGGTTGTGTCTTGCTCTTCAATCTGCACTTCCTGTGTGGCACTGAACTGCTCTGCTGCGGTACAGTCACCCACCCACATAATAATCCATCTATTTCCAGGGTACTCGCGGGGCATTTACCAAAGGGACATGGAGGGCAGCATCTATCAAAGAATTCACCATGTGCATCGGGAAAACCCAGTTACCAGAAAGGCTCATAAGAATAAAAAAGCTCTCATAACTTGGTTGGCTCAGAGTGAATGAATGGACTGCTTCTGCTTGCACTGTGAGTCTAGACATCACTCACTCTGAGTGCCTATAAGTCACTTGTGAAGAACCACTGGTCACCGGGTCCAATTCCTCTTTCTTTCCTCCTTGCGAGTCCTAAAAATGCCCCAGAGAAATAGAATGGCAGCAAACAGCCCCACGTTCCACAGTATGAGAACTGCTAGAACTGGTGTTTAAGAAAGAAAAGTCAGCAAACTTAATCAATCAGTGCTGCTTGTGTATGTTTACGGGCCTCTAGCAAGTGGCATCAATCATGCTTTTCTTTTTGTTTTTTACCACCCTTCTGCAAGTATTATGTGCTGAGTGGAAACCATGGAAACAACGGGCAGTGTCATGATGAAAGCTCGCCTGTTGAATATTGCGCTGCAATCTAATTAGGATCCTGAATATGAAAAAGCAGCAAACTGAATCAGCAGATTAGTTCTGGAAGTCCTATTTTAGTGAGTGCTTTTATGAAAATATATGAGGGTTTGAATAAATTTGACTGAAGTCAACTTAATCCCCCCACTGTGTCTCATTCTGTAATATACAGTTCAAAAACGACTTCCTTTCATTAGTGTGTATGAATAAATGATCACTTTTCCTCCTCCACAGACGAACTACAAAGGCAATCCTTTACCATCAGCAACAGCAAATCCTTAATCTGCACCAGCACGTCCCATTTAACATTGCACATAGCCATGTGTTTAGTTTTGCACAAATGCTATCTGTTGACAACCACTTGACAAGACGACCCCCTGGCTTCCATGTAAGTGGGGACAGCAGAGGTTAGGGATTGACGTTAAATGTGTGTAAAGGGAAGAGGAGGTATCAGGAGCAGCTGGAGTTCAAACATATCGTACAGGAGGCTTGCCCTCTACCAAAACTAATCTCATCAGTCTTCCACCGCTGATAGAGTAAACGTCTGTCTCCCCTGCTGACAAGGACTGAGCATTTCCTGTCCTGGTTTGTGATATTTGTTGTCAGGATCTCCGGGTGGGCTGAGCAAAGTCTAGGGTTAGAGATGGTTAGTAGGTGGTAACATCGCATTGTGGGTGGTGGGGGTCAGTATTGATGGTGAGATGGTTTCTAGCTTTCAGCACATGCGGCTGGAATGCACTATCAGAGCAGGCCCCGCATGTCAGAGCTGTGAGGCACTGGGCGTCGACACAGTGGAGCAAGGTGTGTGGAAACAGCCTGTTTACAAGGCTCATCTGGATGGGATACAACAAAAGGTCAACCACAGGGGACAACTCAAAACAGAGGCCTGCCATGGAAAGATGAGGGCTCCGCCAAAGGAGAAAGCAGACCAATATTTTTCAAAAGATGTTGCCTTCAGGTCCTAAAAGTCTGTGGATTGATTCTCTGGCACATTTGCTTACTCTGAGCTCCACAGTCATGTGTGTGTGTGTGTGTGTGTGTGTGTGTGTATGTGTGTGTGGATGTGTGCCCATGTTTGACACTGAGGTCAAATCTGTTAAAAGAGACAATAAGCAGTGAAACATATGTGCATGTGACACGTGCGTGTCCTCAGCGGTGGTGAAGTGGAGGTTGTCTAAGAAAATGAACCGTTAAAATAATACTGAGTTGCATGTGTGAGGCCTTTATCTGAATGAAAGGGCAGAGTTCTAATCCCTGTGCTCTTTGGCCTTATCTGGAGGGGAAGGAAGTGAGTGGGCTTATCCAAGACACACGTGTCGCTGTGATAGCTGCCAGGCCCAAGGACCACAAGACACACATCAGCCACCCTGCAAATCTGTGGAATTTGCTTCGACTCTTTAGAGGAAACCGTCGATGCACAATGAACGGACACAAAAGCAGTCTGGTGGTTTCTGATTGTTTTCTTTGGGTTTGTGGTCACATTTATGATGACCCACCATATCACTTAGATGAGGACTGTATATGGAGAGTTAAAGTTTTTGAAAGACTATGGAAACTGCAGACAAAAGCTGATGCCAAAGCCGTTCATTTTTAAGAGAACATTTTACTTTTATTATATGTTTGTTGCTTATTATCAACATTTTGCCTTTATTTGTTGGTTTTGAGGCCAATCCATCACCACAGGGCTTACTTATCACCTTTCCCTTGTATTCCCAAACAACACAAGTCTCCTATCTAAACGATAAGAGCTTTCCTTCTCTATTTGCAGCATGTAGTGTTTACTATTCAGTAAATAAGGTGTACATTAAATGCTTTAAAGTTTTCTCACTTTGATATCTTCAGACAAATCTTCATATCCACTCAATTCATCCCTCGTCTCATCAGTCGATGTA
>JBBDHI010000001.1:26545984-26560526 GCA_037177115.1 Craterocephalus stercusmuscarum
GGGTTCAAACAAACACGCAAACACACACACACGCGCACACAAAGGAAAGGGGAAAAAAAAAGGAGGGGTGCTGAGGGGTTTGCTGTTGCTTCTCCCCAACAGGGAAAAGAGGAAAGACAAAAAAAAAAAAAAAAAAAAACGCACCGGTATTTTAAATATTCTGCATAAAGCCAAGACTCTGGCTATTGTCACTCAAAAAGAAGCCATTCTTTGTCGCTGGTTTAAGGAAATGTCACTACTGTACGATGGCTACGACGGAGTCCAGGGGGAACATGAGGCTCCGGGCAGGGCAGGTCTAAACGCACTTCAGCACCCTGGATCACGAGGGAATGTAAAACCTTTCAGTCGATGCCCTTTTGCAACTTTCATTTACCTTCACACAAGCATACACACATGATTGTTTTGCTGTATAGTCACATAAAGTGCACTTGAAGAATGTTCAGGAGCCCAACTCTTTCTGTCATGGAGCCACACAAATCCATGAGGCACTAAAAAAAGAGGCGGGCAAGCAAGCAAGTGGACTTGTTTTGTTTTGGGTCTTCATATATTTATATATGTATTTTATCAGAATGTCATTCAAATGGAAGGATGAACATTTGCATGACAACAGGCGGAGGAGCAGGGGGAGCCCCAGGGAGAGACAGTAGCCATAAACAGAAGCTAGACCCCCCCCCCCCACCCCCCACCCCCCTTCAATATTGCAATATTCTTCATACAGACTAACAAACGCAGCCCAACACAACACTGTTGCTAAATATGACAATAAAGAGAGGAAGGCTGGCGGTTTGTATTACTATTTTAGCAGGATAAAACAATAGGCTGTTTTATTGCTACAGCAGTATATAAAACACTATGGTGTCATTTTATAAAGCCTATTTAAATAGACATATATTTGTTATTTTAAAACACCCACGACAGATTCGACAAAGAAATAAATAAAACGAAAGAAAGATAACGCTGTATTAAAATACACTCTGCAGGCACCAGAAATATCGAAATAAATAAATTGTAAACAGCATCTGCACGCAGTGGGTCACTTGTATTTCCCTAAATTACACTACGCTGTCAATTCCCAGCTTTAAAATGTAAAATATATGCAATAAAGCACTGAAAAGGGGGAACCTGCATCATTTAAATAACTCTAAAGTAATTTAGAAAAACAGGTTTTAATCTAGCAGCAGAAAAAGCCACGGCTATCAGGAGCGCCAGAAGAAAAAAATCTATAAGTCACATCTATGGAGTGCTTTTCCTCAGCATATCACTGGTCGATGCATGTATGTAAATATTGCTAGCAAAAGCAATAATGTTGTCTTCCATCACAACAGTGAATCGTTTCCTTTATGCGCTTACTAGAGTATTACTTTTGCATCGGTTCAATATGTATTTCTGCAGAAGACATGCTTGCTTTTCTGTGAGTCGACATTGTAAATAATTACTTTGTCTTTTTTGCTAAAAAAAAAAAAATTGAATCTGCGAGGCTAATTTTACTATACACGCATGTCAATGCAATTTGAGATATTAAACCATCAAAATACGACAACCAATTGCATCGGCGCAGACGCACAGCAAACTTATTTTTATTCACTGCAAACTTTTTCTCCCATTAAAAACTGTCTCTGATTTTATAGCTTACATCGTATGAAGTCTGCTGCTAAGTTTGTAGGCTAGGAAAGAAATCTGGATGCGGATAGAAAACACGCACACAGACGGGGGATGCCGAAAGTTCCCATTTCACTGATGCACTTTTCAGAACGCGGTCCGAATCACACACTTCATCTGGGCCCGGAGGTGGAGCTCTAGATGAGTTTAGCCCCCTGTCTGCTAAATCCCCCCACCAACCCTCTGCCAGGCTGTTCCACTGTGCGAGAGAGAGACTACAACCAGAGCTGAGCGGCGTCGGCAGCAACGGCACTGCTCTCCTCCAGCCCCTGTCTTTATCCCCGCCTGAGCATTAGATGTGATTACTGCTCAGCGCTCGACACTGACAGAGACAGAGAGCTCCCAGAGACAGCAGGAGTGGGTGAGAGACAGAGAGAGGGACCGGGGAGCGGAAAAGAGAAGCACAGCTTTTACGCTCCCTGTGCTGCTGCTACAGCGATACAAGAGTGCCCCCTGCTGCTCCTGCTGTCCGCCTGTTCAATACACACAGACACACATGAGCGCACTTTTTGGACTTTAAAGAACCTTAGAGCGTAAGTGTCGAGAGAAAGCGAGACCGAGCATGCATCTGTATGTGTCCACGTGTGTGTCTGTGTGTCGGAGCTCTGATTGAGGTGATTTTATGGTAATTATAAGTCTGACATCACTGTATGGCTCCTTTATTGTGGTGTCTAAGTAATAGTTGTGTGCCCAAGTTTCTCTCTAATAAAACTTGTATGAGGCTACAACTAAACACATGACACATCCTTAATGAGTGAGAAGTCAGACACTCCATCATGTTAGCTTAAACACATCCTCCCTTTTGAGGAGTATAAGTGGACTGTAGATCACTTACACAGTGTCTGAGTTATATCACACAAAAGGGATTTAGAAATCATGCCATTTATATGGTTTTAGGAAATTAAGATAATGCTCTCATTCCTTTCACGATTATCATTAGGTCTTTATCTAGGTAAATGGGAGAGAAATAATATGTTAAATACATTTTTATTCACAATATAGCACATTGTTAACACAGTCTCGAATGAGGGTGATTACACGTACTGCACTGCTAACACGGCTCGCCTATGTTCAGGGAGCAGAAACGGGGTCCTTACAGTCTGGGCCACATCTTCATATACTGTAGTGCTGCACCAGAGAGTCTGGGATCAGCTTTTTTGTGTGGAGTCTGCATGTTCTCCCCGGCTGCCTCCCACAGTCCAAAAACACGTGTAAGAATAATCGGTGATTCTACATTGTTGCTTGGAGTGAATATGAATGTGTATGGCATGGCTGTGTGGCTCTGTGGTTAAACAGCGACCTATCCGGCTTGCATCCTGAATAAAAAATAATAAGAGACAGTTGTTGTGGAGTTCCTCTTGTTTTTGTCTGTGTTTGATACTTGTCCAGTTACATATGGTGTAGCACTCAAGCTTGTTCATGATTGAAGTTTGCTACAGATAAAGTTCCTTGATTTAGAATTAAACTCCACTTCTCTTAGTGGTTTGCTATATCTTGTTTTATTTCTGTCTCATGTTTTTAGAAGCAGCAGTGTGTCTGCGCTGTCTCACCATGGTCTCCATGAGCTTCCAGTCTTTCTCCAGTTGCTCCATCGGTCTGGTCCACCAGCTGCAGAAGCGGGCGTAACGCTGGCCCTGAAACCAGTACTGTCGTAGCCATTCAAACTCAACCTGCATACAACACACGCCGGACAATGATGTTAGACTGCTTCATCCAAGATAAGGATAGGAGAAAAAACATCTGGGAAAGACACCAGAGAAAACATTTTCCTGTTACAGGGCAATTTAAAATGACAACGAACTAATTAATTCCGATATAAAGAACAGACTTTTGCAAAGGTTTTACTTTATTTCGATTTTTTCTACAATAAACACAATAACAATAAAATTTAGGCAGCTTTACTGCATAACAAATGGACATTACATCTTTTACAATGTTTTCTGCTTTGTAGATATTTACATGAATAGTGAAAAAAAACACCTGCTTGTTGGAATAATTTACATTGTTTTCAGTTGTTCCATTTACAGTATAACAATATAAATCTAATTGCCAAGTATACGCAGTGTTTCTCTTCTATTCAAAGACAGTTAGGCCCATTTTTTTACATGAAAAAATAATAGTCCAACCACAAATGATAATCATTGGTAATCTTTATTAAAACAGTCACACCCTAAAAAACCACAGAGACACAAACATCCCAGTTCCTTCCCACACACAAACTAACGTCTGCTCACACACGCACCTTCCAGTCAGCACACCTGAAAACTCCACCCACTTCCTCCTCTCCTCACACTGTTCCCTCGTCCTCCTCCTCTCCTCCTGCTCCGTCTGGAGATGACAGTCTCTGCCACTGAGCCGCTCCGCTCTCCTCCGCTGGGAGTGTTTTTGTTTCCTGTTCTTTTGAAGTGCTGATTTAATCCTCGCAAGGATGCTTTGCGTAGCCAGGTGTAGCCTCGCTACTTCTGAGTGTGTCGCTCCGGCGTGTGTGTTTGTGAGTTTGGACCTGTGCTGTACAGGATGTACGCCGCTGTGTTTGCAGCACTGCGTGTATCTGTCTGCAGAAGTGTGTGAGAGGCTTTGTGAATGTCTCTGCATAAAATTGTCATGTGAGTGTGTGCGTGTGTGTGTGTGTGTCAAAGATTGCCCCAAATGCCGCCAACATAAACACAAGACGTCAAGTTGCCCTCCCCCAGAAAAACGTCCTACAAAGCACAACGCACCCAAAACAATGAACGCCTCGTTTGAGTTTGACGCAGACGACTGTACAACAGAGAGCGCGCCGGCATACAATGAGGTCGCGTATCAAATGGGACTGAGGCGCTATTGTTTATTTTCTGAAAACTGTTTTGGTTTTGTTCTTCTAACAGAGCATTAGCTAACGTGAACAGCGGAGCCCTTACAGCAGCAAACATGGGAACAATCTCAACACGGTTTGAGCACATTAATTCTGTTCAAGAGGTCACGTAGAATGAAAATGTAATTCCTGCTATGTATTTATTGTTTTCTGAAACATCGTGTACGTATGAAACCATTCGGAAAGTGCCGTTTGTTTTGTTGGCGCGGTGCTGCCATCCGTCCCTGCTTCCTACAGACGATGTTTATCAGGGACTCAGATGCATTGGCTTTACAAGATCTAGAGAACTGTGAAATAAATCACTTCTCGCCTTTGAGGTTTGTTTTGAGCTCAGAGTGTCATCCACCTTCAAATCTTTTCAGCAACCTGAAAACATGTTAAAGTTGTAATGCAATTTTACCCCAACGGCAGTCCCAGTTCCAACACCGTAACTTTCCCCAAGCCTCAAATTGCTCTGTAAGATGAGGCGAGTCACCCACCACTCATGACCTCGGAAAACAACAAAGGACACGAATTATTTGCACAAACAACCTGAGCGAGGCCTGTCTGGGGTGGAAGCTGTGCACAAAGTCATCCTGCCATTTACTCCCAAAAGGCTCTGATCACAGCAGGGATGACATGCAAGGACTGGGGCATGTCAGGGAGAATACACAGCCAGTGGCGCTGCTCAGCAGCCTCTCAGTCGCTCCATACAACCCACCCTTCAAAGAAATGTCATCCTTTATGGTCCCTTCAACACACTCCAAATCCACTCCCCTTCGATCACTACAGCTCAAACACACAACAAAGCAACCAGAGCCAATATCGGACGTCCTTTTCTCTCAGTCTGTCCCCCTTTCGGTCTCTCTGATTGTCTGCCTGTCCTTTGGTGAGAGGAAACCAACCTGTGTCTGTACTTTGAGCTGACATGGCTGCCCGACCCCCACCGTGCAGGCCAGCGGCAGGCACAAAGCAGGCCATCTAAAGCGACCGAGGAGCACTGGCTTTTTGGTATTTGGGAGTCTGGCCGTCCAGCTGAGAGTTGCCAAGCAGGGAACTCTGACTAAATGCCACCTATCCGGGCAGACAGATCGAAAGCCTGTGCGAAAGAGAAAGCGGTTGTTAGGCCTAGTTTTTCTCTGAGGTAGGGAGGAGGTGGAGGGGAGTGTGGAGGGGGGGGCAGTGACTCCCCTGCAGCAGTCCCTGTCATCTCTCCAGGTGATGGACACACTAACTACACATTAGCTCCACATTAGTCCAGTGGCCACCCACCTTGGCAGCTCTGGAGTTAAAGCCAAGAATGCTTTTTCTCCCCCCCCCCATTTAATGAGACGCTTTTTTTTTCTCCACACCTTCACGGTATTCCCTGAGCGGGTCCAATCAATTTCCGAGCCGAGGCCCCGAGGTGAGAACTGATGAGAGTGTGATCGATCCCACTCTGCCGTTCTCTGTTTACCTATTCTGGCCTCCTCCCGCATCGGCCTGGATAACTGGCTCCCCAAACCCTCGGCGAGTGACCCGGCACTCATCGCACACTTGTAGGAGCCGTCACACACAAGCTTGGTTATACTGTAATGCTACCACGAACCATCCGTTTCTCCTCACAATTCTTTGAGTTATTCTCAGAACAACATATGTCAGGAAAACTTACCTGCTAGCAGCTCTTTTATTTCAGCATCAATTACACAAATATGAAATGAATTCCATCTTAAAAGGACAGTGGAAAATGCTAACGGCTAAACTGAGATTTGGGAGAAGTCATTGGGGATACTCCAAAAAATACCAAAGAGTACCAAAGAGGCATTTTTACAACGATCGGATGTTATTTTATAAGATTACAATAATAAATGTGTCAAAGCCAGGCAAAGACTCGAGAGCTTTGAAAGCCGGACGCTGAAAGGTCACACACACCTGCTTCTGTACAGTTCACTGCCTGTCCGAACATGTGGGAAAAGCTTGTCCCTCCCTCCAGTATTTACTGTGGGGGGAAACTAGCATCGTTAGAGGGGGTCCCTCGGGGCACTCTGTCACACACCCACCCGGGAAGTGGTTCAGTGGCTTTAAATGAGACAAGACATTTGCGTCTGGGATTTGCATTTCAAAGCCAAACATGTACACGTGGGTCATGTGCAGATGCTAGGTGAGACAACCCCCACCGACTAAGACAGCAGGTAAGATTAAAAGGAGACAGTGAGGGGGACCGCGCTTAACCAACAGCTGCAAACTTTAGTTTCCCTCGTTTCTGTCTCTGCCTCCCCTCAATCCCTACTTCAACGCGCTAACAAGAAATGCCCAAAAGCGCTCTACTTCATCACCGTCAGGCCCCGCCCACACACTCTGACATATGCCGACACCCCTCCGCCTGCATTGTACAATATCAGCAGCGTGTCGGCTGGGTTTAGCTCGCTGTTTAGCACATTTTAAGGAGGGGCCCAAAAGGCGCTGCTCGGGTCAGGCTGCCTGCGTGTCTCAGCCTTGTTCACTCCTCGGTCGTCCATGTCAAACACGACCCGCGCAATATGCACGCACCGAGCGCCAGAGTGGGCTGGCATCATAAATAACTCCACCAACAATACATCATTTAAGTGGGTGTTCTGCTCTCGTGGGCAACTCCACACAAATGGCCACATCGATCATTGCGAGAGCCAGGTAGAGTGGACCTGAGCCCCTGAGAGCCCCCTTTTCTTACTTAAGCACTCACACACACACACACCAAGTCTTCAAGTCTAGTATAAATAGCACCCTGTTTTTCCTAAATAAACCTGCCTCGCCCTCCCGGTGAGGGCCTATGCTTGGTAATCCTGTGGCGCTATGCGGCAAACTAGCAGGTGTTGCTAGCTCAACCCGCACTCCACTTTTCCCGACGCAGGCAGCCCTATTGTTTGGCGGAGCTGAATAATTAATATTGTCTACAACCTTTAAACAACCTTACGTCAGACTCATCTGTCATGGCGTCCTGCCGAGGGGGCCCGGGTGCTGGCGTCGGCTAGGATGTGCACTTTGGGCGCAGGGGTGTAAAGGGGGTGAGGGGAGATGCTATAATAACTGCTGGCCTGCGGCAAAGCGAACACGGGAGGCTGAGGGCTCTGCAGACAAACCCTCAAGTTCCTCCTTTTTTTAACCTCACTTTATTCCTCCGTACATCAAGCCAGCATCACTCATTGTTCTGTATGAGCAGGGGTTAGGGAGGGGACAGGGCCAAGACTCCATCTTCAGCAAACATATGGAGAGGCTATTGCCTTACGATCCATCAAAGGCCAGGACAAATGAGAACAACCTGGATTTCAGATTGTAGGCATTTCCCTGAGTAGAAACAACAAGGTAAGAAGAGGGCGGGAAGCTGGCAAGCTCCCGTTCTGCTATTTACAGAGCGTTAACCTGCCATCATACTACTCCCAGTATGGGCTCTAATTCTCAGGATGCAAGAAAAATGAAATCAGACCAGGATGACATAGTTCCCATTATCACACATGCTTCTGTTAATTCATTCTGGGTCGCACACTTTGGCATTTTCATCAGCTAAAATTTGCCTGTGTGTTTGTTGGACTGTTGCGATGTTTGTTAAACTATGTGAGCTGCAGTTTATAATTTGGCTGACTGAGGGCATCTTATACATACTGTAGAGGGATGATTTCATCTCATATTACTGCTGTCTAGACTGATCATCCCCCCCCTTACAACACTAGGTCAACCAGAGGGCTGTAATATGTGTGTGTGCACCAGATTTACATACATCGCAGGTGTATAAATTCATATGATGCAAAAAGCACAAATACATGTTTTTTCTAATGCACTCAATTCCTTAATTAGATGTTTATCCATGTTATTCGTAGAGAACGCTTTCTTTGTATTCGACAACATCGTCTGAGAGGCTGTCTGGATTAAATCATCATCATATCTGCAGATGGTTCTTAGTTGTTTTTAACCTCCTTGGAGGAGCAGATGGGTGAGGATTACAGAATCAGTACAACTCAGATAGTGTCAGGGAGGTTTACAATCACAGATAAATATATGAAAACTTTCAATGACTGCCATGTTAATGTATAAACACTTTTACTGGATATTCAGCTTTCTGGTGGCGCACTCCAAGAGGTCCTAAATCTTCTCCTGAAGGTTTTTCAGAATATATGGTAGAATTAGGCTCTGGTGGATGAGCAGCAAGCTGAATAAAAACTGAAAAGTGAACACCCCCGGCTAAAGAGGGACATTTTACCAACAACAGAAAAATAAATCCAACAAAACGACAACACCATGTCCCCACCTCATTGTGAATCTCTTCACAATGCTGTAGTGTTGTCGGCTGCAGGGCCAGCAGGCTATGGGAGCCTGTCTCGGGGTCGGTGTGCAGGTTGGACAGGGCCTCTTGGCACCGTGACTGGATGTAGGTCAGGGTCCCACTGGAGCACTGTTAGGAATGAGGCAGAAGCAGCTTTACACACGTAACCAACATGTAGAATCTAGCTGATATGAATATCTACTTGAAAAGATTCAAAGTTAGATTTTTTGTAAATCTACTAAGATAGAAAAGAGCTCCTTCATAAAGAAAGTCCCAATGTATAAACCAACAAGTCTGCTTTATTCCACATGATCCAGAGGAGGGCTTTCCAAATGTGTTTAAAACTAATAAACTGAATTCTTTGACGACTGGCACACCGCATTTTCTCACATGGGTTGAAACTGTTTTTTTTCCTTTAAGCTGTCTTGACTTCTCACCTCGGCCACTCTGTGTGTGGAGCTGAAGCGTGCCGTGTCTCCAGCGAGCACACAATGCTGGTGGGTGCTGTTCAGGTCATCTGGTGAACGCAGTGAAAAGGAAACCATCAGCACATGCAAGCAGTGACATGGAGAGTCATCAAAATAGCACAGAGAGGCTCAAATACAAAGGCTCACACCTAAAGAAAGAGAATATTAATCTCATCTGGTGTGATTCTTTTTTTTTTTTCTATTTACAGCAGAAAAAAAAAACTGATGAAAAGCACGAAGGGAATTTGACCAAATTCGGATGTACACTCAGACAGATTTCACTCGGTCCAGCAACGAATAAAGTAGGAGGAAAAGCACTGTACCATAATTTTAATTACCAAACAAAACCAGATCGCACTCAATCTGTCAAGATGGAAGAGCCATACCAACAAACATTTGTTCAATATCACACAAGCTTTACAAAGAGGCCCTGGTGCTGTTTCCTGTGTATCCCGCCATGTGTTTCTTTGTGTGTATAGATGTTTCTCAGCTCTGCCATTATTTGCCTCATACCAATAATTAATTTAGCCATGACAGAGCTGTCATTCACAGCACATGTGCATATTTACACCCGCCTTGAGCAAGAGTACACCAGCTAATGCCCGTGATTTGAAAGTCAAACAGCCAAATGCTTTGGGAAGAAGATATTATTGTTTGGTGGGAGTCGGGGAAAAAAAAAAAAAAAAAAAAAAAGAACGGTGACAAACAAAACAACTTGCCGGTGTTTTCTTCACCCTGATGAGATTGTGAAGGATTAGGTCTCTGGGCAGAATTACTCTGCGTCTTTAAAACTGTTTATATCCAATAACAAATTATCTCCATCAATCTGCTCTTTTCTTGGCGTGTCTGATGCAGTCAGTGGGATCAGGAGGGAGTAGAGGCAAACTCGATAACTGTAATAAATATTTATCTTTCTTTCAACCCTTGTGCCTGCTGCCACTTGTCCTCCTTTTCCAGGAAGCAGGCTTTTAAATATATTGGGTCAACTCTTTTCTCCCGTCCCCCTGTGCATTGGGAGCTGGAAATCAGATTATTGAACAGGCCCGGTGTCAAGACTTGCATTGTTCTTTTTTAACCACCTAAATTCCATTTGGGTAGAAATGATGGTGATTCAATTTGCCTCCAGCAGCTCAGACATTAGCAGTTCAAAAGGGCCTGCCGCCGACAAATGGTGCTGAAAATACATAATGGTGTCTGCGGTTATACCATTGTAGTTTCCTTTTAATACCAGAAAAACTACTTACCATAGGGTGTATGTCACCGAAACACAGGTACAATATATTTCAACACTTGGTTTAGTTGTGGCTGCTGAGTGTGTGTGTGGGTGTGAGTGTATTCGTGAGGAGAGAGGGGGGATAACCACACTTCCAATGAGTGTATTTCTGCACATGCGAAATTTATAGGTGAGTGCATATGTTTGTGCGCTGTGCCAAGTATTTAATTCAGGTGGACCAACAAAGCAACAGACGGCCGAGGTCTGTGCGAGCTGCTATCGTTGCGGCGCAGTTGGCCTCTCAAGGGCGTACTCACTGAGCGGAGCATAAATCCCCACTGATCCGCGACAGTCAAGTCCCATTAGAATGGTCTGCACAACAGCCCATCACTCTATTATCATAGCTGGCCTGAAACTGACGGTTCTATTGTAAATCTTATCCTGCTAAAGGAGGTCGGCTTCAAGCCCTGTCAAGCTGAATATTAGGTACAGCCACTGCTGCTCCCTGATGAAAACACTGCATCTTCAAAGAGTCAGTCTCAGGAAGTCATTAAAAGCTTCCTGTTCCTCCTGACTTGTTAGTGTGGTCTTTTAAAAGAATTTAAATATCGAACTGTAGATCTGATGTCAAATGGCAGACAGTAAACACGTCTACTGTCAAAACCCAAAATGCAGAGCAAAATTTAACTTCACCAACAACTAATGCATAACAAGAAGCAACCTTTCCACTGACTCAGTAAGAGGTGTTTCCACAAGAAGCTAGAAATTTGACATGTATACATTTTCCTGTTACCAAAAGCAGCACAAAGCACTCAGCAACTCTACCACACAATTCTGCATCTGGACAACATCTTTAATGTGTTTATGATTCAAAGTAAGAGTGAAGCGGTTCTGCTTTGGTTGGCAGAACAGTTCTGTCTTTCCTGCCATAAATCACTCGCATATTTCACCAGTGATGTCCCACCTACTGCTGGGAGACGATGAATTAGCTTGTCATAACACAGGAGTTACCTGCGAAAGCAAAGTCTTCTCTGAGAGACTCACTTCAACAGATCCAACAATGCTTTCCATTAATAAAGACTTAGAATGAGCCTTGTGACTTTTGAGGTTTTAAAACACCCAATGAATCTCCATAAAAATCATCAATGACATTCAGACAGGAAGCACAGCTCATCCTTCCAAAAGCCTTTTTTTGGTTAAGGCCTAGATCAAATTGGTTACGTCCCCTTAACATTAAGCGCTAAACATGTTATTTTTTTTTTTAAAGGAATTCCAGAGGCTGCGAGCTGCTGTAAATCTTCCATTTATACATAGAAAAAAGAAAAACTGACTCCATGTATTATGGAACTGTTATCTGATCCCGATGGGATCAAAACTGCAATCTATAATCACATGAAAGTCTTTAAACACATTTTTCTCATGCAAGTGGCTTACAGATAGTATGTTAAAATGTTTAGAATGAGCAAATAAAGCATATCATGTTTTGCACTGAATTCAACATGAATATACCTGTAACGCGAGAAAGTGGAGCGAGGTAGCTTGGGATATGGCGGGCTGCATGAATCACAACGGGCATCAGACAAACATCACTGATAAAATCTTTTGGTACTGTAGCCAAATTATTTCCCCTCTAAATACAACGCAAGAGTGCTGATGTGTGTCAGTAAAAATATGTATCTTATCTTTCATTAAAAGTGATTTATGTCAAACTAAAGTACAATAATTCATCAAGCCGTTTAAGTTGGGGTTAACACAAGAACGTATTTCATGTCCATTCTTACATACTTAAGAAAACAGGGTGCCTTTATAAAATAATAAATCCCCCATCCATCCAACCAGGGGTCCTCACTTCTTGTACATCTGAACACCGGCTTCTGCTGTGATGTGGATAAATGTCCTTGCACTCAGAAAATATGAGAGTGCTCGGAGGGACCCGTGGGACCGAAAAGAGGAGGGTGGAGGTGTCCGCTGCAGCCAGAAGCATTAAGCTATGATTTACACCCCTGTGGCTCGCTGTCTGTTCTCCCCATAGAGACGTAGTCAGCAATGGGTCACAGGACTTCAAAAAATAACATTTGGTTTCCCTAACCTCTCTAATGCACACAATTTCATGGAACCTTAAAGCCCTGTGTTCAGGCCAAGTAACCTCTCTTTTTCTCACACTCTTTCACACACGCACACACGCCTCAGCTCCATTTCTCCTGCTGAGAGAATTAGACGACAAGAGCAGAGCATGAAAGTGAGAGTGAAGTGCATCCTGCTGGTATGGGTCATTTGGGACAAAGTACAAGAAACACTAAAACACACGAGTAATGACAGCGCGGCTCCTTCCGTATTCAGACACGGCGCTGAATGCGGGTGACATGTTAACATGTGCATGTGTGTATTCTGTGTGTGTGCTTATTGAGAAACTGTAGTACCTCTCATGTAATAGCAGTCTCCAGACTCCAGCGGTAGCATCAGGCCAGGTGTGTGGATGTCCCAGGCTACTTTGAGCCCAATCCTCCAGCATGTCTTCTCAGCGCTGCCACCTTCCCCACTCTCACCTGTCAGTCGCACAAAGCTCAGCTCACTGTAGCATTTGCATCTTGCATTCATCTTCATGTTTCAGGCTTTGGTTTTCACCCACTGAAAGCATTTTCAACATTAGTTTTGTCATTGTTTTACTACTAAAATTCATGGGTTTAATTAGCTCGTATGGGCAACTGTTTAATATAAGAATTATTTCAGTCATTTATTTTATTTTTTTTCAAATCTGCGTCTGCCATGTCTGGATAATGCCGCGCTAACACAGTATAATATTATCCATTTATCACAGAAGCCAGAAAATAGAATAAAACCAAATTGAATTAAGAATTACCAGGTTAAAGGTATGGAGTGCAATGATTAAATCAATACCACCCAAACAATGGATGTAAGATGTAAGCCTCTGTCTCCAGAAAGAAAGAATCACTTAACGTCCGAGCAAAGATGATACGTGTTGCTGTGGTCACATTGGCTGTTAGCACAGGATCTTTATGCTCTCATTATGCTGTGCAAGAGGAAATAGTTGGATAAAAGCCTCTGATGTTGTTTAGCAAGTGTGTGAGAGTGTGTTACTGGACGGTATGTATCCTATGATATTCCTGTTTCTGAACCCATTCACTGATACCACCTCCAGTGTTCTTCTCTCACTCCCTCCATCCTTACACGGCATCCTAAGGAAACGAGATTTGGCAAGGCTGGCCAACACCCTTCAGCAAAATCAATACTAAAGTCTTTCTGGGCCTCTCTGCCCCATAGCTGCCTTTTCCTTTGCTCAGCACGGATAAATAGTAACTTAATTTCCAGCCATTGTGCTCTGAGAGCCAGCTAATGACAGTACTCCCCGAGGCCTCGGGAATAGTGGGAGACCATCCTCTGTGCCGGAAAACACTCAGTCGTGGCAGATTCCTTTGGATCGGAGCAACTGGGAAAAACACAACTGCAGACTTCTCTGGTCAATGAGGCTGCTAACATTGATGAAAAAAGAAGCATATGCTACGTAAACTCGCTCGTCTCTGTAAGATTTCTAACATGCTGCATTCATGTTTCCATGCAGGAACAGGGCTGAACACTGGAACAAAGTTTTGTTGAGTTCTCTTCAGTTTCCCCACTAAAAGTCTGAAGCTGTGGGGTCACGCAGAGCTACAGAGGACATCGCTGCGAAGCACGGCAAGGTGTTAGCTGCAGCGTTTGAAGCCTGTGTTCACAGGGTCAGAGCTGAAATGGCCGAGAACAAATTATTAAAGCAGACCTCTGCAGCAGGTGTTTCTCCTTAGGAAAGTCAAGCGAAGAAAGGCCAGCTGTAAAATGTATTGGGATGTCAGAGCAGTTGGAAGTCCATCCGTGTAATACTGTAAAATGATCACTTCAGGAGGCAGATTCGGACTGTGCAGAGCTCCTGTCTTTAACAGTGCAGCACATATACGTGATTGATTGTTAATTGTTTTCTCTCACTTCTATGGAGGACCAGGAGAGTCATTGAAAAAGGAATATGGCATTTCCATGCTGATTAATCAATTGTGAAATAAAAATGTGTATTACTAAATATAATTTCAAATTCAACAATTAAA
>JBBDHI010000001.1:26585583-26603232 GCA_037177115.1 Craterocephalus stercusmuscarum
GTTCAGAGGTGGTAAGTGAATTATTCTCCATTCCAGACTGCTTTCTTTTACCAGCACAGTAAGAAATTATGAAACATCTCTTCTATGGTAGTTTCTCTTCATGGGCTTCCTGTAATCTAGAAAGCACTTTAAAGCTTGATTTTACAGCAGATAACATAGCTGTAAAAAGACTTGAAGCAATTCTACATTAGCTTCCACCTTAAAACTTTGTGTTTGTAATTTGTTTTGATGCCACACTGACATTTATTATCCACATTCCTGAAGCCGCCATCCCAAGGCTGCGAAAACACACTTCACAACATTTTTTCCCCAGCTGATGCCTGACATGACAGATGCATTCACACACCAGCAACTGGATATCAACACACTGTCCACTTTGAACATGTGTCATGGCTGATTCATCAAAGAAACCCATGAGGGTATTGTCAAAGGAAGCAAGGAGAAGAGACAAAATGACAGAGCAGGATATAAGGCAAGATTCAACATTTGACTGACTTTTACTGGCTGGAGAGAGCTTGGAGAATCACAAGATGCAAGATAGGTGATAATTTAGCCTTTTCTTGGGGTGCCAAAGTAGTGTTAATTTAAAGGGAAACTGTAACTTTTGACCTAAAAATCAGCTCAATGTGAGTGATAATGGATGCTTTATGGGGTCAGTATATACAGTGTTTGAAGCATGGTGGTGCTCTGAGTTGACTGCCCTCTTCAGAAACCAGACACTGTAATTTTGCAGGAGCGGATCCGTCTCCCATGGGATCATGTGACCTGGATCACTTTGCTTTACGGATCCCCCTCTATAAAGACAGAGGGTTCTGCTTTGTCCTACTTGTTCTTCCTCTTTGACCAAAAGTTTGCCATGGCTGAATAAAGTAAGGAAATGGTGTCTTAGGAGGCCAGAAAGAGAATGGCAGTGAATTCCTGAAGAGCTGCAGAAAGTTTCTGTATACATCTTTATTTTAATGTTCAGTACAAGTGGGGCTGGTTTGCATACAAAAAAATTCATGTTAATATCGAATAAGTAACAGATCAATAAGCAGCTGGGATGGTTTAGTTTTAGTTTAGTTTTTAATGTCCTGTAATCTAAAGGCTAAAGCTAATGTTTTATAACAAAAAGTAACAAAACGTTATTGACCATCGTGTTGTATAGTAATGTTTTTGGGGCAGTTTTGGCTGGATCCCTGAATCTGAATTACTTCACTATCAGCCGTTCAAAGTGGTCTGTGAAAATGATTCCTCAACGCTGTTAAATTTTGTGAAAGTGGCTTGGGGGAAGTTACTGTTTTAGCACCCCTAGTGGCCAAAAGTTACACTGTATGCCTTTAAAGTTAGGCAGTTATGACCGGGACCATGAGAAAAAGGTGAACTACGTAAATATAGTCTTCTGGTTGTTCCTCAATTCCATCTCTTGCTTTCTGGATAAAATCAAAACAATAACAGATAAATGATGGAATGAATGTTACAAAACATCATTCAACAAGCCAAGAGGTGAATCATAATTGTTAAATCCATTTTTATATACCAGCTGCGGTAATAATAACTTGACTCCAACACAAAACATTGGAGTTGTAAAACTTTATCATGGATAATCAAAAGTAAAATAGACTTTGCCACATATATCTCATGCTAAAGTTTGTTTTTGATTTATAGAGTGACTGGTTTCATTCCAAATGGTGAACATCTGCCCTCAGTAACTGGGAGATGCAGAACCAGTTTCCAGTATCAGAACTGTGTCCATTAAGCTTAAACGACAAGTTTGGTGTTTTTCAACCTGGACATATTTTCTAGCATGAAATATGATAATTTACTCACCCACACAGTTTTAGAGGAACTTGAACTCCTTCAGAAGATATTTAGATCCACTTGTGTTCAGCATATATCCATATAATGGGAGCGTTCAGGGCAAGTGCCAGTCGGCTACATTCTATTTTTACAATTTAGAAAAAAAACACAAACACGGACCATGTTGCTATTATCTTAGCAAGTAGTGGACCGTCCTACAGTGTGGAGTGAATTTGCCCTTTTGCCATGGCGCATGGTAGTGGCGTCATTGGCATGGCAGGAACACGGAAGAGGCTTGAAAGAATCACGGAATGACAACAACACAGGAAGTACAAGCTGCTTCCAGGTCACAAAGGGATCGCACTAGCATTTGCTAACAACACATTGGTAAAACTAGAAAAGCACTCAGAGAGCATAGACCTCTGCCAAGCTCCATTGACTGCAATGTTAATGAAAATTCCAAAGTGATCCAGAATCTGTAATCTCTTCCCGATCATCACCAAAATTCCTTTTGTTCGTTGCATCATTCCCAAGCTATCCTGAAAGTTTTATCGAAATCCGTCCATAACTTTTTGACTTATCTTGTACACTGACGGACAGACAGACAGACAAACAAATAAAAGCCGGCAAAAACATAACCTTCTTGCCGGAGGTAATGAAGGAATTTTGTGGCAGATAATGCCTTTTTTAGCAGCACTTGCCTATCCATTATATGGATATATGCTGATCGCAAATGGATCGCAAAAAAATATCTTTCGAAGGAGTTCAAATTGCATCAAAACTGTCTGGGTGAGTAAATGATAGTATTTAATGCTAGAAAATAGGTCCAGGTTGAAAACTACCGAACTTCCCCATAAGACCAGGCTGCCGATAAGCTAAAAGTTGCAAGAACTATTATTCAACACTGCATTAATCTTGCGTGCTTGTAGAATAATTTCATATTAAGATCTCAAAACTATTGTTTATGAAATGTCATCTGGGATAGTCAAACAGGTTTCATTGGTGGCACAGAGCACACCCTCCATACTGTACATCTACAGTAAATAAGAAACAGGTTGCCTACTCATTTCTCCCAATTTGCATTTTTTTGTGCTCAGCTAACCACGATTCAAATAAACTGGTGGTGGTATATTTTACTGATTTTCTGTGCAGCAAGAAAGTCAGCATATATATTCCCCCAAAGTGTCTTTTCAGTTCTTTCTACATTTGCTGTCATAATTTGTCAGAGTACTTTTAATGTTCAGAGAACTCAGCCCTGTCCACAATGTTAGACATGTTTTTCTTTTTGTTCTGCCTGTGTCAAACTCATTTGTCTGTCCCCTTCAATCCTTGCAGTCAGTCCACCATTACAGTTTGTTACCTTAGGGAAAGAGTCAAACTCTACTTCACATGTTCTCACTGTCAATCATCATGATGAGGAGCATGTCAAGGAGAAAAAAAAGTCCTTTGGATCTTTTTCGTTTGATGCTTATATTTGAGGCTCTGTGAACAATCAGAACTTACAGGCTCTTTACATAAAGACAAGCCAATTACCTTCTTCAACAGCGCCTGTCATTTGTCCTACAGTGAATCAGGCTCTAAAGCAGGCACCTCTCCTCTTATGTCTGACCTGTGGGGTTTGGCAGAAGACAAGGTCACCCCTGTACAGACTCTGATGTGGTATCATCTGGGATGAAGGAGGGAGGGGAGGGGGCACTTTGAACTTCTTCTATCATCATATAGCCCTCTCCACTGATCTGGTCAATGTGTTTGTTCTCATGATGGGGGTATGTTTTTTGTTATTGTACATTGCATCAGATCCGGATGAGCCTTTGACAAGGTTTCCCTTTTGTGATATAATGAGTGTCTAGAAAAGCTCAGGGAGAATAAAAGATAAAAAAAGGAGAAAAACAGTGCCAGGAAAGCACAGGGAAACAGGGACCATTGTGTTGTGTGCATATTAGAACCAGAGCCCTGCGATCATTTTCGTCCAATGTTTCAAAGTATATACTGTACCCCCCAAAAAAGAAAAAAATGAAATTCAGTAATAAGGAGTCTAACTGAAGCAGGAGGTTCAATTTGACCTCCTAAATTTCATAACTGTGTTATTAAGTTCTGGTTACACCAAGAACGAGGGGAAGCAAACAATAGGGAAAACTGGAAACAGCAGCTTGAGTCCGCTGAAGGTACTGCTATGAATTGCATAGAGCACTTTTAAATCATCACAGCTGAGGCCTGAGACTATCCTTAGCATTGTTCTGTCTCCGTCAAGACAAGCTTGTTTTTGATTTTTATTTATACTGAATGAGCATATGGGGCAAGTATGTGCCTTCTCTGCTTGCTAACCTCCAATGCTTAGCCTTAGGAAGCTGTTATTTGTCAGTACCATAAAGCAGATTGCTGCCCAGTGGTTTCAATTAACATCAAAGAGCTCTTTGCAGGCAGTAATAGTTATATCAAAACCTGAAATGTATTATTTAGGTTATTTGCTGGGGTCCTCCAAATGATTATGTCCTTGTTAAGACAAGGGTTTTCTTTTCTTGTTGATTTTTTCCATCGCACATACTCTACCACTTTTGTCGTGTTTCTTTGAAGCACACCCACATCACCCCGTACAGATTTTCTGCAGCACCAGGGTACCTGCGTGCCTCACACTTTGGTGGCCTATTAGTTGCAGGGCATAAAATTGTGGCGTTACAAACGGGATGAAGAAGATTAAAAGTTATAAGTGGCTATATTGTGGAAGAGTTTTCTTAAGTCTTTAATGAATGAATAGCTGTTTAACATCCACGGGGGGCACCAGTCACCAGTCCTGTTGCTTGCATTATTTTCAAAAATCATAAAAAGTTTACACTTAGCAAAAAGTGAAGAGGTGAATAAGGCAAATTTGAATGTAAGGGGATAGGTGCACATCTGGATTGTTTTATTGGTTTAATCATGTCAGTGTGTTGGAGTCCCAAACTGACCCAAGAAAAAACTGCTGAAGGAAATTCATTGTTAAATATGAGCTATGTGCACAAAGAGCACTGTGGAGTATCAATTGTTTTAGATTTTATTTTTCACACCTTTTCCCTGCATCCCTACTAGTTTTCTGTAACAGTCTGGTTTTCCTCACATTACTGTAACTGGAATTTTATTTTGCATGCAACAGGAATAAGACTGAGTCCCGATTAATCCGTGGGACTGTTTTCATTGTGAAATCATGCAGACTTTGTTTTCGTTGCTCATCTTTTTCTAAAGAAAGTTATCTTAAATGTACATCACATTTCCTGCTTCGACTGTATGAAACCTTTTCTGATCCATTTTCAGTTCTTATTTGCTTTTAATGTTCCCCATTTTGGATTTCATGCTTACTGTTTTCTGTTCGTTCCCTTCGTATTATTTTTTCTTCATTAATTTAATTTTTGCCCTCTCCTGCTCGGTTTTGTTTGCTTCTTTGACTGTATCTCAGTGCAACTGCTTCGTTGACTGTCAAAAAATTTGAATTTTGACCTGTTTTCACTGTCCTGTGTTTTTGGCTCCACCTCAGAGAGTCATACCTACAGTATAGATATTAAGTAGCACCTGCTCTGTAGCTGATAGAAGTTTCTTCAAAATTATTAAGGAAACACGAGTAAAGCAAGATTATTTTAGCCACAATGAAAGCAGTGCAAGAGCTGGATTTTTTTTTGTCAGAGTGGATTCATTAAAACTCTTGCAACCCCATGGCCGAGGCTTAAAGTGCACAGCGGGACTTTTAAAATGGTTCAAGAAGGACACGCACCATTCAATACATGTTGATTAAGCCTCAATAAATGATCATATACTACCACAGAAAAGAGCCCTTTGGTTAGTGAACAGAAAGAGCGTGCAGCCTTAGTGTAAGATGTGGTGCACCTCCTTGCCTGGGATCACTTCCAGACACTGAAATGAGGAAGCGCTTTGGTATAGCTATGATTTGAATACCATGATCACTGAGCACTTTTATAAGAAACCCATTAAAAGTGGGGTTTTGACATACAAAAGAGCCCCTGTTTAAATCTCACGCACATTGTCAGGCTGAAAGACATCATAAAACTCTATACGGAAGCATACAATCTCTGTGTGCGTCCTCGCCTCCATCAGGAGGGGATATCTTTTGTATAGGGAGACATGACCTTTCTCTCAGGAAAAGCCTGGGCCCTATAGCCCAGCACCATGCTGCAGATTAATCACATATTTGTTCAGCATGATACAATCATCCACACCGGACTTAACTTTAAAGAAAGACGTCTGTCTGAAATATGCCAATCTGTCAAAACACACCGCGCTTAAAGAAAGTAAGTCTCTCTGAAAAGGTCCAGCTGAGGTGGACACAATGGCCCAGTGTGACCCCTGCTTCCACCTGCTCCTGACAGTGTTTATAAAGTGCCAACTCTGCTCATTAGCACTTCCATTACCCCAAAGTTATAACAGGCCTGCAGATCAAACACAGCCTGATCCAACAATGGCTGATACGGCATTAATATGATATGTAAGAGTTCAGCAAATATCGAGAAAGATCTCTTTGATGGGAACTGTTTTACATTAGAGGCTTTTTTATTAGGGCTTTTCTGGTCTTTAATGTGCATGTTTTCCCCTTGAGTCAGTGTTACCAGGTTTAGGTCTCGTTTTGTGACTGGTCTCTGAGTTCAATAAGATGCACATACGGTGCGCACACTACATCTATTGTTGCTACATATTAACGATATACAGCATGCATCGATGGTACTTTGAGAAAACAGCATTTAGGAGTCTTTGTTTCATTTACTGGCTTCATGCACATTCATTGCATTATTCTACCCTCTTGTTACTAATAAATACGAGACTGATGAATGTGAGTCTTATTCAAGTTTGGCAAGTGATCAAGTATTCATTTGACAGCTCAAAGTGCACCCAAACCCACCAGTCTGACCACTAACATGAGCACTGAAATTGGTTTATTTATTCATGCACATTTTTCCTTCTTTCTAAATTAGTTGACATTGCAGAGCGTGCTGATGGTGACAGGTCATTTTAACATGGGCTGAAAAGTTTAAATCACACCCAACTTCCTGTATATATGGCTTCTTTTATTCTCTTTCAGGCCGCCGTCATGTTTAATTACAGTACATCCATTTGAATGGCAGGGCGGTTTATGGTAGAGCAGAGGAACTTTAGACTCCATTTTCCAGCTCGCCCCTTTTAAAGGTTAAGTTTGGTAAATTGTGCTTTTCTGTTCCTTTCCAGAGAACAGTTCATGGCAGAGGAAGGTGCACAGGATTACAAAACGCACATCCTTAAAAACCGCCATTGTTACAGCAAAAATGAATCGCCTGTTTTCTGTTACCAATAAAAATATTTCAAATGAGTAACTCCTGGTTACACACGGCCAAGTCATTTTTCAAAACTGTTAGCCACTTCTGTCTTGACTGACTGTCCTGACTGACTTTCCTGACTGAGATGTTGCAGGAGGAGGGTAGGCTCCCATTTGACACAATGTTGCCATAATTGCAGTATTGAAAATCTTTTCGACACATTGACACATCTGTTTGCGTGTCAGATTGTCTGTTTAGTTGGGCCCAGAGATGTAAGCAGCTTCTGGTTATTTAGAAGCAATTAGATGCTTTAATCCCAATGGACATTGTTTCCATTTGCTGACAGTGTTGCATTGTGTTGTGGTATATTCATTGGATGTTTATGATTTGTTTCTGTATACTACATGTATAGTCTTTCAAAATCATTTTAAGTTGCAGAGGACAGTGTTAATGTTCACAATCCTAATTCATGCCCCAACTTTTGCCATTACGACCAACAACGATTGATTCCACTGCTGCAATGTGATAAGTAATGATTAGCCATTAAGATAACCTGAGTATCTCAAGGATAATTTAGAGTGCCTGTCAACTGATCATCTCTCACTACACTCAATTTGTGTAGTTGCTGATGTTTTGGTGTTTGGAGCAGCATCCGGACTTCTGAAAATCTGTCTCACACACATTAGAGAAGAACAGCTCACAATCTGCCAAGTAGGGGTAATATTTTCCATCCGTCTCTGAGACAAAATGACCCTCAAGCCCAAGTTTGATGTCAGTGACCAGTTCTAAAACTGATCCCGCCTTGCGGTGTATAACTAAGACAGATTAGTAAAGAATGCAGACTTCTTTACCATTGTGAAACGACAATGTTTAAAACAAAGAACACCACAGCTTTTTTACACATGTAGATCATGATGTATGTCACGGAGCCAAATCCTCATTTCAATTCTGTGTCAAAGGCGGCTTTGGACCACATCCCGAGCTCTTTGCTTGTTTGTCTTTTGTAAAAAAGGACAACTACCCCAGCAGTGCCAAAGTACCCCAGGCTCTTTGATATGTGAAAGCCTAACAGTGGGACTGCTCCCTGTTCAGCTGGTACACAGATGTGTATGTGTGTGTGTGCAAGTGTGTAGGGGGAGCCCGCTGTCTGAACCGAGCACAGATTAGTGACTTTTTTTTCCTTTTTTCTCTCTCTCACTCTTTTTTTATTCCTAATAAATAAACCCCAATGCATGCTGGGTTATGTGTGAGAGGAAAATAACATGCCGTTAGCCAATCAGAAGCAGGTGGCGCAGGGCTTGGTGGCTACAGGCCCCGCAGCTCTTATCATAAAACAACTGCACTTTTAACTTTAATTGTAGTTGTGGATAGATTTTGGGGTTTGGGTTAGAAGTGTTTTATTACTTCGGACTGGAATCAAAGTAACAGAAATATAATTATGTTCAAAACAGGCAACAATTTTGTTGTAATGGGCGGTGGCCAAGTTTCAGGCTGAACTCGCCAAAAAGGGTTCTGCCACTCACAAAAATCTGTGCGCTGTGTACTCTGTGACTGTTGCAGCTCAAAGAGAGTTCTAGGCAACAGTAAACTTAGGAGATTCTGATTAGTTCATTATTGTATGTTGAAGCCAGTTAATTGAGCCAAGATTGGGATAAAAGTCCAAAATTATGATATAGAATGTAAAGCTCTCATTTTGTATATTGATTATTGTACTGATGTTTTGATTATTCTGGTTAACTTCTTTTACTAATAGATGATATGATTTGACTCTCTAAAAAACTAATTAGGTTTTTTTTTAAGATCCAATAAATCTAGAAGTCTCTCATTTTCAACTGGAATTATAAGAGATCCAATATATCATCTTTTGTATATTCACTTATTATCTTTATTGTATTTGGGAAATTTTAAAAAATGTTAGTAACATGCTGAAATCCTTTTAAAGTGGTACTACTGAACTTTGGGAGATTTTCACCCCTAATGAAGGCTAAGTTAGAATCCCAGTATCCTGTCTAATCTTTGAGACAAATTCTGCTGTAAAGAAAAATGCAGCTGTCATATATAATATTTGCTAGTTTGCCATCAAAACAAGTCAGGAGCTCAGAGTTTTAAGTAAAGAGATTTTTGTAATATTGCTTTCAGCAGCAGGTAAGGGTATCAGGACTGGGTATAAAAGGAACATCTACTGAATGTCTAATCATTCCAACTACAGATGGGTCATGGCTCTATTCAAGATTTCAAAGAAATTTTGCCTTCCGGCATGTACATTACAGCGCAAAAACTTTATGAAAGATTTAGGAAGTCTGGAATTTCTCAGAAGTAAAGCCAAGGAGTGTAACCACTGTTTGAAGCAAGTGATTCTTGAACCTTCATGCAACGTAAACCATCATGCTATCATGATCAGTACAGTCAAATGGGCTTGGCAGTACCTTGGAAAACCATTTCAATAAAATTTCTTTTCATTTTCAAAAAGTTTTCTTTTGTGAAATATTGTTTGCATCTTCTCTCTGGTAATGACATTTCAAATTCAGGTTGATGCACCGTTTTCTATTATTGCATCTTGTAAAGTAATATTTCTTAAATTTGATAACGAAATGCGTCAGTTCTTCACTCTAAAACTTCAAATTGCCTTTTTGTTAAACAGTTTACTTATGAAATTGTCAAAGTTTGTCTGTAGGTTTGTTTTGTATTTGTTCTCTATAGTCCTTTCCCTCTTCCTCTTGTATTTGTATGACTCGGAACTATTGGGGTGTTTTTCTGAAAGAGCAAATCATTATTTCTGTATCTTTATTCCACCACCAATCTTACCACTTTGGTATGTGTGTTTTCAGCATTGCATCCTGTGTGTGTGTCTATGTTTGCAGCCCGTCCGTCGTCAGTTAGTGCAGAAAATAACAGCTGTACGACAGAGGCGTCACTTTTGCTCAAGCAGTCGAAAACTCACACGTGTACATCAGAGCAGCCGTTTCTATCCCACATTTGACTTATCTTACATTCCTCCAACTTTAAGATGGTGGCTGTTAATCCATAAGCCGTGTGTGTGTAGTGAATTGTTAAAATAGGCCATAGGTAGATCTCTGTGTGATGTTCCACCCTGCAGTCCAGGGTTGATGGCCTCCAGTGAGCTTTTCTCTGAGCGTAGTGGGGGAGATTATGATGAAAGGAGCAGAGAATGAGATGACACACCCTGTCTCCATAATTCGCTGCTTCATCGTGAATAGAGGCATTAAGCGTACCCCCTCTTTTTCTCCATCTCCGGAGAATCATACATGTCACACTGCACAGTGTCTCTATATGATTCAGTCACCTCAGGTGTTTCGCACGCACATCAACAGTGGCCTGGCGCGTCGTCAGATTACTTCATCTACAGCATCTGAGATCACCGAGGGAGAAGTATGATTTATGATGCCAGTCAATGATGCCTCACTTTGTCTCTGACTTTCCCGGATTCATTTTCATGCTTTCGATGGGAAATATCAAAGTTTCTTTGTTTCCATGCTGAAACAGAAGCTTCTCCAGGCTGTTGGGAATAACAGTCTTGGGGAAAACAGCTCTACTGTACATATGTTTCCCACATTTGGTCTCACTGGAACATGATTACACAACAGTATCTTTTCTATCAAATACAGATCTGGCCCAAAGTACTTAAGTTCATTGCTAGACTTACTTTAATGTCTATTAAGTACATGATATTATTATTTTATCGATGTAAATCCTCTAATATAAACCTGGCCCTGCTGATAGCATAATAAGAGCATAAATGCAATATATGATTTAAAAACAGTCTTTTATAAACATGTGCAGTGTTTCTCTATATTTCGGAAAATGTATAGTAAAAATCAGCTAATTTAAGTTGATTTATTTGTTCAAAAGAAGAAAAAAAAAGTTGACCCCATCCTGACCTTTCTCACATCTGACCCCGGTTTCATTCATTGTCTGTCGACAGACAGTAAAGCAAAAAAAAAAAAGGCGAAGAAGGGCAATTCATAATGCTAAACCACAAGAACATCAAGCTGCCATTTTTGGGACCTTTCTCATAGCCCTCAGCTCTTGGTAATTAGTCAGCAATTGGAGATAAACAACGTGGGGATCGCAGACTGTGGTTTGGAATGGCAGATTCCTCCGGGAGACACAAGTCTGTCACAGAGGGGAGCTCTTGATTTAGAGGCGTTGATTCAGTAAATTGTGTGTTCTGTGAGACAGCACAGGGGTTTTTAATTGCAAACATTAAATTACAGACTGAGAAATTGTGGCATGCACTGTACAGTGTGTATTTAGACAGACTCATCGCAGCAGATTTGGTCCTGATGAGTCTCAGCATGATCCAGACATCTAGTCGTTGTTATTGCAAGAATGCACATAGGTTACCTTTTACTTTGTTTCTTTTAATTTTATATTTTCTTTTTAAAAACACCTGTTTAGCTTTATTGTTCTCTCTATCATTTCTTTCAAATATTTATGTACGCATGTCTGTCTCAAACCGAAAGTGATCTTAAATGCTAGGCCTTCTATGGAGCACAACCATGTCACTTCTATAATACGCATGCTTTTGTTAAATAATAATTATAGTATCCTACACACATTAATGTTCTTAACTTCAATTATCATGCTAAACCATCTGTGTCTGGTACCTATTTGTCAGTGGTAACTCATTTGTATTGTGCAGTTAGTATGTGGCATATCACGGACTCACCCACCCTTTCACCACACTGAATTTCTCTCACATACGTTCAAGTTGTGATATCCACTCCGCTGAAACATCTACATAGTGTTTTTTGGCTTTCGCTGTGGTTCCTGCTAATTTCCCAGTGGCACCAAACAGATTTGTGTCTCTATATTGGGCTCAGCGACGGTTACCGCTCAACTATGTTGATCACTTTGTGGACGGATGTATGTGTTCCTTTGTGTTTGTGTGTGTAAAACCTGTCTGTAGCATGTGTGTGTGACTTTTGGTCGCCTTAAATATACAGCATACATGCCCCTGTGTGTGGGCACATGCAGTGGTGCACGGTTGTAAATGAGTTGCTTTTTGATTGTACGTGTCTGAACCGGTCTAAATGTGCTGTATGTGTGTGTGTTAGAAGTGTGTTGTGTGGGAGGCGTATGCAATGTCAACAAACAGGAACAACAACAACAACAGTTACGCTGGCTGCAGCCGAGCCTCAGCTATGTTGTAATTAGAAGTGGATGAAAATGTGGGACAACAGCGTCTTTAACCATAACCAAACATTTCTCTCAGGCGGAGGACTACAGAAAGAAACAGAATGTGGTTTGTGCTTTCCACTCTGCATGCCACATGTCACAGATTCTCAGGCCACCGATCCTGGTCCTCTGCGTTGCCACCGGCCATTTGGGACTGCACCCCAGATGTGTGATACGGTCATCTTTAACCACTCCAGTGACTCACCCTCTGTGTATACTTGCATGCAAGTGTGTGTGAGCACTCTTAATCCTATTATCCTCCAGTCTGTGCTGCCTCCCACTGGCTGGGGATGATACTAACAGTGGTAGATCATCGCTGCAGAGACTAACTTTAACATTAATGAAAGTCATTCATTTCACATTAATGTTAACCTTCTCAGAGCTGCCTGCATCGGCACAATTCAAATGGTCATGAATCACTTGAGAATACTCGACATACTAAGCCTCAGCTCAGTAGAACTAAAGCAAGTTAAATAAATGCTAGCAAGAGGATGCAAATCCAACACACTGCCTCACATCTGTATTTTCCACTGTCAAAATGTGAATGATTTTGCGCTGCAGTTTGGTCTCAAACAAGACCGCCACATGCAAGAATGAGTTTCAGGCTCTACCACCGTGTCCTGGCAGAGGGAGAGCATCTGAGAAAACTTGTAAACAGTCAACCACAATCATATATACCCTGAGTAGAGACATGATTAATCTAATCCCTCCCAGTCTTAAAATGCCAGAAAATGTCTCCTTATTGGAAAGCAATCAGGATGGACTAGCCCTGCAGATATGCACTGCAACGGCTGT
The DNA here is from genome assembly GCA_037177115.1 of Craterocephalus stercusmuscarum. Classification (NCBI taxonomy): domain Eukaryota; kingdom Metazoa; phylum Chordata; class Actinopteri; order Atheriniformes; family Atherinidae; genus Craterocephalus; species Craterocephalus stercusmuscarum. Next base: position 26,598,630 of record JBBDHI010000001.1, read on the forward strand.
GCAGGGATAGAAGCAAAGGAGTTTTATCCAATTTGCTAAGTTGATCGAGTTACAGCGATGGCATGCTGTGTTAAACCCAGTGCAATCTGCAGCCAGGGGATTATTTGGACCTGTTAACAGTAGCCCTGTCTCTGTTTCTCTTTCACATCTCAGACTGACCTCTGTGCATCCTCTCAGAGATAGATATCGAGTTTAGGAGTTTAATTGTCTGCACTAAAACAACACAAAGCCTGCTTTGTTTTCACAAACACTCCATCCAAATAAGGGAGTCTGCTGCCAGCATCCTAAGCCCTGCATGGGGCTGGATCTCAGTGGGATAGCCAAGCTTCATTTCTAGCTTCAGGGCTGACCCTCTGCATTCCTGTTCGCCATGTTTGCCCTCAGCAGCCTCCTCTGGGGTTCACTCAGGTGGGAGAGAGTTCCTCGCTTGCACAGCAGCAGCAGCAGCCGCAGCAGCAGCAGCGGCGGGGGTTTGAATGTGGACAGAATGGTTTGCTCAGCAGCCTGTTGCTTTGGTTTGTTTGGAGCTGCGGTCCTCGCTGGAATATGTAACCAAATTCCTTTCCCTGTCCCACAATCGGAGTTTGCTGCCAGCTTCCCCTGGCAATGAGGCCCTGAATTAGGGCCAGTCCTCCTGCTCATCCCACAGAGCCTTTCATGTTCCCAAACCGCAGCCTGAGCGAGGCGCCTCGGTTTCAACAGCAGCAGACCAGCATATGTTTGCCTAATTCCTGAGACATGATGACAGTGGTCTCCCAGCCACGAAAAGACAGCTTCAGGTTTTTTTTCCTCATCCTGCACTTTAATTATTATTTTCTGTTGTTGATGACTTCCAATAGTTACACACCACATGTTTTCTCATTACACATGTTTCTATTCTTTTTTTTTTTTTTTTTTTTTCGAGCAATCCCCCCCACACCCCTAAAATTTTTTCTCCTCCTCCTCCACCTCGGCCACCCCTCTCCTCCCACAATGCTTTGCTAGCCCATGACCTTGTAACTGGAACAAACCCACAGTGCAGCAGGGGAGGGTTTTTATTGCCCAGCAGGAGACGGAATTATGGTTGGTTATTGCCCACAACTGCTAGGTGTAAGGAAGGATCACAGCGCTGAGAGGTGGACACAGTCTTCCTGCCACAGGTCACAGCAGATTACACAGAGCCAGGCCTGATCTCGTAAAGACAGGGCGTCGGAGAGCAACACCCAGAGCTGCACCCGCCGATGCCCCCTTGAACTTCTGCTCACACTGACAGGCGCCTCGTATACTATCAGGGCCTTTTGTTTTTTAGCTGTCTGGGGAGTTCAAGTGATGTATTACTTTTTTAAAAGAAAGTGAACTTAAATCACATAATATAATAAGAAATATGAATTTTTCACCGCAGTGGCTGGAAGTGGCAGCCAGCTGGAGCAGGTTGGAGTTTGCTGCATTTCTGAAGCGATGAATGAACCGGCTGTCTCTGGAATCAAAGCTGTAATCCTACAGTGTTAAAAAGTTGCACCCAGTCTCAGGGCGTTATGGTCATAAAAGCAAGAACAACACCCTGTGACATGCCACGATCCCCTCTTGACCTTCCCTTCACATTTGCTGGCGCCTGTAGAAGCTGTGCACTTCAATGTTGGAGAAATTCTGTCTTTGGAGCCGGAGGAGGTTTTATTGATGGCATGATGACCATAAAAACCCTCCGCTGTTAATGCCCACACAATCTACAATGTAATCTCTAACCTCTGTCTTATTAAACACAGAGTATATTTGCTGGTGAGGTGAAACATAGAGCCACAAATCTGTGACAGCGCCAAGGAGGTGCTCGATAGAGCCAAATAAAACAAGAGCCAGTCACACTAAAAATAATCAGACCTTAGTGGCGCATAATGGTTCGCTTTGAAGAGGAAGGTACTCATATTTTCTGCTCTTTATTCCACTTATCAGTAGCCCTGCTTTCTCTCCCCTCAGGCCAGTCTTTGGGGAGCTAAGACTCCTTGGCTCACGTCAACCGCCTGTGGCTGTCATTGCATGTGTTTAGTTTCACCGCTAGCTTCCTATGGCTTACTGTGGCCCTGCTATCCTCTCAGATGGCGTGTGACACACACTTATCCCAGGCAAATCTGCGCATCCAGCACTGCCAAGTCAAACAAGTCTGTATATTGCTGACGTCTGACCCAATATCGTTGGACTTTTAAAGATGTGTGTGTGTTTTCCTGCTTTTTCATGTACGAATCTGACCATAGTTCCAAATACTCAATCATTAAATTCTCAGCACCGCTTGCTGAAACATTCAAAGTTTATTTTATCCCTGCATGAACAGACAGCCGCAATACATTTTTAGCAGCCACGGCAGGAGCCGTGTGTATTTTAACGCGCTGGCCATATGTGGCACCCTGACCTCTTTCATAAACAGAACAGTCTGCAGAGCACCACGGGCCTGTTTCACCAGTATGGAGAAAAGAAGAGAAGGGGGAGGCTTGGGAGGGGTTCTGATGGGGTACTTTGGATGAAATTCACGCTGGATCTGTTCCCCTTTTGAGGAGAGATGGGCAGCACTTGAGAACGAATTTAGCTCAGGTCCAGCTCATTCTTGTATTAGTTAAGCCAACAACTGTATCCGTCTGTTCACCAGAAGGTCGACAGAATTAACTTGAAAAGATTTCTCTTCCTTAAACTGTCAGGCAACATTCAGTCCTTCAGGCCACTCCAGATTTATTGGAGTTTTTTTTTTTTCAAACCAATCCTAAATCCTTTATTCTTTGTTGAACAGACTTGGATGCACAACAGTGACTGGGCCCAACAATTAGGTTGCCATGAATAAACAGCTCTTTCTCTACGAAGCAGATGATCAGTCTCTGTGTTATAGGGTCTTTGATTGATGTGGGTGGCCAAACTCGAATGGTAATCACTCTAAGCGGGCCCTCGGGCCTTGGAGCCCTATCATTGCAAAGCCCACCCCCTCTGCCCGTCCACCCTTCTGTAGTGTGGCGCTCTACCTGTAGATATCAGGTGTTGTGGGAGCTTTTGTGGGGGGTGGGATGGAGCAGGGTGGGGTGTAATTACACATGCATGTGAAGAAAAGATCTCTGGGGGTAATGAAGTTTGGAGCACGCTGCCATCTCAGAGGGTGGTCCCTCCCTCCAGTCCCACAGCGATCCCACTGCCGCTCTGTCTGTGGCCGCTGACGCGAGTCGCCCAGGTCCCCCCGGTCCCCTCCTCTCTCTTTGCGCGGACAATGGGATGTGCTTCAGTGGGGACCTGGAAGTGGCGCCCACCCCAGTTGCTCCAGCCAAGCAGGCTCCCAGAGCTGCTTGCAGGCATTTCATCACATTACATCAGATCAAAAGCAATAAGCTAATTACAAACGACTGTGGGCATGCAAGCAGTAAATACAGAATCAACATAATTGATTTAATCCTCTCAATGCTAAGTGAAAAACTTATCAATGCCAAGGCCAAAATGACAGCCCCATTTTTATTTTTTATTTTTTGCAACAGTGACAACTGGATGAATTAAAACGATCACATGTAGCTCATTCAACCAAAGTAAACTCTCTGACACCAGTGCAATTCATACAGCAATGCTTAGCTAAATGGAAAGAGAGAGACATGTAATTTTAGGCCACGGCGTTACGCCTTAAACACTTTTAGACTTACTTGTTGTGTTTGTTCATCTGTTTTCTTTTTACCATGAAGGACCTTTTGTGAGCACAAGTTTCTTCCATCATTCACTGTGGCGGCACAGAGAGAGAGAGGGGAGGGGAGGCATGGATGTTTTATGCATGCCCCAATATGCATCTTAAGAGCAAAAGCATTAGAAATGATGGTAAAAAATGCGAAAGGTTTTCGTCAACGTTTACTTATTCATGACGCTCAGAGAAAAGCAACATATTTTAGAGCAAATCCATGTTATCATTGGAGAAGCTCCCCCACAGAAGTCATTTTCCACCTGAGGACATGCGCTTTAATGACAGTTTGAGGTGGTGCCACTGGAGCAGAGATACAGGTTCCATGTTCGCAACACATGCAATATCAAAGCAGAGAGGAGGAGGAGGTTTTTTTTTTTTCATTTAAAACTCTCTCGTGCTGTAGGATAAGGTCATGATTCCTCGCTACTTTACCGTCTTCTCAATCGTCACACTGGGGTATATTCAAATTGATCTTTTTTACATATACATTTTCTGTCCTCTTCACTGCCCTTCTACAACTGTCCATTAGGCCAGCCTCAACTTTGACTGCCCTCACATTTCCCAAAGTGCTTATTCCTGTCATTTGCTCATTTTTACAATTCTTAAAAGCAGTTTCTTTTCCTTTTCTCTAATTTTTTAACAGTTCTGATGTTCAGTAGAGCCGTCCATGATTATAATGGCCGTGTACATATAACACAGTTTTGAACCAATGAGTATGTGACTGGGACTAATAACTGGAGTCATATTGGCTTGACCCCTTTCTAGTCTTTGCTCTGCTATGGCAGCCCTCTCACCGACCTCTCATATGTCACACAGAGCTCTTATCCAGCATTGTTTTCCTGGAAGATGCCGACTGTGGCCTGATAGTGAACCATGAGCCCCAAACCTCCCAGAGTGCTACAAATCTATCTATCTATGTATCTATGTATCTAT
>JBBDHI010000001.1:26603367-26613858 GCA_037177115.1 Craterocephalus stercusmuscarum
CTATCTATCTATCTATCTATCTATCTATCTATCTATCTATCTATCTATCTATCTATCTATCTATCTATCTATCATTTAACTTGTAAAGATTAGTGTTGTGGAGTGGAGTAATTACAGCGTCCAAAGTGTCCAAACAGCAAACAGTGTCCTCTGTACTTCTGCCCGAGGCTCATTATTTCCTTATTTATCCTGCATAAATAACCCCAAATTATCCATAAAAAACATAATGTCTCTCAGTTCTTCCCACTTCATCTGGCTCTGATTACCATTTTTACAGCATGGAATTAAATGTGCTGGATAGACAACCCGTGCATGTATGGGCCCCTGAGGAGGGGAGCTGTGAGGAGAGTTAAAAGGAAGAAAAAAGACTTTTTTCTTTGTTTTCTGTAAAGGGACACGTTGTTCCTAAGTGTTTCCATGTGGCCTCCGTCAGTGCGGATCTGAGGAGTGAGGTGGCAACAGATAATAATGCAAATAAAACGCATGGCAGTTAAAGCGAGTATACCAGCTGTGCTGTCTGAAATCACTCATCGTCACTCAGCCGGCTGTGTGGGCGTGCGATTGCCGGAATGGGACAGAGTGGACCGTTATAAACTTACAGTCTCACTTATGGAAATGTTTGCATGAGCTCTTGACGGATGAGTGGCACTTGTGTTTGCTGCAGTCTGAGAGAGTTCCCTATCTGTGCCTACCAAGACCACAGTAGCAGGTGTCTAATGTGACCATTTTGGTTATTCAACACATGAGTCCATTATGACTGCTGAGCCGTGAGAAGAATGGGGGGAAGAGGAGGGCCGCTCCTTTAAATGGAATCTTTAATTTCACAGGCCTCTTGATATCCTGCCGCAGTTGCGATTGTGTAACAGAAAAGAGGAATCAAGGCTTTTGAAAGCACATTAAGCAGAAAGCAATTAACCAACACACAGTAGTTAATTTTTGTATTAATACTTCAACAGCTGGTGCAGATTGCTTCCTCATTTTTATCTCCACTCCAGCTGTTCCTCCACCGACAAGAACATTAAAGAGGATTTGTCCGTAATAAAGTGGCTCCATATATAGATACATCGCTGAGAAAAGGAACCCGTGGGGAGCGTGGATTTACATATGGAAAAAGTTGGGGGAAACGGACAGCTTTTCAGTACCCCGCTGGTCCTGCTTTCAGTGAGCACCTCCAAAGGGAGCTGTTTCAAAGCCCCCTTTTCTTGTCTACCAAGTGTTGGTGTTGGTGTACATTTCAAAGTCCTTTACTGACATCCTCTACAGATGTGCCGCTCGGAGGAACATTTGTTATATTGTATATCAGGTACTAAAGGCAAGACCCAGAAACATTTGATTAATGTTCGTACATATGGTGTGTTTGGCTGATGCGCATGTGTGAGCAGCACGGCCTTTTTTTCTTTTTAAGCCAAAAAGGTATAGGAAGAAAGAAGGTGGATAAATAAATCCCCCTCACTCAAATTTTTTTAAGATGTCTTAACGCTGAGCAACAACTTTCCATATTTAAAGCATATTGGGGCTTTCTATTTCTGTCTGTGAAAACCAAACGTATTATGTTTTTGGATCAGCCTTGGCAAGGAAGGTCTGCCCATGGGGTCCGAGCTGACTGTCAAAACAAACATACCAGGAACAAGTTGAGACAGGCTGCCACCGATGCCACATCCGTCCTGTCTTAAACCAGCACAAACCACAAGATGTGTAGCTACTTATGCACCCAGGCAGTTGCCACACCACTGCTGCATGCCTGCTTGATTAAGCGAGCGCCGGGTACAGCTGACTGTCAAGCCTTGGGCCAGGAAAGAACTCCTCTCCTCTCTGCCCGTCTTGTTCGCTTCTCTCTGCCCTCTCAGATGCCGGCGCTCCGGCAAACCGGTGAAAATTTGGGGAAATTAGGGTCACAGGTTAACACTCACTTTCTGAGCCAATCAGAGAAGTGAACTCTGTTTATTTTATTTTATTTTATTTTATTTTATTATTTAAATTTCTTTGTGTACATTATGACATTTACAGGGCTGGTACAATAGGGAGATTTGGATATTTTATGTGGGGCTCTGGAATCAAGCATAAATGAGAGAGTGGTTGACATGTGATATGGATTTATAGTGCCGCCCATACAAAGATATGTTTTTCCATGGCTGTTTTTCCAAATGCTGGTCCTAATTGAGATGACTGACTTGTGTTATTTGTGTGTGGAGATTCGCAACACTAATTCCAACAGGGGCCGCATGGGTAACTGTGACTTTAAAGATGTTGGATCATTTAATCCCCTCACAGAAACTGATTTACAATGGGGAAACAAATGTTTTGTTTTTATTCGCAGTACACGCTGTATTTGCTGTGTTGCTAAGATACTCGCTGTTAACGTGAGTGATGTGCAGGGAAAAGAGCGCTGTTGCCACTTTCTGCAGCACAGAATTAGTGGGAAACATTATGAGAGTGCGACCCATTAAAATAAGAAATAGGTCTTAATTTACAGCTCTGGTCTGTTTGTCATTTGGCTTGGCTACTGCTTTGTTGCATAAGTATGTGTGGAATAATTACGGCCAGAGTGAGGTGGGATTTATAATTGGACTGAGGATGATGACTGCACAGGAGAAGGAGAGAACTGTGGCCCTTTTCCGCAGCAGCGCCTCCAGATGTGGCTCCACTTTTAACGCAGTGGGAGAGGAAAGCAGCCTGTGAAGTTGATGCGCCAAGTCCGGCGTGGGCTTGCATGTGTGTGTGTGATGGTACCACCTTCATGATCAAATATTTCAACTCGCATGTCATATGCATGTGTTTCAAAGAACGTGTTGGCTGGACTTTCCTCCTTGTGGCTGATACTTTTACAATAACAGCCAGAGAGATGGGCTGTCTGCAGAACATATGCTAAGGACAAAAGGATTTATTAGTGACAGCTTACCTGATTTCACCCGCTAGCTTCGACACACAATCAAGACAGATTCTTCCACGCACACACACACATACATCCTCACACTTATTTCCCCATCTTGCCCCACCTCTCAGCTTAATGTTTAAATGTCATTGCTAAGCGCCTGGTCCCTCAGATCATTTGCTCAGCTGGCCGTTACGGTAACACAATTCAACATCCTTCAAAGTGTGGTTGAATACAGCGAGGGACACTCGGCGTGGCACTGAGGCAATCCCCGTGCAGGGGCCTCCAAAATGGGGCTCAAGGGAACCAGGTGTTACTTCCTCCATCTCAATCCCTTCTTTTCCACCGCGATGAAGGCTGTACAGCAAAACAGAGGAATGGAAGACATTAAAGTCCAGTCTCAGCCTGAAAGTCGACTCATTTACCCAGCTGCTGCACATGAGAGTGTGGCAAGGCTCAGGAAATCCAGACATTTTATGAAAGGCATGGACACACATTTATTAGCCTCTTTCCTTTGTTGAAACAGGGACTTTGCAGTCAGTTTAAGCTTTGATGAAGTTGTTGAAAAAAAAAATCATATTTTTGATTTTGTGTGAGTCATGTTACAAACAAAATTTATGTACAATTATGTCTCTTTATTGATATTTCAGGGTAAGTTTGGTGTGAAATAAACGCTGGATTCAGGTGGATTATCTATTCTGGCCACTAAAACAAACTATAATAATGGTTGTCTGCCCCTGGAAAGCATCTGACTCAGGCAACACAGCCTGCCACTGCATACACAGGTATGTATGTTGGCTGTTGACAGTATCTACCGTATATATTTCTGTACTCTTGTCAAGGACGAAAACATCTGATAAATCCAACATCAGCACAGGTGCTATTTTTTCACCGTTTCAGCCACCCATACAGCTGTGGACAACTGTTAGGACACGGTGACCCTCTGCCTCCAACCATAGGCCTTGTACCAGCTTCTAATATAACTCCCCAGTGTTGTATTAAGGCTTTATAGCCCTATATTCACTTATATGCAAGCGCAGGTTTTACATGCCAAAACAATCTGCCCTCTTTGTACTCTGTCAGCAGCTCAGACTTTACTTTTTCCAAGCCCGCTTTTATTCTCTGAGCATGTCTCCTGACTTTCCTGTGATCACCTGCGATAAAGTACCGGAGCACGCAGCCTTTGATGGCACTAGAGCTGAAATGATGATTATTTACCATGCCTGGTCATGAAGAGACAGCAAGAAAGTTCACATTTTGTTCTAAAAAGCTTCGCTTTGATTTTACCATTTCAAAGTCTGCTATCATACAAATATGCCGGGCAGAGAGTATTCCACCCCTCCTTTTATACATGCTGCTCTCATCAGGGAGAATGGACTGTACGCATAACAACTTGCACATGTCCCACTTTTGTCTCTGTGGTTTTCATTTGGCTATAAATTGAAGGTAGACACTTTTTTTTCTGTGCCTCTTTGGGTGATGTGTAAGACAGGTTTAAATGGATGTAATTTCACTTTGAAGCAATTGTGTGACTCATTAAATGGTGCCAGTTTGCGAGTACGCCACTTGTGGTTGTTGGAGCAGCACAAGCGAGCCACTGAGCCACTGTGCTTTAGGTAAAAAAAATGAAAAAGAAAGAAGAAGACATCTGGCCCCCATTCGGGTGAGAAAGCGAGTGCCAACATGAACACATTAGGCGACGGACCAAATGCCTCTCGACCCCAGTCAATCACGGAGCGCATGACTAGCAAAATCGAAACCTTTCGGCGAGGCTCAGCATTTGCACTTTATTCTGCGTTGTGTTGCTCTAAAGATTTCCCTTCCCTGACGCCAGCGCTCGCTGTAGTGAAACTGATCCTTATTGAATTATGAAGGAAGCATTGCAGAGCCGTGTAGCCCGGCCACCCTCAAATCCGCTGTGGTTGGCATGAAGAGAACGGTTAATTTTTACATTAAAGGGACTAGGGCAGATTCAGTTAGCGACATGTTGTCACTGCTACCCAAACGACCCCTAAACCTTCTGGTTCTTATTGGTAAATCCAAACCCACCCCCTTTGCAGCTTAACCAACAACCCACATCCTAAGAGAACATAAGCAACATGTCATTTGACCTCTGATAGAATTCCTGTCTGCTAATGTCCTTACAAGCTTTTTTTTCTTACTCATGGTTCCTCAAACACTTGTTTCTTGACACATCCATGAGTTTTTGTTGGGAGATTGTCTCTTAGCATTATAAGTTTCCAGCTCCCTCACTGAGACGTTCATCCAGTCCTGAACAAGAGCTGCTGGTGTTTCGAGATGCAGTATGTGAAAACTGTTTATATAAAATACCGCAATCCTATAAAAGCCGACGCCAAATACTCCTGCTTATTAGTGCTTTTTAATTTCATAAAATATGAAGTCAGTACACAGTTACTTTACTTAAATTTGCTGAGCGCGAGACATTTAATCATTTTTTTCTTCAGATTGCGTTCAAGAACGTCTAATTAAAGCACCGCAGAAACATGCCTTGGGTTCATTTTCCATCTCCACGTTTTACAAGCAGCGTTAATTTTGTAAGTCCTCTCTGTCAGCCAGGTTTGTGGTGTTTGAACTGATCTGTTCACTGGAGCCCCTGAGTCCCAAAGATTTAGAGTGCATAATCTGAGCCAACACGGCTGGTATGGCCTGTTGGTAATGGTCAGGAAAAGTGACAACGTCGCCTCCAAGTTCTTTTCTCAAAACTCTTGAAGCAATACTTGTTGAAGCCTTGAAAAGCAGAGTTTTAATCAATTTAACTCTTGACACGTAAGATTAAAAACAAGAATTGGAAGGTTGGCATGTGTTGCATGTCTGAAATTGGTGTTATATTTAAATCCATATACAGTATCGTATTGTTTTAATCTTTCTTTAATTCCTCCTTTCCAACACAGTCCATCTGTGCATCCTCTTGTCACATATTTGGGCGAACAGATCAAGGTTAGGAATCATTTCATTCACAAGATATATCATTTCAGGATCAAACTGCAACATCTTGAATGCGACTCTTTAACGGAAAACTCTGTAGAGGTGGTCCACATCTGACCTTAAGGATATGCTAACGCTGTGGCTTCTCTTAGATTTAACAGTTGTCATGAAAACATTCAATTGAGACCGCTGCATCTGGCAGTCAGACAACAATGCCGGTACATCACAGCGCAGCTTTCTTGTTCCAAGGAGCTGTGACTCATTTCAGATAAACATCTGCATCATAAAATATAAGCGTGGCCTTGCTCGCGTCTCTGTAATGGTACAGTGATTATCAGTTATGCGAGCAAGAGCTTTTCTTCGTATCGTTTATTTGAGGCATACAGCTGCATCTGATACAAAATATTGGGCACAGATTGAGGGAGCTATGTCATGATTTCCATATTAAGCACAAGATTATTGGTAAATTATTGGTATAACGACAGTATATCTCTTGCAGAGTTCCATAAACACTATTGCCACTGGCGCAGCAACAAATACATACACTTCATTTCCTCTGAGAACTTGAGCAACATTCCTCCCTACAAAGCAAAATATGTTGTTAATATTCTGCCTAAGTCTGTCCACAGGTTCAAAAAAGTGCCTTTTTAACCATTTAAAAAATTTGAAAAATTTATAAGGAAAATATTATAGTACAAAGGACCTTGTATGATTTCCTACATTTAGCAATTCCACAATTAAAACATGCTTAATTTGTTGGTTGGTCAGATTAAAGAAATGCCTACATAAATCCCAGTTTCACTTGTAAAAGGACAAATAGGGTAAAAAAAAAATTACCTGGTTTAAAGTTTCAGAGACTTCTAATGAATTTTGCCAGATCATTTACTGCATCAGCAAAGTTAACTTGGATGGAATACATCTTCAGAAGTCAATGATATTGCTAAAACACCAGAGGTCATGAACTTCATTTCAAGTTGTCCCTGAAGCCAAAGTCTGTTACATTAAGTGGTAGGCACATTTCAAAAACTTCTGCCAGCCAAGCCATAATCAATAGCTCTGTCTGTCCTGTTTAATCAGTAGGAGACATTTTTAATTTGCTTGCTGCTTGGATGCAAGGCTGGATCAGTAATATTTCAGTCACCGCAGAGGTTTCTGTCTTTGGTAAGAATCAGCTTCCCTGGGGAATTTTCTAATGACAGTCCCAATTTGGAGTTTTAATTCAGCGCTGAAGAGAAAACACTCTTCACATTCGGTCGGCTAGTATGGAAAGTTGCCTCAATCATATGCCAAAGCCATTGTTTTACAAGTGGAAACCCCAACAACAATTATGCCTTACTGGTTACGGGGTGGCAGCATGGGATCGCCCAAGCTTTGTCTTCGTTCTCCCACTCTCACAATGCAGCTCTTCACAGTTAAGCCGAGAGAAGTAAACAAAAACGAGCAAAGACACCAGAAGTTAAACCAATCTGAGGGGTAGTATTTCTGAAGACACAATGACACGACTGGGGGTTCCCAGAGCTGTCACTCCTATAAATTTCGGAGACCTGATAATGCACATAAATGGAGGATTAGTGGTCAACCTTGGAAACACATGTGCTGAAAGCAAAGGAAGTGGAGCAGAGAGGGAAGTTTGGCACGTGCAGCAGCTGTGTGGTTGTAGGCTCTGCAGGGCTCTTTGATCTTCTGTACTCAGGTGTGACAGGGTTTTGGCAGACAGTGAGCCTGTTGCAGGCTGAGGCTGAGGCTGGTCGGGCCCATATGGCCTCAGTGAGAGCGTGAGAAAGGGCACCTGCCGTGCAGCAAAAGAACAACTCTACAAAGTGCTGAAACATTTCCCCAAAAACTTCTGATGCAGTATTAGAGCGCAGGCCCCAGTCAGCTAAAATCTGAAATCATTGTTTTAGAGTTTGGCTGAAATGTCCTGCCTCTCCAGCTGGATGGAGTCGATTAAAACTACAGAGCACGAAGATGGTTTAAAGAAAATTTGGGCTATTACACGTGATTGACGAATCACCAAACACTAAATTATCCTGATGTTGTGGGCCCCATCCGTGTCTTGTCTAAGTTGATTACATTCACAATAATCCTTTTGCGCAGCCTGCTGGTATTGCTGCCCGCATCTTTTATAAACTGGTACCACTACACAGGATGATTACCCCTGCATTAATGGCCCCAAGGCTGATTGCTCCTCATATAGCAACTGTCATTGTGTTGACCCTTTCAACAGCAGCGATCAGCTAAGCTCCAAAGGAGCCTAATAGGCTGGGGCATAAAAAACATGGTGCCATCATCAACTCAGCAAATTCACAGTTCGTCTGGTAACCCGTCTTAAGGTCTTTCAATAAATCAGTCCAAGCAAGGATTTATGAAAATGACTGAGTCAACCCAGAGGTCACAGGCGGTTTAATTTGACACTTGGCAGTAAATCCTCTAATTGTTTTTCAATGCGCCTTTACAGTTGTACAATAATACCACAAGAATACTGGCTTGCATATCTGAATGCATAAAAGGAAACAAAATATCATTTTTATGTGCTGTCTGCTGGACACACCTATGTTTAATAAAATTTTGCATTTGATTTTGACCCATAAACCTTGTCTGCAAAATGGGATATTAGCCTGCTACCCGGATGCTTAATGAGCTGCATGTTTTTTCAGGGTCCAAATAAGCAGTTACTGCCATTTTGTCATGATTTGGCGGGCTGAGTTTCAGTCCTGGCCTCTATTATTTGTTATGGGCTAATTAAGAGATTAGCCATTATAGAAATTCCTGAGCACACTTTTTGAGGGAGTGTGTCCTCTCACTTGTTCCAACTCCTCCGGTGCTTGGGCAAAGCTCCGGCTTGAGGTTTTTCTCCTCCTGCAGCTGTGAGTTTTGGAGCAGAATCACACGTTAGTGACCACTGTGACCTCTATGACCCTTTCAGAGTCTATTTGACTTGACAATCTGAGGATTCAGATAGTGAGTCTTTCCACTCTAGCCTGAGAAACCAGGCCCTCTCCCTCTGTTTCCAGTTTTCTCTGCTCCCTGACTGGAGTTTGTTAACTCTGTCATTTGCAGGGAGACTTTACAAAGGTCACTGTCTGTGTATTTTTCATTAACAACCCAGCGCAGCTCACTCCTCGGCTGGATAATGAGAACCATCGCCTCGGTAGATCTGGAGAAACATTTTTGGTGTCAGCAAATGTCGCAGCTTGATGGCATATAAATGTAATTTATCAGCATGTTTATGTTGCTGGTTTAGTAGGACATTTTTATGCCCCACTAGAGCAGGGATGCTGTGTCAGTGCATAATGACATTGTCACTTGCAATAAGAGACAGATTTGGTATTTGTGGCATCATCTCATAAAGCAGCTCTGCACTGTTTGTGAACTGTGATAACTTCATGATTGTCTTTTTCTCTGTTTGGGATAACTTTTCTGTATGAACGCACCATCTTGTACATGAAAAAAAAACTGAAGAATAGATTAACTTTAATAATGCCTTCTTGTATCCCAATGTTTTACTTAAAGGGGACATTGTTACACTAACTTCCTTCTCTATGTTTTTCTGACTTCATTAAAGAAGCTTAGCATGAGTCATAATTCCAATAGATAGAATAAAAAAAACATTTAAGGCTTTTCTTTAGCTCATAAATTGATTAACTCTGAAAAAAAAAGCTGTTTCAGCCTTATTTGGCCCCTTTTTGCCACTGTAACACTGCCGGCTTAGCAGAAAACTGTACTTAGGACACAGTTGAATTGTCATATAAATTACCATCTTTTCCTAAATGCTTTATCTTGGCATTAATAGCAAACATCAAGAGCAGGTGAAAAAAAGAGATGGGACGAAAACTTCTTGGAGACTTAGAAAGTCAGCCATGCTTTACCAAACGTCTGATTGAACTTACATTAAGCTGTGATATGGTTTAATAGTTTATTTTTTTCTTTTTTTCATTATGGAGCCGATAAATGTTTGATGAAGCAGATATGGATATAGTTACACTTTGGTTGGAGGAGGTGCAATATGTTAGTATGAAGCATTTGCATGAAGCAGGTCAGGACCTTTCTTTTCCTTTTTTCCTCACTTAATCTACCTCATCCACACTGCCCACTTTCACCGTCCGTTTTGAAAGTGCACCGTGGCTGATTCGCCGATGGTGTCCTTCCTACATCTTTATTTATTATTGTCTTTGACTCCTCTAGCCCAAGGACTGTGGATATGATAAATGCCTTCCTTCATACTGGCTCAGTCCCCAGCTTTTTTAAACAGGCTGTGGTTGCAACCACATTTGGATCCATCTTTTCCAAACAGCTATCGAGCAATATCCAAACTTACTTTTATATCAAATATTTTGGAAAAGATAGAAGTTGAACTAAATAATTTTTGGGAGACAAACAATCTTATGGACATTTTCCAGTCTGGGTTATGCAGATTGTACTCCACTGAAACTATTTTACTTCAAGTTTCCAGTGACTTTTTGATGGGAGCTGACTCTGGAGTGTCTACACGTTTAGTTGGATTAGACCTGCCCTCTGCCTTTGATATTGCTGATCAGTGTATGATGATAAACAGATTTAAAGGGTTTGTTTGGGATTACAGAGGGTTTGTATTGTATGATTTTAGACTTAATCACCGTTTTTGATTGTGTTTGATTTTGTGTTTATTGTAATTTTTATGTTGTATGTAAAGC
>JBBDHI010000001.1:26626877-26638445 GCA_037177115.1 Craterocephalus stercusmuscarum
CATCCAATAATGACAGACAGGACACAAAGCAGCTGGCTTAAGTTCAGGAAGTAGTGGACTTGTGCATAAAGCCCATTATAGCTCTGATAGCTTTAGTCTTAGCTTCCAGTCAGGGGTGTCAAACTGTGGTCCTCAAGGGCCTCAAACCTGCATGCTTTTGATGTAGGCTTTTGTATTTAAATGGATCCCAAAACTTGTCAAATTTTTCACAATGACCCATCAATTTTAGTGAGGTGTGTTGGAGCAGGGAACCAACAAGCACCTGCAGGAGGACCCAAGTTTATCACCTGTGTTTTAAGTGAAACTCAGCAACTAAATTTGAATATTTTAACAGCTTCCACTTTGAACATCCTGATCTGTTTCTTGAAATAAATCTGTACACTCATTATCTGGTGGAACATGAACCGTCAAAGTTCCTCTGAGACTCTACAAGATAACACACCAACCCACCCTGGCCCAGTGCGGATGATACCTGTGTCAAAATGCCTGACACATTCTTAGAAGTTCTTCACGAGTACAAGTTCTGCACAAGAGTGAGATTTCAAAGAGTTACACCGAAAGCTGTGATAGCAAACACAACTGCCTGTGTAAATGATGAATCTTTACAAAGAGGCCCTCGACATCCCAAGAGATGTCCTCATGTTCACGGAGAGAGAGGTAACAGAGAGGACAGACCAGCCCAGTACCTGCAAATATATTTCTAATCTACTGTACTGTATATTTATAGCTCTGCGCTTGCATTTAAAAAGTTTAAAGAGCTATCTAAGAATGCTAAATATCTTTGATCTCTTTCAGAGCCTAATGCAAATAGATAATTATGTTTATTTTTTTCTGTCCATTGATATATACACAGTTTTTCTTGTGAATAATAGACAGTATCAAAGACAGTCCTGCTGTTACAAGGAAGCTTTGTAGCTACTCTCTAGTCTGCAATTTGTCAGTGTGATATTTATATTCCTTTCATATTTCCACTGCCACTAATGGCTTATGGTCTGACAAACAGGAAAAAGACCAAAGCTGCAATTTAATTCTACTGCTTCGCTTTGCATTTCTTTTTCATTGTCCTGCTTTTTATGCCTTCCTCTTTTTTTCATTCGATATAGCCTAACATTAGCATTGCTTCAAAAGTGCTTTCACTTTGAGATTAACTCTCTCCAAATTTACTTTTAGAAATGGCTATCAGGGATGTTGCCACTTGTCTGTCCCTCCTGTATGAAGATGGGATCAATTTCAGATAATTTAACGCACATTTTGGGTCATAAGACATTAATAGTTGATGGATAGAAAAAGGCAAAGAGCTTAAAGTTAGCAGACATTAAAATAAAACAGGACAGTGTGGCCTGGGTTTACCTCTGACAGATGATCAATCACGCTCTTTTCCTTGAGTTTGATCCACTTGGTGCTCTATGCTAGTCAATCATAAAAAAAACAATAAACCAAGTTGCTGCAGGCGTGACAGCATGAAGAGCACAGTGGAGTGTGGCGGCTACTCGTCAGACTAATTAACCATACAGACGGGGCCCGGCGCCACAACCCAAGACAATTCCAATCTGAGGGGCTGTAATTGAAGTGACAAGTTAATTACAGGCTGATATTATCGTACGTTCCTTGTAGCACCCCTCTCTACCCCCTCCCCATGTATCCCTTTTCTTGTGTCTTGGTCTTATTCCTGCAAACCTCTTCTACCTCGTATCTCCGGATGTGTTAATTAGCACCAAGTTGCCCAACAGGTTTTGAGCTTGAACACTTGCCCTCCTATAGCCTGTCCTCTTCACCTGTGCTGAATCTATAATTAAACGGAAATAAGTCCACGTAGTCTCATTTTCGTTTACAACATTTATGAGCTGCACTTTGTAGACTGGAAACTCCCGCCAGCAGCACCGCCACCACAAGCCCCCTCGGCTCAGTCCTCTCCACCCGATCCCACCCAGCACCTCTGTGCACCTCTGTAATTAGCGTTAGCATCTTCTTTAAACAAGCTACATAAAGTTTAGTGGCAGGATTAAATCAGATCATTACCATAATATGGCTGTGCAATTTGCCCCTATCTCTCTTCTTTTCCGCCACATCAAAGCCCGGCGGAGCACTGGTGTAATTGGGCCATGCCGCCTTGTCAAGATGATTCAGCCTGATGGCTGCTCCTCTCCCTGAAAAACCTCCTGGGCATGATAATTAATGGAGAAGAAAGTCAAGTCAACATGAAGAGAAGAAGGAGGAGAGAAAAGGAACTTAAAAAAAAAGAAAAAAAAACTTTGGACAGCTCTACATGAATATTTCACACCTTTGACTTATTCAAAATTAACATGATCAATTTGATGCATAATGGATAATAACTTTGTCAACGCTGTTTTCTTTTAATCCTGCAATGTTTTCATGATGTTCCACAATCTAATTCCTGACTCCATGACCTTCTGCGTGGTTCTAATGATGTAAGTGAAGTGAAATCAAAGATTGTTCGGCTCTTAGATCAGAGAAGTCATTGCTGATGAGGTGTTGATATGAGGACAGCTGCCATTCAACGAGTTCACATTGATTTTGAAGCTGATTTCCCTTCGGAGTTAAGGTAACAAACAGAGCCATGTGTATCTGTTATAATTTCCTTTTCAAATACTCTCAAGAGACCAATGCCAGTGGCATTACGACAACCTTGGTGTCTTACACAAAATCAGTTTTCTTTGATAATTTACATCATTATGTCACCTTGTAGGAGGAATGCAAATTAAAAGGCCTGCTGTGCCTTTGTTGACACTCTTTGCCAACATACTTTGGTAATGAATAAGGCAAGGCTTCAAACATAGACAGGTGCTGGGCGTCTAGTAACTCTCACTCTGAATATCCTGAGTAGAAAGTCAGCCTGGGTCAGTGTTGATTTGTTGCAAATTAGCACCATATGTTTTATCTTGGAGTTTACATATGAATGAGTCGAAACAGAGAAAAGGAGGCTGGAGGTGGGTGGAGGGATGAATATCGATGATTCCTCTGTATGCCGGGTCTGGGGAAGATGTGAGGCGGGGTGACTGCCATTCAAACGTCCATCATCTGTTCAGCCAGTGAGGGAGGACAGACAATGCCGCTGACAGTTGGTGACAGAGACAGCTGGTTGTCCCGCTAGCCCCTGCCTGTGATCCAGTGCGAGGTGACACCTCGGCCAAAAAATGAAAAGGAAAAATGGAGGGGGAAAAAAAAAAAAACCATCGCGGACTAATCAAAACAGCAGGCCAGACGCCCTGCCTGCGCCAACAGGAGACCAGTGCCACAAGGACGCCCGGCTGGCACATCAGACAATACCCTCTCTGTCACACTGCCTCACTACTCCTTCTTCCTCCCTCCATCTGCCCTTCTCCGAGCCTTCACCCACCAGCGTCGGGGCACTGGGGGTTGTCAACTAAACCAAGTAACCTTTCTGCTCTTTCATTTCTTCCACCCCAAATTAGAATATGAAAAGGGACTCTCTCTTACCCAGTCAAAGACCATCATTTTAATGACATTTGGCAGTCATTTGATTTATTAGGTTTTAGAGGGTGGAGAGAAGAAATCCACTAAATATTTCATATGCCATGCTAATCCTTGTAATATTGCCAGCTGAAGCCATGTACCTGCACCGCTAAGACATGAGGCACATGGATTTCTCACAGTCAGATGGCTGGAAATGCCTGTGAGTCTACTGAATAATAAAATAGCTGTATTGAAATATTTAGACTTTGATTCCCATTAAAAGAATCTTTAAAACATGAGATTTACGTTTCAGGGTTAAAAAAAAAGAAAAAAGAAGAGAATAGTGATAGTAGAGACAGCAATCACAACACACTCGCCCAGAAACACCTTCAGCCCGTCTGAATAACAGTGTCTCTCTCTGAACTCCCTCTAAAAAGTAAATTTGGAGAAATCCAGACGGTTCAGGTTCAAACAAAGAGCACACTTCCAAGGCAGAACAAATGGCTCACAAGGAGTCGTTTGCGTGATAGCATGTGTTGTGTTTCTATGGTTGATGTCGGCTGAGAGGCACTAGTGACGAGAGATAGGGCCTACACATATATAAAACATTCTGCGACAAAAGTAGCTTCAGAACTGGGAATGAAAGGAAATGAGGTGTCAGCAGTTTCAACCCACTCGTAACACTTCTCTCATCTCAGCCCTGTTTGACATTTCCACAGCTGCTCCGAGCAGTAAAAGCATCGTACTGAGGATTCCAGCGCTCCCTTTGTTCACAGGCTGCTTTGTCCATTCCACTGTGTTCCAAAAATTCTGAGAAAAGAGACAAAGAGTGACAGAGACATAAACGGAAGCACGTGGCTGAATATCTACATCCTCAGACCTCGGGGCCTATAGCTGGCTGACAGTACACAGGCCTGATGTGAGGGCGCGGAGGAAAATATGCCACATGGTGCCTTCTTGCCTCCAATCTCAAGACACTTCGGGTTAAATTTGTCTCTCCCCGCAAGTTCTTGGCAGCCGCGGCTCCTTCTTTCATATTTGACGTTGACCTTGCTGTGACATCACCCCCTCTGGGCACTGTGGCATCAGTCGGAGATATGATGAAAGCATCTAATGGCAGGCCACCATGACTACACACAAAACAGTCACCGCTTTGAACTCCCTGCCTCCTCTTTGTTTCCGCGGCAGTTTAAGAGCAGGCATGGTCAGAGCCCAACGCAGCTCAGCGTAATGTGGCCAGATCTTTAGTAACGCTCCCACGTTGGAGCGGGTTTGTCGAGGGATGTACCACAGACATCCAACTAACTGAAATAACAACAGCTGTACAACAGTAAACACTCCAGATCTTACATTTCATTTTTAACCAACCAAAACCAGTGTGTTTTTCTGTTCTGTTCCACATAACTGCACTGCTGTAGGCTATTTGCAATATGCAATACCCAAAGGCTTTAGAGCTGGTAAGATATGAATTCGCCCTGTTGACTAGCTAAGAAACTATGATCTCTCTGTTCCCAGCAGGTTCTTTTACTCTGGGAATATGTGTCAGAGTGGCATGTGTCAGATAATGGTGGTGTTTGTAAGTGTGATATCTGTGCTAACCCTCATTTGGCTTCAAGAAGGGGTGATGCACATGAAATGTGATGTAAATTATATTTAGTATATACGGTTCTTCTCTTATTAGCTGACAGTGTTTCTGAGCTTATTACTGTGTAGTATGAAGGCCCCAAGGAAGCTTAAAGAAGATGAAAACCCAGCGGAGATGCCGCTCCACATAAGCAGTGAGCGGGATCGTGGGTAATGAAGCAGATGCGGGTGAGGTTGCGTATCCCTTGTGTGCAGGTTAGTTTTCGCTTGCGGATGCGTGCAGGGCTCCGTGTGTGCATGTGCTCGGGTGCTCTTGATGGAGCTGCTAGTTATTCCTGCTAATCACAGCTACTGGGTGCGTAATTGGACATAACAGGCATCACTCGGCCAGAGTGGGCGGGAAGAGGCGGTGTTGCTTCTTGAAGGCCAGGCTAGCTAATTTGCACACACTGATATTCCTGCGTTGTCAACTGGAGGCAACTAAATGAGCTGGGAAAAGGCAGCCAGACAGTATGCCAGCACACACCCCCCTTGCTTGATTTGCCACCAGGGCTTCTGCACCCAGGTAGCACAATTACTGCCCATCCTATCTCCCTAAATTGTGAAGCGGAAGAGAAGTGACACCCATAAGGCGTGCATCACGGTAATCGAATCTAAATGAAGACAGTGCATAACCAGAACTCCCACCTGAGACAGTGGGAGAGATGTGACCGTGCCAGCCTGTCAACACCGTGTCAACACACCCGTTCACAGCCCTGTCTGCATGCATAATCACACCGATCATTACAGTGTCAATGATGATAATGCAAATATAAAGAGAGGAGGCAGGAGGGAAGAGGAAATGGACTGTATCCGGAAATGGCTCAACTTACACAGCTGATGTAGTGATTTTGAGCAATGTAGTGATAAGGAGGAGAAATGTTCGGTTTAATTTCGATCAGTTCCGCTGAGCTTACTTCACATCAGCTGGTGGGTAGAGGCTTTCTGTGGCACTTGTGTCAGAGAAAAGATCTGACATTTTGTTTAGTGGTAAACTCATGGTCATCAGATGACGATTACAGCCAGCTAAATGACAGAAATATCATTTATATTTTAATAAGAATACCCACTCATTCACTCTGCTAACAAAACAGACTTTAGGAAGTGCGTTGGGGTTATCAAACGGTAAAAAATTTCATCCTTAATGGAGGATTACTGTATGCCAAATCCTGTGCTCGACAGATAAATTAGCTAAATAGGTCAAATTACACAATACTAATGTGAACCGTGGCAGTTTAGATTTGACTAACAACAGGGAGTTTTCACCAGTGAACACCACTGAATTGCATGCTACAATCTGAAAATAATGAGCCATATGCATAAGATATGTCTGGCTCCTGATGTGACATAGCCAGAGTGTGACATGTGTAGCACAGGTCAATGCACATGGTTCCTATCATAGCTGGTTAGCAGTGTAGCTTGTTAGCTCAGAAAGACTGGTCTAAAATTGTACACCATCCTCTCAAAGCCCATTATTTAAAACATGTTTTGGCCTTCAGTGTTGCTCTCGCTCACGCGTCAAGTGTGTACAGTCTAGTTTCCTTGTGAAGCATGATATGCGTAGCTGCAAAACCATTTTTAAGAACACTTTGATTTAATTACTGTGTGACATCTAAAAGAACACTCTGCATTTCACAGATAAGGTTGTTTATCTTTGTAAGGCCTGAACATTTTAATTACGACACTGACCAGACTGATGTGTCTATTATTATTATTATTGGTTTTTTGGGGTTTTTTTGTTTTGTTTCGTTTTACTTCCAAAAGGAAAAATGAATGAAAACGGCATTAGATTAGAGAGGAGCATCATCTGGACAGAGTTACTACTCTCACGTCTGCTTCTGTGTGGATTTGCTCACCATATGAAGTTTAAATCAAAGCTGATGTCAGAAAGGACACGCTCCGTGCCATCCAGGATCATTATCTGCATGTCCTGGTGCCAAAGGGGAAGCATTAAATCTTCTGCACCAGCCCAACGATTGAAGCAGCCGGTGTCATTAACCTGAGGTGACGTCAGTGCCGGCTGCTCAGCCTGTTAGCTGCAATCCCTGTTGACATTTACGCACGGCTGACCTTCCAGCAACTGAGATGTATGTGTCTGTATGATGGTTGATTCTGAACGCTACCTCTGCTGCTCTGTTTAGAAACACTTTGATGGGACTCGCCAATTTTTGTGCTGCTGCTTAAGAGAATTTAAACATTCGTAAATACAGAAAACTTTTTAACTTTTTAAATGACCATATCAGACTTCTCAGAAACCAAATATTTCTAAAGCTTTCCTTGAAGGGAAGAAGACATCATGATGTGAACAGGTCAGACACTGTCACTGGAATGTTCTCACTTGTCATCTTGTTTCCTTGGCGTAACCTCTGTAGCCCGGCAGCAAGGTGCTAAGTTTGGTTTTCCATGGTTTCTTTCCATCCACAACTCCATCACAACCGCATTTCAGTCATCCCACTGTCCTAAACAGGCTCCTCGGTGAGCAATTTACTTTTCTGTCATGAACACCCCAGTGTGTGTGGGGGGGGGGGGAATCGACAGCATCGCTCTGGTCAAAGTGAGCATGGCGACACCCTGTTTTACGACGAAAGTGTACTTTGTGCTGTAAGCGTAACACGTGATTTTCCTGTACAGTGGGTTTTATTTTAAGGGCTCCAACTGCCTTCTCGGGTGATGATGAAGTGGCAGCGGAGGGATATAGGAAGTCGGCCCGTCTCTGGAGGCTTTGACCAGACATGTTTCCCTCTTTCTTTAGCCCACAATTAGAAGCGATAGTCTCCCACTCCTACGATGGCTCCCTCTCCTCAGCAGAGATATATTTATCTGAGGATAATTGGCCATTAAATCCTCACTTGACAACTGTGAAAATGCCACCCCAAGAGTAATCTGGCTGCCAGAAAATGACAACGGTTGGCAGAGCTGTCGACTGCTGGGAGACGCATCAGGAATGGATGGATCTATTCCACGCACATCCATACACGTGCACGTGTGCACATCCAACCGAGCTGGCTGTCCTAATCGCCAACCTTCACATGTAATTTTTCCTTTTTCTTTATTTAATTCTTTATTCGATTTTTTTTTAAACGGAAGCCCTTAATTATGATCCCTATTAAAAAGCAAGTCTCAGCATTAAAGATAAAACAGCATCCTTTGAAACCGCTCTGGCAGTAAACAGGAATGCACTTTTCACTTTACTTATTTATTTCATTAACTTTCCAAGCGTTCTTCTTTGATCATATTATCTGGGTACTTTATATTCAATTACACGTGGCGTGCTTCTTTGAAAGCCCTTATGTAAAATGGGATTCTTCTCAGCCCTAACGTCTGTCTGACTTGAGCTGATCCTTATCATGAGGTTCTGAAGTATCTGAGCTTCCCGGCTTTTTGAGGCTGTCGAAAGCCTGGCTGAGGAGAGTGAAAAGACAAGCGTTGCGCTAGAAATTTCCTGTCCCTTTTCCATCCAAGAGCCTTGGCTGTCCCTCAAGCTGCTAACGCGAGTCAGACTGAGCAGCAGATACAGTAAGTGTAATTATTCTCAAAGGACTGAAAGACGAACAGATCTTTGATGGGGTTTCAAACACGGGCCATTGTTTGCTGCTGGGTGAGCGTTTCCTTTGTTTGCGGGGGTGTTTTCTTTCTCTCAGTCATCACATTCATACAAACGGCTTCTCACATTTGAAGCATCTCCACTTTGAGGAATAATGAGTTAATGTTTACGTAGAGGGTGTTCTTCATGCGGTCTCCATGGAAAAGATGGCCCGTGATGACTGATGTTAGATTTGCTCTTCGGGACGAGGGCCGTTTGAGTTTTTGCCATCAACATTTTGGATCAGCATAGTGCATTGTGTGTTTTATTGTCTGGCAAGAAACCGCCGGCCGTGACAGAGCAGTTGCCACAGGAATGTGAACTTTATCTCTCACACGACGGGTGGAGGGGGTCTCCTTTTCTTTTTCTGGTAAACATGTGTTGGAAATGGAAAGCTGATTGGGTTGCTGGATTTATTGTGGAAGTGTGAGGTTATGGAAGGAGGTCAAGAACTTTATAAAACTAGCATAAATTTATGATATTCTTTCTATGTCCACTGCAGCGAAAAAGCTCTCTACTTCTAAAGATGGGAATGCCGTGCTTCCACTCGGCTCTCAGTCTAGGCCCGAGTTCGACTCAGACGCTTACACCTGTGTATGAAGATGTCAGAGGCTTTCAGACAAAGGTAGCTGGGAGAATGGGGAAGCGTGCCCTTAAGTGTAGCCTGTCTATTCGGATGTCATTCATGTTGCAGATTCAGGGGCTAGTCAAATCACAGCGTCCTGGCAGAGTCTGTTTTAGGAAACACTCATCCCGAGTTCCTTTCCAGGAAGCTGAGAGCTTTCTCTAATATTACTCAGATGGCGCCGGACAACGGGCAGAGAATGAAAAAGTAATAATACTGATAATACAGCTCAAGGCAGGAAAAGGGTGGGCCCTCCTCTAAAAGCTCCAGACCGTGTTGTTTATTAATTCAGAACAGTGTTTCATTTTCACAATCCATGTTATCAAAAATTCCAACATTGTCTTGAGTGCAATCTCATGTTGGAGCGATAATGGGATGGAAAGTACAGGAGAGGTGAATAGAAGGTATGTTGCATCAACTATTCACCGGAGAGCATGAGACAGGTGGAAAGGGAATGAGAAAACAGTGTTTTTGCATTTCCATACCTCTATGCACCAGCGACAACACCCAAAACAGACGCGCTCTGCGTTTTAACAGTTTGTAGAAGAAGCTTTTGTTTGTTCCATTGTGTTTTTTTTTCTATTAGTGTTGTGTTTTTTTTTTTTTTTGCACCCCTCCTTTCACATCAGCATTACTCTGGAGGCCTCCTCAATGCTCACAAACAACCGTGCTCTCCCAGACGGCTCTGTTTGATGACCTACATTACATTCTCTTTGCATGGAGGTACAGCAGCCTTACATGTTGCGAGTGCATAAACTGTGGTGTAAATGACTCAAACAAAAGGGAGGAGCAGTCGTTTGGGGATGGGAATGAAAGCACGTACCATTGTAGGGGACGCACTGCATGAAGAGAGTTCTGTGTAATCTAAACTCCGCCGCTGAGGGTTTGTGTCACAGATGATGGCTTATGCCAGCACTACGTATGTGTGAGAATGTTTTATATGTGTGAGTGCATACAAAAAGGACACGTGTACTCATCACTGTTCACAACTTTGTCCCTCACACATGAAGCACAGCTAAAGCTCCTGTGAGACCAACTGAGAGCCATTTCTTTCCACGAGATTTGATAAGTTGAATGTCAAAACAACCTGCAGGAGTACAGAGGAACTTCTACCTTAGAGGCTGGGAGTTGAAGTCTCCACCCAGTGTGCATCTGTAGATGTGAGTCATCAAAAAAACAGCCCAGATGAGTATCATCTGACTGGACCCTGAGCATTTTAGATGTCCTTTGATGGTAAAGTGAGACCATATTATGGCATAGTAAATTACTTGGTTCGATTGTATGTACAGCAATTCAATGTGACCCTCTGAACAAACCCACATATGTTCAGCATGGATGAAAAGTCAACTCTGGGATGTTCTTCCAACAACAGCTCCTTTGATTACTGTGTTTTAAGTAAGTCTCCCCTACATAAAACTCTCCTCTTTAAAGTGTTTCTGCTCGGCGGAGGCACCCAGTACACCCATGGCACTCTTGCAAACTTGTGTAATTTGTCATGTGGACTCTGAAAGAGCCGTCACACAAATTAAGCCCCTTCGGTTCCCCCCTTTCCAAAAACTAAAAGTTTTGGTGTTATCCCTGAGAGCAGCAGTGAAGAGGAAAGCCAGTTAAGCCCCATTAGGAGCCTGCGCGCTGTGACGATCTCACTGGAAGTGCTGGATGAAAATTGCCCGGATTAATGTGTTAATCCGCCTCTTTAAAATGCTAATGTCCATTTTATGCCCATTAAATCTCACTGTGCGTTTTCTTTGATGCATGCAATTTCTATCAATTAAACACAGAGGAGAGAAACAGGCAGGAGGGAGATTAGTTCCTTGCTTCAAGCATGAATTTCTCCTTTTGGTTTCATATTTATCTGGAATGTGGGGGGGGGGGGTTGTTTGCAATGGGTTTGTGAAATACAGAAGGAGCAACGCAGCGATATGAAGAGTTCTGGGAGCTGTGCGTGTCTTTCACAGTGTTTAAAACAAGCCTCCAAACATCCACCAGCAAGAGAAAGTATGTAAACAAATTGTATTACTCCTGTGATTTTTCTTTTAAACCTGTGTATAAAAGAAAAAAACAAACTGAACCTCTTTAACTTTGTTTGGATGGGAGAAGGTGACTGTTACACTGGCTAAGCTATCGCAGGTGCTTCACTTTGCAAGACATGTAGTATCTTCATCAATTTTCATTGTTGTTTTGCAGCTGGTTTTTGACCGCATTGAAATAAATGTTTTTGACGGTGGTTCAGAGTCTCCCCGCTGTTTAAAATACACACGAAGCGCCAGGCAACGTCATCATCTCTATGTCCGGTATTTCC
>JBBDHI010000001.1:26696596-26710999 GCA_037177115.1 Craterocephalus stercusmuscarum
TTTGATAACTGGTTACTCTTTTCGATTTTTGATCGATGTTAGGATCTTGGATCGATATCAATAAATCATTGACCACATGATCAATGTATCGATGTAGATCGATGTATTGTCCCACCCCTAGTTTAGAGTTTTGATGAACTGTTCATTTAAGGAAATGATCCAGTTTATCATTGCTGTTCCATAGATTCTGTCTCTGACTCCTGTTTGTGAGAGGTGTTCCTGTGTGGTTGGATGGCCTCTTGCTTTCGCTGTGAGTTATACTCACCAGTGCATGCACACACTGCTAGCCCTTAAAATATCATCTTAAATCTTGCTGAGCGGCTGCCCTCTGAGCTGACACTTGGAGATGCAAGAAGGGCAGATGCCCTAGTTAGAATCGCTGCCTGCTCTTCACAGTCCCTGAGACTGATTGACACTGAGCCAGGCTTTGAGTATTCTCTATATAGTGTGTTGTTGCTGCCTGTGGGTGGTCTTTGTTCAATATGAGTTCCTAGATAAAATGGGATTCAATCAATTGCTTAATCAGTCACTGAACTAGAAACGGTGTTCAGAGTTGTTTTAATGTCCTTGTTGGATCCTGGAATTTTCAGCAGACTCTGATAATAATCCACCGTCATGTGAAGGTGATGGAGGAGACATGATTTCTCTTTTCATTGCATTTCTGCACTTTCTCCTCACAGTCACCCCCTAGTGTTCACTTTAGTCTTTTCCAGAGTGGACCCAGCATGGCATACCTGGACGACTTAACCCAGATCTCTCTGAACTTACAAAACCCCTCTTTTTTATGCCAGCAGAGATGTCTGTGTGTCATTAACTTGATTAAAAAAAGAAATAAGTCAGTTAGTATTTATAAGCCTTTTGCATAATAACAAGCTTATAGGCTGGCTTTCTGAAAGCCTGATGGATCAGGGTTGCTTGGTAGTGCAGCAGGGTTTTATGGGTAAAGCGTATCTTTAGCTAAGCTAAACCAGTTTATTAGCTGTATCCTGGGCAGTAATAGCAAATTTTGCTTAAAGTTAAACCTGGTTGTAAATGGCTCAATGTGTAAGGCAGTGAAAGTGTTTTTGAGGTGAAAGAAGGAAGGAAACAGTTTTCAATTTATATTTAAGGTTGAACAAGTGAGCATTGAATAGTTTGCAAAGCCTTATGATTCAGTACAGGCTGCTTTATGGAATGGTCTGGACATCTGATTTATCTCTCAGAAAACCAGAAAATAAAGATCTATCTTGTGAGTTACTCATTGACAGTTGTTGTCATAGCTGCCAAGAGACTGTGCAGGATCACTGAGATTTTCATGAACAGCTGGAAAGCTTGAGTGGGAAAGTGGATGAGGGACCCTCTCACCCTCCCCAGCCTCTCCTGACCTGACATTTACCCACCAGTCGTCTGTTGTGAGTTATGCACTTTTTGTCTCGTGAGCTTGTTATCATCCTGTCACACTGCACAAAGCCAGACTGCAGTAGTAACGCTCATTTATATGTTCACTGGCTTCCCTAGAGGGCAGCATGCTCAGCCCAGCTCCTCTTACTCTTGACCCCGAATAAAAGATCATTAATACGCAGCGCTGCATTTAATTGCTTGAGGAAGCATTGCTATGCATTGTGTCTCCTTTCATTAATCAACACTGCTGCTGCTTCACACTCCAGTGTGGCCTCAAGCCATGTACCTAATTAGCAGGGGTTGTTTTCCCTGCACAAAGACACCTCCACAGTGCAATCTACTCATCAGTAGGTATGACATTTGTTGATGTTTGACGAAGCATCTGTGGTGTCTTTATTTCTGTGATAAAACCCTTAAGGCCAAGTCTGTTCTTGGTAAACAACACAGAGAAACTCAAGTGTAGAGAAAAAAAACCGGGATGGGTTAAATCAAGGTTGGTGGTGGTTTGCGATGGGGGTTGGCTTATTTGGCTTGTTTTTATGTAATCTGTGGCAGAGTTGTAGAAGAGAGCAGCTATTTGTGTTAGCAGAAGCGAGACGGTGTTTGTTTGCATTTGATGAAAATGCCTTCAAGATTATTTATTTGTGGAAAAAAAACAAAAAGAAAATTGCATTTGAATGCATATCGAGTAAATGGACACATCTGGATGTCTTGTCATGTTGCAGTTTCCTAAGTGTGACATAACTCCAGAGATGAGTTATGACACTGCTTTCTGCTCTTTAGAGGGTGGATATATTTATCAATGCAAATAGTTTTGAAGAGTTTTTCACGTGCTAATGCATGAAGACTTTTCAGATTTACAGCTTCTGATCAAACAGAATGATCATTAGCATAATTCATTGGTGCAAGCAGGATGATCTAAATTAAGCTGTGTTGTGACCCTGAGCTGTTGAAGTTTAAAGCTTGAGTTTCCAGTAAACACAACAAACCTGTATGTCTTTTTTTTGTGTCATTTAGTTTGCCATGGTTCATGGTGTCATTGAGTCATTAAGACCAGGCGACACTACACTGCAGTTGGCTAACGCTCTGAAGCAGTACTGGCCATCTTGTCTGCCTCCGTCAGAGCATTGCTTACTCTCACCACTTATTTCCCTAATGGTGAGTTGGTAGGAGGGGGAGGGGCGGTGGGGGCAGCGCCTGACTATCACAGACTGTTTGATGAGGAAGTAATGGAGCGTTCGGAGACAGACACCTGTGCCTCTGCAGCCACCCTACCTCTCTGCATGCGCACTCACTTATTTTTTCTTCTTTTTTTTTTTTTAGCTTGCTTCCTTTCACTGCACTGTTTCTCCCCTCCCCTTCCTCTACTCCCTGCCCCTCTCCTCCTCTTCCTCTCCCCTCCCTCAACTGTCCTAAAAGGAAGCCACTCCCCCTTTTACAAAGCTGCCAGGCTTGTTTGCATATTAACTGTCTCGTTGCCAGGGAGCTGTGGCTTCATGCCATTTGACCGGAGACAATTGGTTTATTTTGGATGTTAGTGTCCTTTTTTTCTGCTCTTTTTTCACTTGTTTGGCCCAAAACAACATTTATAATTGTTTTTTGAATAAAATCGGTAACAGCCACCTGCATTAACTATGTAAAGACCTGTCACCTTTTGCTCAATGGACCTATCAAGGAGTGTGTTGTTTGCGTGGCTTGTTTTTCTAGCTTTACAGGGGAGAAACCAGCGTGAGTCCATGAAATACCTGCACCTGTGGCAGATGAGGCAATTCCAAAACTATTGGGGGACCTTTTTGTTGTTGTTAATTTCTACACAGGCAGGTGCCTTTTGATTGCTTCAAACCCATCACACTGTTCATGTGTGAGCCGTCGGCTCATCCCCCAGTAATGTACCCTGGTGGGCTTTATCAGACAATAGATGTTGTTTTGCTGGAAGACGAGGCTGCCACTGCGCTCCCAGCAAGCATGTGGTCTGCTTCAAAGTCCAAACTCCAAGGCCTGGCTTGGCAGGTTGATCTGATGCCTGCTGCTGCAGCTGCTGCTCACTCTTGGAAAGAGCAGCCATTGCTTTGCACACCAGGCAGCCATCTCTAGCTCTGTAGGAGACATAAAGCAGCAAGATGTAAAACACAAATCGCAGGGAGGTTACTAAGTGAGCGTTTTCACACCCTCACCCGAATACTGCCAAAGGGATTTTGAATGAGGCAGTCCCAGTCGTGCTTGCTACTGGCAGTGTAAGTTGCAATGTAAAGCCATATTGTTTACTAACACACACATGCTCACCCACAGATTTCACACCATTGTGGAGTGCTGCATTGAGACTGGGCTTTGGGTTCAAACCATGTTGGTGTAGATTACAAAAGATGATTATATGGAGCAGGCTTAGTCTATAGAGAGCTTCAGACTGGTAGACAGGCTGGTCATGAAGACACGAGAGAAATTTTTCACACTAAACCAGATTGTACAGTCGCCTGGAAAATAATCCCATCCCATTGCTGAGGATTCCCGATACAAAGGGTGGGGTTGGGTGATTTGCTGTCAGACTGTATGGGATGTTGTCGTGCTGTCAGTGTTTGTAAAAAAAAAAAAGCAGCTGGTTTTGCATCACTCATCACAGATCAAATCTGAAAACCGAAGACATCAATGAATAAGTCCAACAGTTTAGCCTTTTAGTTTCTGGAAGTATAAGATCTGACATCAGATCTCATACTGTCATAACCCTCTCACAGGCTGATCCAGACTTCTGATGATTCTCAGTTTGTTTTAGTGGGCAGGGTGACATCAGATGATTTTGCACAGCTAATAAAAAATGGGAAGGGGGGTGGGGGGGAGCTGCTTTGCTATCCCTCAGTAGCTCCTGACTGACAGGGCAGAGCACTGTACCTGGCTAAAGGCCAGCTGTGTGTGTCTGAGTTATTCCCAGTGACATGTGCCAGCCAGTGCACATGGCCTCTGCATCGCAGCGTCAGGAGTTCCCTGAAAAGCCTTCTCATGCTCCAAGTTTTCCTTTGGCTCACAGCAGGAGCTGCATGTCTTGGACACGTACCAGCTTCCACTCTGGTTTTCTCTTTCCTGCCTCAGAGTCAAATCAAGGCAATCAAACCTTGACCTGATCAAAGTGCTTGAGTTAATCAGTGGAGACAGAGCAGCATGTGGCTTCAGTCTCATGTCATATTCTGCTCTTTTTTTTTCTTTGTGTGTGTCATTAATATGCCTTTTTTAAACTGGCTTATATCTGTTCTCAAATTACTCTTTAGGAGGATTTGTGAATAAATGAGGACATCGCACTCAGTCGCTAACAGGAGGACGCAAACAACACTATGATTCTGGCAGTCTGTGGCGTGGGAGAAATCCAGTACTTTGGGGGTTAAGTTGTGAAAGTTAATGTAATAACTGCTAGCACCATCTGCTGGCCTACTTCCTTACAAAGAGAGAGAGAGTGGGTGAGTGAGAGAGCGAGAGAAAAACGAGTCTGGGTTTTAACGACATCTCTAATATTCATGCTGATGCATTTTGCTGCTTTGTGCTTTCATTTTCCGCCGCTCCGCGCTGCCAGAGTCTCGAGCTCGCCACACACGCCCCGGCCGGGCAGAGCAGAGGGCAGCGAGGGAGAACCAGGAAAGAGATAGCGGAGGGGGGGGATAAAGGAGGAAAAAAAAAAACAATCCTTCAAACAAGCGAGAGACTACACAAAGCCTTTTTTTTTCCTGGGTAACAAGAGGAGTAACCTACCTTATCCTGGCGGGGGACGAAGGCGAGGGAAGGCACAGTAAGAGGGACGGCAGAGGCGGAAAAGAGCAAGAAAGGAGGAGAAATAAAAGGAGCACGGAGAGCGCACACGAGAGGCAGGCGGAAAGAGGAATCAATGAGGGGGGAGGAGAGCGAGGAGGCAGGGTAAGGCAACTCTGACACACGCACAGAGAGAGAGGGAGGTTGAAGCCGGACGACAAGCGAAGCGGCACGCAGCAGCGGAATGACAGCTTCCTGGACTGCCACGCACCTCCTCTACCGCCAACAGCGCTGCTCCCCCATCACCCTGTGAAGAGACAAGCGAGGTGGGGAAGAGAGAAAGAGCGAGCGCGAGCTCCCATGCGCTCCTCTTGAGCCCTGCCCGCTGGGGGAGGAGGAGACGAAACAGTTCCAGCACCCGCGTTCTCGCCTGAGGAGAAGAGCTGACCGGGAAAGGAGGAGGGGAGGCGATCGAGGCGAGAGAGAGAGGGAGGGGAGGGGGGGGACACCGAGGCTCAAGGAAGAGTGAGAGAAATCGACTCTAGGAAAGAGAAGAGTGTTTGAAAGAGAGAGCGCGTGTGAGCAACAGGGAGAGAGAAAAAAAAAAAAAAACCCGGCGAAAGGGCAAGGCTTTTGTTAGCCGGTTGGAGAGGGGGAGTAAAGAGGAAGGAGGGAGAAAAAAAAACAAAAAAACACCATGTCTACAGTGAAGAGGCCAAGAGGAAGGGTAAGTGAGCTGCTCTGAGAGGTGGGAGGGACGAGGGGGGGGGGGAGGAGGAGGGGCCCGGCAGGAACTGAACAACCTCCTCTGCTACTGGCTCATGCTGCACTGCCGCCATCTTGAACTCATTGCTGATTGCCCCCCCCTTCCCCTTCATACTCATTTGCTCTGCTGTGTGAGACCTTATCAAGGCAAACGAGATTTATTTTCTATCTGCACCCTCACGCTCTGTCCACCCCATGCATCGCCTTTTCAATCTCCTTTGTGTATTACGCTGAAACCTCTCCTGCTCTGTACTTTATGTTGTGTGTGTGTGTGTGTGTTTGTTTGTCCTCCATGAGTTGAGCACATCAGTCACCACAGAGCTCACTACATGTGGAAACAAGCGGGAGGGTTGGGGGGGGGGCAGTGGGAATGAGAGAAAGGTGTCCGGCCCAAATGGAGCTTACTCTACCTTTTCATCGGCTGTAATGGTCCCCGCTGTTTTCTCGGGCCTGTGTGCTGCTGGAGAGATTGAAATCACTGCAGTGCTGGCAGGCTGTAATTTCAGTTATTTATAGATGTATTACACAGCTGCAGCGCTCTCCGTTTTGGTGCATTTTATCTTCTCTCTCTCTCCCGGTCCTCCTTGCTGATAGGAGCCCGTTTTCCTACTTTTTTTTTTCTGACTCTTGCTCCTTTCTTCATGTGTACTCATGTTCTTTGCCTTTATCCGTTACTTTCAACTCCTCCCTCGTTCTTTTACACCATTAACTTGAATGAGAACATTCCAGCATGATCCAGTAAATTTCTTCTTAATAACCTCAGCAGTGTTGCACACGTGAAAATCATAATGCAGCTCTTGTGTCTATGTGTGTGCTTTTATTTTTTTTCTTCTTCCACCCCCCCTCATTGACTTCCTTCCAAATGAATTGGTAGTTATTCAATTCCCTCCCCCCACTTTGGGAGTGAGGTTTAAGCTAATTCTCTTTATTTAGCTAGCAGTGTGGGGGGAAGAAGAAAAAAGGGGGAGAGAGAGGCAACCAGCCGCGCCTGGGTTGTGTAGGCATACGCAACACATTTTTAGATTAGGTCATCCATTTATGGGTTCCCTTTCGGCTGAGCTCAAGGCCCACAACAAGGCGCCTGTGTGGGCATAACCGCAGTCACGCCATTTATTATTCATATATTATCATGTATCGGGCAGGCTGGATTATTTATGTCTGGAAGGCACACTATAACCTGCTACAATGGGCAAGTGTTTTTATTTTTTTCTCCGACCATAAAGCCACTAACGGAGTCAGGTAGGCTTCTGAGAGTTTGAAGTGAGTAACAGGCTGAGTGCAACAGATCTACCCACCACCCACAGCATCAGAGATGGGAACAGCAATAAGCTCTGCTGTCTGACAGCCCTCAGAAGGTCTCGTCACTCTAAATGAATGAGCGATACTTCCATTGGTCTCGTCATTGGGTTTTTTTTTTCTTTTTTTCTCCATTTCATCAGATTCCGCATGTTTTAATAAATCTCATCAGTGCTGGTTGGATTTTTGTTAAAAGGAAATAGAAATTGAATTTCTCACCAATTAGTTGAAGTGTGACTAGAATGGACACACGTCAATGTTAGCTGTCTTTTCATGTGTGACGTCATTATAGGGCTGGGCGATGTGAACTAATTATCATATCTCGATCATTTTTTCTTAATCATGATAAACGATATATACATCTTGATATAGATCTTTGGTCAAGTAAACAAACAGATGGTTCAAGTTTACGGCCTTGAGGGCTAAATGCACTTTTATAAAGGATCAGAAGCACATGTGCATTAAAATATTTGACTGAAATTAAAGTAGATGTGTATTAAAATAATGAAAAGTACTTTTCAATCACCATAACAGGATACAGTTGTGCAAAATGCTAAAAAAGGAGATATTTTTAACTCAAAACAAGCTAACTCGATATGAAAGATATTCCCTCATTCTGTATCTCGGATTACAAAAAACTCAATATATCTGGAAATCTTAATATATTTCCCAGCTCTACTGATTTACAGATTTATTCAACTCAGAAAATGTGTTTTTAACAATTTCTATTTTTTTTTTTTAGCCTCGAAAAAACGCCAATGGTCCCGGTGACCAGGTACGGGTCCACAGTCCCCCGATGAAGAGCAGCTCATCATCCTCCTCCTCTTCTTCCTCGTCATCCTCCTCATCTAGCTCCTCGTCAGAGAAGAGGGTGCCGCGGAGGACACATCAACAGATGGAGTCATCTCAGCAGGACAAGCAGGAGAAGGCCAATAGGATAATATCAGAGGCTATTGCTAAGGCCCGGCAACGAGGGGAGAAGAACATCCCGCGGGTCATGAGCCCGGAGAGCTTCCCCAGCTCCTCAGCTCAGCACAAGGCACACCGCGACCGGGAGCACAAGGGAAACGGCAAGGCCCGGCCCAAAGAGAAGGCCTGTAGGAAGGCCTGCATCGTTCCCTCCTCCAAGTCAAAGCAGAAGTCCAAGATTGGGTACGTAGAGCTCATTGCCCCTGCTGTGCACGGTTTTGTGAAAAATAATCCTCTAAGGCGAGCCTTGATCTTATTTCTGTTAATTCAGCGCGTGCCTGAACCGCTGTAGCATGAGTTCAGATCATGTGACACGGCGCTGGTTGACTCCGCTGGTTGTCGTTTTGCGGCCACACTGCAGAGAAAGGGCTGCAAATGATTGTTTGAGTGAATCGGGTTTGTTTGCCACGCTTTTTTTGGTTTGTTTAGGATTTACAACTCATCAGTTTTCCAAAGACCATTGTGATATCTTAGCTCATAGTTGGACACAAAAGTGCAGTCAGACAGACCTGATATGCATCCCTCAAGGATATTTCTTATTATGCAAAACACTGCAGGACTGCATGTTTGGTAGGTTAACAGTGGTCTGTGCTTGCTTGTGTACCATTTGATCTTGCTGGTTATATTCGCTCGCACACGTTTCCTCCGGTGCCTGCAAAGATACAAGCTCAAAGTTCAATATTTACTGCACATCGTGACAATAAACCAAGCTCTGTCATCAGGATAGACATGGGAGGAGCAAACAAAGACTGCATTTACATGAGACTGCGCTGCCTAGTATGTTTCGGCGAGTAGTGCTGATGTATAGATAGCGTAATCTGCCTCCCATCCCCCTCTGTTTAACTGCTATAAGCAAGTGTGCAGCTATAAGCCACACCCAATGGAAGCTATTAAAAATATCAGCTGGTGCAGATGTGAATGCAGAGGCATGGAGACAAAGGAGAAGGGTAATGCTCAAATATGGTAATGCATGATTGAACAGCGAGGGGTGAACAAGGCATTAAGCCAGCACAGAATAGCACTTTTTGGACCCAGTGCTGTAAGAGACTGACAGCGGTCAAAAATCTGGATGCTCGTTCTGCTGATTGATGATAAGATGAGCCTCTCAGAGAGAGAAAAGCATGCAGGGTAAAATGGATTTTACTTGGTATTTGTCGGTGCATATGTGATAATTTAAAAATCTGAATTAGTGAGATGATGGAGGTTTCAGTCGTGATGATACAGTCCACTGTAGTTGGAGTTAGCTGCATGGTGGAGCTCAGAGCAACTCCAGTGTCTCAGTTGTTTGATTAATTGAAAGACTGTTTATAGTTTCAAAACAAGCTCAGTTTTGATCATTAAATTAACACTGCTTGATTATTTAATTCGTTTGAGAGAGACAAAAAATGAAAAACAAGATGCTTCATATATCTGTTCCCTCCTGATCATCTTGCATCCATGGAGAAGCTGCTGATCAAACATTCAGCATTTAATCAAATGCAATCTAAGACTTGTTAGATTGTCAGCTGCCCTTCAAGGCTATCTGCAGTGTATCATTTAAATGTGTCACAGATAACAGTCCTTGTTGTAACAAGGTAATGCACTGTGTAACCCAAGTAATCATAACTGGCCTACATGTGAAGAAAAGACGCCGGCAGCAGAGGCTGTGTATGGTCCTACTAACGGCTCGCTCAAGTCTTGTTTCATCATTCATTGCATCTAATGTCATCTAGTCAATTAATGTCTGTGTCTGGAAACATTTAGTCAGTAAACCTCAATTAGGTTAGGTTTTTTAAACCAGTTTAGTTTTAGTCTCTTATCATAGCTACAAGCTTTCAGTCATTTAAATACAGTACACTCAGTCTTTTTTAATTTAAATCAGGTCTTGCATTTATTGAAACAATAGTTTCTTTAGCTTTTAGAGCCATTTCACAACTCATCAGCTAATATTCTGTATGAGCTGGTTCACACACAAAAGGCCATTATGGACTCTCTGTGCAAGTTATTGACTGAGTCGCACTATTCTAATGATATTAAATGTGCTTCATGTTGACATGAAATCAGAACAGCACTGGTGACTCAGACACATTTCTTTAGTGCATGGTTGTAGCTGCTGTTCACACTTGTAGCTTTTTATCCCCCACTCCATGTTAGCTTCAATTTCTAATAGAGTTTGGACTTTTGGAGATATGAGAAAATGAGAATTGGTCAATTTGGAAATGACTTTCTTCAAAAGAGTGTTTTTTGAGTATTAGTCATGAGGACTTGATAGCAAATATGTTTGGCTCTTAATGATCATGTTAAGTTGTAGAAATGAGTTTAAAGGAACTTTGTCTGTGTTTACCTATTAACAAGCATAAGCAAAATGAGTGCAGTAAACTTATTTAGTTCAGTATTTCTTATAGTGCAGTGCTAAGCCTTTAAGCTAAGTTTCATTGATGCTGGCTTGTCCAGGCCTTGAATCATGAGAAGTCAGAACATGATCAGTAGCGTGCTTGTGGTGCTGCAATGTTCACACAGAAATACTACCATGTTAGCTCCAGCAGCGGGTTGGCCTTCCATGACGCAGCTTCTTTTTCAACACTCGCTTCTGTACTTAACTCAGAGGAGCTGGTTGCTGTTTTAAGTTTACTAATAATCAACTTTCAAAAAAGGACAATAAATGCATTGGAAAGAAGGAGGGACTACCTGCAGACATTAGACAGACAGGAGGAAGCTTTTCAGCATGGCAGAACATACCGGCTGTAATCTGACACCGTTGGCTTGGTTGTACCTGTTGTAACAGTAAATAACAACGTTAGGGCAGCGTCTGCTCCTGGGAGTTTTTTAAGCTGACATTTATGTTTCAATTATTGGCCTACGGGTGTCTTTTCCATGCATAATCTCTTAAATTGTTATCGGATGAAGGCTGTTACAGTGTTTCAGACTTGGACTTTTACCTCTGTGTTCACTTTGTCTTTTCTTATTAACTTGATGACTAAAAGGGGTTAAATGAGCAAAGTCAGTGATGGCATGGTGTTATGGTCGTTCCTGTCACATTCAGGACTTCCTGTTTTGCCTGTTGCTTTAAAAAGAAATCATTGGTATGTGTGGGATACAGTGTTTATGTTTTTAATTCCTTTTGTTAAGAATTGGGCCTGCAGGAAGTTTTCACTGTAAGTATGTTTCTCCATACAAATACACGGTGAGTTGTGGTTGTTCTGATGCTATTGTGATGAGAATAGTTGTGATCAAGATGAGTTGCCTATGGGGCGACATGAAACCTCTGGTGAGGGATTTATAACTGAGAAGAGTCCAGTTCAAATGCATGCACCACTAGGATCCCCCCATAAAGTATTAATACATCTCAGGCACAGAGGTACTAACCTTCCAACAGAGTCATTATTTTAGGCTCTGTCTAGTGATGCAATGTGCAGGACTGTATATAGAAAGCTTGGGAATGTATGTGTACATGGTGGTGTGTGTGTGCTCGGTGTTCTACGGCATTGTTTGATGGCTCTTTAAGCAGGGAATGAAGGCTAGGACAAGACTATTACCCTAATTGTCTGTGTGCTAAAGGGTTTGTTTCTCTAAGACCACAGCACCATCATTACCACTGCTGTATTTACTAGAATCAGTTCTTGTGAATTCCCTATTAGTGTCTGTTTAGCTGTTTTGGAAACAGATTATGGGGTCAGATATAATCATATGAAAAACTTTCCAACAGATAGAAACAAAATAGAAAGCTAAGATCATAGATGTGAAAAGAAACTGCACTTTTGCCTTTTCTACTCCTGCTATAAATGAGCTTAATCATTCATTAGGGCTCCTGATTTGGGGATTTTATATTAAAAAAAAAAGATCAAAGTCTCATTTGATGTTTCCGTTAGCCCTAACAAGATGTGATAGTTCAAATCAGCTACAAAACAACCTAGTGTAAAAAATTTGATCATTTCATCAACTTCAATCACTGAGTGAGCTGAACTTTCATCAAATAGAAAATGGACAAAAAGATCTAGTCGCATTCAAACAAATGATAACATTAGCATGTTTACATCGATCTTTACCAGGGAAGTTACACCATACACAAGGAGTTATGTATCAAAAGGTACAAAATTGCATTTCATTCATTTGTAGTTCAGAGTTTGGCCCAAGGACTCTTTCGCATGTAGACTGGGAAGTCAGGGCTTGAACCAGAGATCTTTCAGTTTAAAGGCAACACTCTCATGTGAAACTTTGCCATAACTGACTACATTAAGGTTTGGCAGCCGTATGTAATTTGTGCTAAACCAAATCTTATTTCAAGCCTGACATTTTAACCCATCGTTCTCAGAACAGTGTGGCTAATTCATGCTTATACTTACAAATATTGGTTTGTTTTCTTTAAAAAAAAGAAGAAAAAAAATGATTGAAGTGCTGTTTTAAGGTCGTGTGTTTTGGCATAATAGTAATGTTGAGGTTAAAGTATGTGAAGAAACAACTCCAAGGCCTGCATCTTTTTTTCTTTTTTTCTTTCTTTTTTTTGATATAGCGATATGTGAAGCTTCCTTGTGGAGAAATGTGCCTGCAGAGGTCACATGTAAATTTTTGAATTATAATTTAAAATCTGTAAATGTAATCTAAAGTGGAGCTAAGGAACTGGTAGATTATACATTTTGGCTCATCTGCTCTGAAGATTAAGTTAACATGTCAAAATATTAACCAGGGCAATCCACCCTTGGGAACGTGGAGGGTTATTGCACAGGGACGGCTCTCTGCAGGCTGACATGTGCTTTTCTCAGCAGCATACCTGCTGAAAAGTGCCCTCATATAATCACAAGATGAAAGCACCGTGCTGCTCATTCCCTTTGCTTCTCCTCCCCCTCCTCTTTACATTTTCCTTTTCCTAATATAAATGTAGTTCCTCCAGCGCGCTCGAAGCTGTGTATCCAGTGTTTCCTGCGAGCAGGCGTGTTCTAAATATGCTGATATTACCAAGCAGCACGGTAGCAGAAAAAAAAATCAAACAAAATGGTGCTTGTGAGACCAATTACATGATAGA
Organism: Craterocephalus stercusmuscarum; assembly: GCA_037177115.1. Taxonomy (NCBI): domain Eukaryota; kingdom Metazoa; phylum Chordata; class Actinopteri; order Atheriniformes; family Atherinidae; genus Craterocephalus; species Craterocephalus stercusmuscarum. The sequence goes on from JBBDHI010000001.1 coordinate 26,709,735, forward strand.
AAATGGAGGTTTAAGTCTGGTGTATATGCTGCAGTGTATAGCTGTTCATATTTCAGTCCTCGCCTGCTTGGCGTCTAATCTCTTCTCCCTCACTTTTTTCATTAGGAAAAGCTAAAGCTGTTTTTTAATTGTTTTCCTGGTTAATCCCTCGCAGGGTGCATATGTCTGCGTGTTCACGTGTGCCGGTGTGTGATTTATTTTAATGCGTTTGTGCTTCTGCATATAATGCAAATTTGAGTGTGTGTGTGTGTGTGTGTGAGAGAGAGGGGGAAAAAAGAGACCTCCCCGTTTTGAAAATGTTTGCTGAATAAAGCTGAAATCTCGTGTGGCCATATGCACAGTCCTGATACAGTATTTGTCTTTGAGAGGAGGCATGATGGAGCTGTTACTACTGTTTCCACCCGTTAGTTATGTGGCGCTGAGATTATAGCCTTCCATTCATAAGAAGGGGGATTTCCCAACAAGGATGAGCACTACTGTGTCAATAAGCCCCTCAGGATGAGAAACGCATGCAAACACATACGCAGCAAGCTTACCAGCAGCACGGAGGACAAGTCAGGCCTTTAGGTAGACCAAGTAAAAGGGGACTGCCGGCGTCTGACACTCTGAAGCACCATCATGCAGTCTTGGCCTGCAAAGTGCTATCCAGCCCTGATTCTATTAAAATCAAACCCTCACTCATACACTCCCAGTGGCGGCATGCCAAGTAGGGCAGGACAACACTGGGGGGACAAGGGATGGGGGTTATTTGGCACAATAGGGAAATTGGAGCCAAAAAAACCTCGAACAGCAACTAGCCCATTACTCTCAGGGAATAGCTTGTGGTAGCGGATCATCAGGGATCACTTGGCAATGTCAGATCAGGGGCAGCTGTAGTCTAATTAGAAATGCAAGATGGCTGGAAAGCCTGCTGTAGATTCACATGGACAGATTTCTACATCAGGAAGAATCACTGCGCGCACACAGGTTGAATTAGAGGATGTTTGCTCTGCTTGAGATTTGAGAACTGAAATATGTTTTGAATGATGAGTTAAATTCTCATAAAATTGAACATTTTACTGATGAGTTATTGTTTTAAAGGGAACATATCATGCAAAATCCACTTTTTTATACCCTTAAATACCTGTTTTTGTCTTTTCCGAGCGTTCTGGAGTGCAGAAAAATGTAATTTATTCACTTCCGGTGCAGTGTATAAATCTTATTATTTTTTTTGGGTCATATTTTTCAGTCTGTTTAGTTTTCTCCGCTATCTATTACGTTTTTCT
>JBBDHI010000001.1:26737000-26748546 GCA_037177115.1 Craterocephalus stercusmuscarum
AGGAAGCCAGGCCCAGAAGGTGCTAGACGGCGTGGACTCCAGGTGAGCTCAGCTTTGACCTCCTCAGACGCTACATTAGGGTGTCAGCACTGGCAGTTCAAAACATGTCTCCCTGTGGATAGCACATTCTGCAACTTTTTTTCCTCGAGGCTTTTGAAATGCACTTTTTAAATTCAACAAAGCCCATGTTGTCTCTGAATCACAGCTTCGCCGGTGAGACTTAACACGAGCCAACACTTGCATCGCTGCACATATGGTTGTTTTATTTTACTGCAGCACAGTCTTGATCTGAACGGAGACGAAGAGATGAGGCAGGTTTAATAAAGCAGCTTCGATTAAAGGTGGAGGTATTTAATGATGACTCCATGTTAAGGTGGAATAGAAGCAGATTTTCTGCTAGAGCGCGCCCACTGGCATATGAGATCAACCTGTTGAAGAAACACATGTTCAGCAAATTTGTAAGAAGGATGGAGAGCACCACCTGGTGGAGAAAGATGTACTTTTTGTTTGTTTTCTGTAGTCAGAACCCTATTGAATACGATGCATGAAAATTATGGATAAAAAAGAAATAATCATCCAAAGTCATTTGAGGCTTTTTTGTTCTCTATTTCTCTTTGTGTTCAGTCCTAAGAAAATTTCTCTGGGGAAGTTAGGTGTTTCTGTTGACAGAAAGTTGATGCGCAAAACAAACAATCTTGATTATATTATGAGAAAACACATTTAGAAAATATAGCATTTGATAAGATATGAATCATTGTTCCAAATGATGTATCATATCTCCCCCTCCTCCTCGTGCATAGTGAGATAAAGATCTGGGTGCCAGATCCTGACCATTCAGAGCTGCCGGCCCTGTGGTGGGATGCGATCTCTGACAAGTGTCTGCTGCTCGGTGTCTTCAAGCATGGTAAGAAACTTGGTTTTCCACAAATAAAAATGGAACTATAGTGAAAATAAAACTTATTTACTGTGTTTTTTCTGCATCTGTGGTCAGAAGTGGGTATTCAATATAACCAAATAGTTTTTTGGTAAGAGTCCCAGTTTGAAAATGTTACTGACCACTTTAACTGATAAATCTGACCTGTTTTTAAGCATCTTTCCACGGATACCAGGTGTTATGAGGGAAATAAACCATGTGTATATTTCCAGGTCTCTTATCTACAAGTTTCCATGCATTAGCCTTTTCCGATTTGTTTGCTTGTCCTGCACACTCCCAGGTTACGAGAAGTACAACACGATTCGTGCAGACCCCACTCTGTGCTTCTTAGAGCGTGTGGGACGACCAGATGAGAAGGCCATCGCCGCCGAGCAGAGAAGCAACGATTTCATGGATGGGTGGGTACACACCAACATAACACAGCCTTGAAAACATATTGCTTTTGTTCTTCTCTGACTGCTTTGGGTGTGATTTTGTGCAGGGATGTGGATGATCCAGAGTACAAGCCTGCTCCAGCTCTCATAAAGGATGAAATGGAGGTGAGAGCTCAATAATCAAAAGTTTCATGTAGACTGTTTAAAGGAACTATTCCTTTGGTAGATTTTTGCAGTTTAACATATTACATACATATTTTAGTTCAGGATTACTTCTGTGCTGATTACGTTGTCGCATTTCCATAAAAATGGCACTGTCTCATACAGGATGACGCCTCTTCACCCGGAGACTTGGTCGTCTCTGATAACGCCGGAGGTAAGTATTAGATGTCTGTCATCTTCAGTGGAATTATCTTTGTGGTTATAAGTACAGGCTTCCCCCTCTCAGGAGAAATTGAGCAGTTTGCGAATAATTAAGGAGCTGAATGTTTTTTGTTACTTTAACCCAGACGCAGCTCCAGTGACAGAGGGCCAGACTTCCTACTGGCCATCCCCGTCCGTGTTGACCGCCAGACTAAGGCGGCTCATCACAGCCTCCCAGCGCTTTACCAAGAGTCGGCAGATTCTACACATCCACCAGTCTCAGTCTCAGCCTCAGGCCCAGCAGACGATGATGTTGTCTGCTCCACTCTGCCCACTACCACCAACACTCAACGACACACTAAACCCCAAGATGGCTGCAAAAATCGAACGGCAGCAGAGGTCAGAGCACAGATCTTACCATATATGAAATGAAGAAATAACGAAGTCCAAAATCCAGTAGGATATATAGTACAAATACATAATTTTCCTTTTTTCGTTAAATTCCCTCCTCCTCCAGGTGGACCAGGCGGGAGGAGGCCGACTTCTACCGAGTTGTCTCCACTTTCGGAGTTGTTTTTGACCCGAACCTCGGCCGGTTTGACTGGACCAAGTTCAGGGCCATGGCTCGGCTGCACAAAAAAACTGATGAGAGTCTGCAAAAATATCTCTGCGCCTTCACAGCCATGTGTCGACGAGTGTGCCGCCTCCCACACAAAGAGGGAGGTCAGAAGTCCACTTACTCTTTCCCATTAACACAAACACAGCTCATTTCTACGGTTTTAAAGGGGAGACAAGGCTGCATGAACAATGGCGTCTACAAATGATGCATGCATGAATTTATTTTGGCATGAAAACACAGGCCATGCTCGTTTGGCCTGTGTGGGTTTGTTTTTAGAGAGTGGTCAGTGGCACCGTGGTTAACAAGCTGTCTCAGCAGAACTCGGCTAAACGGCTGATAAGGTTAATCATCACTGGAAAGATAAACAGCGTGATGTTAGAGCCTCAGGCAATAACAAGTCTTTGGGTTGAACACATGGAGAGGCCTCTCCTTTCCTCACACCTTATTCTCTGTTTATGTTCCAGACGCCGCGGCGGACACATCTCTGAACATCCAGCCCATCACAGAGGAGCGAGCATCTCGTACGCTTTACAGAGTCGAGTTGCTTCGCCAAGTGAGGGAGCAGGTTCTCCGGCATCCGCTCCTCTTCGAGCGCCTGTCACTGTGCCAGATGAGCTCTGACTTGCCCGTGTGGTGGGAGGCTGGTACTCATGACCGTGACCTGCTAATTGGTGCTGCAAAGCACGGCGTCAGTCGCACCGATTACCACATCCTGAGAGACCCTGAGCTCAGCTTCATGGCCGCCCAGCGCAACTACAGCCAGACGAAAGCTGCACAGCCGCCGCACTGCTCAGCCACCCCGCTCCTGCACCCCCAGTATCAGCCGATCAGCTCAGGGTTGACCAGCTCTCCGCTGCCTCCACCCGCCCAGAGAGACCCAGATCCCAGCAGCATCGTCCCCAAAGCGGAACCGGCTTCAGAAGAGGAGGAGAACAAAGAGAGGCTGGGAGAGAGATGGAGCCCCACACAAGCACCAGCCACTCCCACAGGCGTGGAGGAGAAGCCTGTGTTGGAGGCGAGGGACAGCGAGAGGCAGATGGTGGCGGCGCGGACCAAACCCCTCACACCCAACTCCTCGGACAGAAAGCCCAAGAAGTCCAGCAAGAGGGGCCGCAGGGAGGCGAGGCGCGGCTCAGAGTCGGACTCCCACCGCTCCTCCTCCAGCTCTTCATCACGCTCCTCCTCTTCGTCGTCATCATCTTCTTCCTCCTCATCACATTCCGGGTCCAGCTCCTCCTCCTCGTCATCATCTTGCTCCTCCGGCTCCTCGTCGTCCTCCTCCTCCTCGTCCTCCTCTGAGGACAGTGAAAGCGAGGGAGAGGAAGCGAAGAAGAAAGGTGAGCATCTGCTTCCGTTTGCCAATTTGAACCTTCGAGGCGTGTTTCCAACACCTGTCCCCGATGCTCTCAGTGCCGGCTGCAGCAGGCGTGAAGGGCTTTGACGAGGACAGCGTGGCGTCACTGAGCACTACACAGGATGAAACGCAGGACACCCATGTGGCTGAGAACGGCGTCGCCAACAACGTCGCCCATCCTTTCCAGGGAGGAGGGTATATGCTGGCAGCATCTTACTGGCCAAAGGTAAATGACTGCACACCTGTGCAAGCCAGAGCAAGAAAGGTTTGTGTTGCATCTGAACTCTAAAACCAATCTACCCATAATTTTTTTTTTTACCCTTTATTTAACCAGGTGAGTCAATTGAGAACAATTTCTCATTTACAATGACGACAGAGTATAAAAATACAAAAATACAATGAATGAAACAGCAGGCTTAAAAAAAAAAAAGACCATTAAATATTACAAACATTTATTGGGCTCAGCTCTTGTGATGCAACCCAGAAAAGAAATCCAGCTGAAACTGTAATTTTTTTTTTTTCTTTTCTCTTCAGGATCGCGTCATCATCAACCGCCTGGACAGCATCTGCCAGGCGGTGCTCAAAGGCAAGTGGCCGGGCCCACGTCGGGTCTACGAGCCCGGAGGTGCCGTGGCCTCCTTCTACACCACCAAGCTGCTGGACAACGCCAACAGCCTGTGCGAGGACCCCTCTGCCTCGCCACAGGGGTCAAAGGTGACCAAGCATGTTGCAGAAAACAAGGAGTTCTCAGTAAAACTCAACGATGTATGTTGATTTCTCCCTTCCTCCCTTCCTCCCTCTGCTTCCGCCCTAACCGTAGGACCCTGCCACTCCCGCAGCCATGACCGGCGTTAGCTGCCGCATTCAGCATGTTTATCTGGTCTCCGGCTTGCTTTCCTCTGGGGATGATTAGCGGTTTCGACTGCCTGGCAGGAGGAGAGATTAATTTAATAGCAGCCTTCCTCTCTTTTCCCACACTCTCAATTTGAATTGGGCTCTCAGACTGTGATTACATGAGCACAAATCATTCAGTCATGAGAATATAATCAGGTTCGGTTTGAAGCCTCTCTAGACTGAAGGGGTCTTTCTAGTAATCTGATTGAAATGGAGAAGTCGGCTGTGGGTGTTCTCTAATGTGCTTCGAGGTAACGTGGCTATTAACTTGGCAGGCTTCAGATTTGCTTCGACTTATTTCTTGCTTTTGATAAAGATCCCGATTTAATGGGTTTTGCACCTCAGATCCTCCAACATCTGCTTGTTACCTTTAAATTGGGACTTGACGCTGAATGCTGACAGCAGCTACCTCTTTGGCATGGCTTTCAAGCACAGCCCAAACTGAAGACTCCACCCACTGTCCTGCTAAGCACTACCCACTGTGTGTCCATGTGTCCCAGTCCTACTAACAAGAACCAACCGTAACAATGTGATTATTTTTAGAAGACTTCATTGCATAGTCTGCAAGTCCGCTTATCTGTAAAGATGTGACGAGGTAGCTATGATGACCATGCGGGATATTACCGTTATGATCCTTAAATCGAATGGAAGTTTCTGATTGGCTTACTGATGCAGTGGAAGTCCCAGAGGAGGTTAAACCAAATGTGTGTGGAGTCTGCCTCCCTGCAGTCATGCTTGTCTCACACTGGTGTGTCTGTTTACAGCAGGAGGGAGGTCTGAAGTTGACCTTCCAGAAACAGGGTCTGCCTCTGAAGAGGCCCCTGGACTCTGAGGAGGGCCCCCAGGCCCAGCAGCAGTACCTGGCCCGGCTTCATGAGCTGCAGAGTGCTTCGGACACGGGCCTGGCTGACATCAGCAAGCCTCAGACCAGCTTCCAGCCTGGTGGGTGGATTTTAAATACAGCAAATATCAGTTTATCTCTGCACACACAGGGCGCTGAAATGGGGCCATAGTGTTGCTTTCCCACCACCAGATGGCAACAGAGCATAGTTTTGGTAGCTAAGAAATAGTTGCCATGTAATCCAGTCTTCCTCTGTTGTGCTCAGTCGCTGTGCTCACGCAGATATTTAAGTAATAAAAATGTTTGGATGTATTCTGTCGTATTTTTTAACAATTCATAGAATTTTCATCTGCTGCTAGAGGAGAAATAAATCCAAAAATGTCAAGTTTTTTATAGCATAATTGAAAACCGACTGGCTGCTTCTCCTCCAGTTACTCCAGGTCTTACTGGTCAGATGAGGCTGAATGGAGCGCTGGACGGCCAGCCTGTGGTGAAGAAGCGAAGGGGGAGGAGGAAGAACGTGGAAGGGATGGACCTGCTCTTCATGAACAGGAACAGAGTACCTGCCGTTCCCAATCAGGTGAAAATGTCTTCATTTATTTGCATGTTGTTTACATAGAAAATGGAGGAAGAACCACAATTTTACAAACCTTGAGACTTCATTTATGTAAGATCTGCTGTATGTGATGAGCTTTAATGTTAATGCCATGTGGTTCTTGTCTGCAGGTGCCCCCAGGATGGGGGGGTATTGGCCAGGTGGGCCTGGCTGCACCGCCTGCGACCAGCTTCAGCCAGAGCTCCACTCAGGTCCCTGCAGATGCTGAAAGCAGGGTCCCTGTTATCAACCTCAAAGATGGCACAAGACTGGCAGGAGACGACGCTCCCAGGAGGAAAGACCTAGATCAGTGGCTGAAAGAGCATCCTGGCTTTGTAGCAGACACAGGAGCCTTCATCCCTGTGAGCATTGTTCATTTACTTAATGGTTTTCAGATCCGTTCCTGTGAAAAGGCTACATATTCGTTGTCATCTTCTCATGAAGAAAATGATTTAGATAAAGTCCAGTATGTTGATTTTTGATGCAGTTAAACATTTCATTAATGAGCACTTCTCCGTTTCTTTTCAGGGGGTAAATAAGATGCAGATGCAGTTCCACTTCCAGGATGGTCGGCCAAAGCAGAAAAGGCACCGCTGTAGGAACCCCAACAAGATCGATGTCAACAGCCTGACAGGAGAGGAGAGAGTCCAGATTATCAACAGGAGAAACGCTCGCAAGGTGCGTTTTTCTCCTGCTTTTTGGGTCTAAAGAATGATTGTATAACAGGATTATTGCTTAGTATGAAACAAATCAGGTAGTCCTCTTGCTGGGAGCCAAGCAGCCTGTTAGATGATAAACTCTCAGCTGAGTAATGGTTTTGTTTTCATCCTGTTTTTTCTCCTGTAGATTGGCGGAGCCTTTGCTCCTCCTCTGAAGGACTTGTGCCGGTTTCTTCAGGAAAACCCAGAATACGGAGTCCCGCCTGAATGGGCCGATGTAGTAAAACAATCGGTAAGTTACAAAGTCATGAAGTCACATTAACAGATGGAAATGTGGCTCGTAGTGACAAAGGGTCAGTTGGGCTTCATTAAACTGAACAATAAATTCAGCGTTTATGAGGGTGTTAACTGTTCTTTTCACTCGGAGCCTTTTGGTGGTGTTAGTGTTGCATTTCTATGTGTTCATAATAATTTCTCAACTTGTGTTTTTTCAGTTTTTCTTAACTAGACTGATCATTTTGACCAAAACTGACCCTGAAACATTTCAACCCTTTCATGCTATGTAATAGAAATATGGAAAACATATTAAATTAATCAGTTTGAACAAACTATCGAAATACATAAAAAAAAGGAAAATATGATTAAGAAATTAAAAAAGCATCACTGTATGTTTTTCTGGAAGCAAATTACTGTATGCAAAAAACATGTGGCGCTGTCTCTTAATAATTCATGCATGAAAGGGTTAATGATCCTGGTATTAGCTGAAGTGCTCTTGCATCACGCTGCATCAAGCTGAACTAGCAGTGCATGCTAACAGCAAGGGGCAGAGACACTGATATTTATAAAGGCCGCCATCTTTGCTTGTGTGGTTAAGCCCGGCATTTATGTTGTGTTTCGTCCAGGGTTACCTCCCGGAGAGCATGTTTGACCGGATCCTAACAGGCCCGATCGTTCCCGAGGAGGTGAGCCGGCGAGGACGTCGACCGAAGAACCCCCTGGCAAAGGCGGCCGCAGCCGCGGCCCCCAACCCAGCAGCCTCCTCGCTGGGTTTGAACCCTCTGCTGGCTAACGGTCTCCTCTCTGGCATGGACCTGCCCAGTCTGCAGGCCTTCCAGCAAAACCTCCAGAGTTTACAGTCCCTTCAGCTCACCGCGGGCCTGATGGGGCTGCCGTCGGACGCCAGCAACCTGGCTGCAAGTAACTTAGCTGCTATGTTTCCCATGATGCTGTCTGGTATGGCCGGATTGCCCAACCTCCTCGGTATGAGCAGCTTGCTGGGGAAGCCAGCTCAGGAAGGCGCCGGAGGCTCTGAAGAGAAGACGAAGGGAAGCAGCGGTGAAACGGGAGAGCCGTCTGCCTCTGCAGCCCCCTCTCACACCTCAGAAACCAAAGGAGAAAGGACAGAGGGCTTGAATACGACTCCTTCCTCCACTTCCAGCTCTGCTTCCTCTGCCACTGCTACACAAAGTGCTTCAGCTGCCTCTGCAGCCTCCAGTCACCCACTGTCTCTTAACCCCTTGTTACTCTCCAGTATGCTTTACCCAGGGATGCTTCTCACTCCAGGCCTTAACCTTCCTGTGTCTGCCACACAGCCCCTCAGCTCAAACAGTGACTCGTCCACCCTCCAGCCTGCCGGCCCTCCTCCACCTGCCACCTCCCGGTCATCGCCACAGGAGGCAGAGCACCTGCATGCAGGGAAGGATGGAGAGGAGGACATTGAGGCACTGGAGGAAGCTTTGGATGAAGAGGAAGAGGAGGAGGAGGAGGAGGAGGAGGAATCGGCAGAGCGAAAAGCAAACAGTGGTCACGAAGGTTCAGCGAAAGCTGAGTCGTCTTCATCGGAGTCTGGGAGCTCCTCCTCATCATCAGACGATTCAGACTCCAGTGATGAGGACTGATCCTATGAATATATAATTATAAATTTATTTATGTATGGCCTAGAAATGTAAACATATATTCACATATATATGGATTTTCCAGCACTTATGTTGCGATTTCTTTACGTGTAAATACAAGAACTAACTACAACGTTGTGTAATAAATGCTACAAAACGAAACAAAAAAAAGAAGAAATAAAGAAAAAAAAAGTAACAACTGACTTAAAAAGGAACTGAAATAAAATGTTCATGTTTGTTCACAAGGTACAGTCTTGTTTTGAGACATTTTGCATGTCAGACTTTAGTAGATTTCTGAACTCTGTGAACTTGTACCACACGATTATGTACAATTACAACGAAAAAGGCATTATTGTAATTATGTCGGGATTAATTTTATTAAAAAAGTGAAACTACATCAACTCGCTCTTTGAGCAGTACTGTTAATATATTTTGATTGTCAGGGGTTGTGTGTGTGGGTGGGGGGAGGGGGGCGGACGCTTGACAAATACTTTGGTTTCACTTGTAAATAGTCCGTACTTTTGCAGGTTTGTTGACACTTATACTTTGCAGATCATACGTTGAATATGTCAGCAATAACCTGGGCAGCTATGAATGTCACTGAAGCTGTAGATTCTCCGTCTGCCATGTTTCCACCTCAGTGCACAACCCGCACAGCCTCCACCTGCTCACTGTCGTTTCACGTTCAGGTCATTCTTCATTCTCTGTGACCTGAGGTTGTTGTAAATTGTCGAGTCAGGGGAAATCTGTTCAAAGTGTTTTTCCAACTGGATAATGGCTTACCTTTATGACAGTGGTTCATGATTGATTTCTCTCCAATTGTTTTGTTTTTTTTCCCTCGAACGATTCACACAAATCAGATTTTAGAAACTCGTCGTTTTCACCGTCACCTTACAAACATGCCGCTGCATGTTCGAGGCGCACTTTAGCTGCTCACAGTAGGCGTACCTGTTCACTTGCACATCTGTTGATTCTGACTGAAAAGCTTTTTGAGCTGTGGTGACAGAAAACAACCTACTGTGTGCCAAAAAGGAAAAAAAAAGTGTTGTGTAGACGTTCTTAGAGCAACCTGGCATTTTTGACTGCATCTTTACCTGAACTTTGTCCAACCGATTGGCTTCACTGTTCAATGCAAATGTGCATGGGTGTACATAATGATGTTCTTGTTTCTGCTGGACTGTGTCAGAGGCCTTCCCCTCCCCCACGCCCCACCCCCCTTCCCCCTCTCTCCTCCGAGAGCTTCCACCATGTCGTTTTCCTCTTTGGGCTGGTATCTACTGCTTCCAGAACTTCCCGGTCTGAATGTCATGTATTGAAGGGGCCTCACAAGCTGTGACTTGTAAAAAGCCACATTGCAAGTGTTCTTCACATTTAAACGTGTCTCACTATGAATTTGGATGAAATGAAACTTCCTGAAATTACGCGTTGCATGGCAACCTTGTATTCTTACTGAATATATGTGCCACAAGCACAACCCGGATCGAATCCTGGCTCAGATTGTAATCACTCTCGTTGTCTCTTTGTATTAAATTTGTGCCGGTTTTGCTTCAGGGAGGGTTTTGATCATTTCAGCTGGTGTTGCTGGGGTTTTTGCAGCATTGACTCATTTTATTTTCACTTCATCTGCGACTGTTCTGCTGATTAACTAGATGTAGAAGTGCCCTTAATTGTACCTCGCCCTCTCGTTCAGCCACTCATCTCTGCTTGCTGTCCATATGCTTGTGCGTCTGTTTTAGCAGCATCCCTGCATATGTTCATTTTTTAGGTGTAACACACACACACACACTGGAGTTCACTCGAGCCGAAGTACCTTTTTGTAATGTTCTCTGGCACAACAGTGCACACTCTTGGACTGCTGTTACACAGTGGACTGTTAGACAAATTATTTCCAAGGTGAGGTTTTTGTTTGGGCCCGGGGTCCGTGAAATAAACTGTTCTTAAGTGTAGCTGTAGCATTTCTCCATGGTGGGTTTAGCCATGAGCAATTGTCTGAACACAAAGATTGAAGACACACGTGTTTTCTAATGTTGCTTTAAAGTGGTTTTCTTGTATGCCTCTTCTATATAGACCTCCTTATGGGTTTGCTTGCAATGCAATGGCATTTTTTTTTTATTATTATTATGATTATTACTAACAGGACGGTATTTTTCTATGTCTGAGAAATGAACTTATACATGCCACTGTCATTTTGTATATCTGCACCTCTGCTCTCTTTTAACTTGTAGTGCCCTTATGCAAACACCCAGCCACTGCTACGTCTGCTGTAGGCGACTGATCCGCTGACTTTTTGTGATCGGTCGATCGATTGACAAACGGAAAAGGAAAGAGACATATGACGGGACGTTTTAGTTTTGAGTCTTTTTCTTTTCTTTTCTTTACTTTTATCCCTTTGGGTTGTGACGTACAAAAGCTCCAGAAGCACTGTTGGCTTTAAAGAGGCAGGGCTGAATCAGAGTTGACAGAAAATGATCAGAGACCAATATGCAAGGAGAAAGACACAAAACACTACTGCTGTACAGGGAGGTTTTCTTTCATTGTTCACACATGTAATCACTGAGACGACAAAACTGGCATCATGGGTTTTGTATTCTTTAGTTAAAAAGCTTGATCGTATCCTAAATGTCACCTTGGTCAGATTGTGTTGTTTTGTTTTTCTTTTTTTTTCTCTTCCCCCACTGGACAGTTGTAATACTTGCAAGTTGTGGTCTGTATAGTCAAAATAATTCATCTAGTGCAGGAAAATGCATCTTAAAGTCATTTGTAATTTATTGGATTACTTTCTATGAAGTTCTATAGAGGAAATTGAGGTTTAATTATTTTTATTAAACATATTCTTCTGACTATTAATTCCTTGTGGCTGTGCATTTTGCTTTGTCTGAGGGTTTGTTTTTAGTTGTTTTTACCAGAAATCAATAAGAAAGTTTTTTTTTGTTGGGGGGGTTAATACCTGAGGTACACATATTTTTTGTAGATTAAAAGGTAACGCTAAGGGTTACTGGAATAACTAAGTCTGTGAAA
>JBBDHI010000001.1:26780861-26794686 GCA_037177115.1 Craterocephalus stercusmuscarum
AAGATAAAAGTGTGCATCAAATGACTTCCTGTAGTTACACACAATGCTGTTAATTAAAAAAAAAAAAAAAGATCTGGGCCGCAGCTTTAATTGATTTTAGAGCTTAAAGAGTTAAACTTGTTAGTTATGTGGCCCAGGAACACAAAAGCATGGCATCCCATTCAAATAGGAAACCCATTTGAATGGGACGTGCTGCTCAGCATTTGGTTTTGCAGGTTTCCATATGTTTAACTTTACCACCTGTAGCCGTTATTTTGTACCACACTTGGACACAGCTCATTTATAAAGCAAAGGCGGGTCACAGTTTTCTTTGACAAAACAATGTAAAACTTAACATAGTGGGGCTTTGACATGTGTATTTATCCCCAAAGACTAGACTACTGCATATTACTATTACACTCTGTCTGTTATATTATGTCTATTTTCACACTATCATTATGCTTAACAGGCTGAGCAAAGTACATAATGGAACTGTAATTTGTTTAAAACTGTACAAGCAATTCAGAAAATGGATGGACGCACTGTGCAATCTGTGCAATGGACTTTATACAATTACCAGCTTTATCCATGAAGATCAACTTTTCTGAGATCCATTTAATGCATTTATGAATTATGCTGCTGAATTTGTCCTTGGGCAGCGGGTACCTACACTTTTCCAAAGAATCAAACAAACAAACAGAAAAAAAAACAACAACAAGTGCAAAAAAACACTCTAGACTGCTGCAACATTGTTAGCTCAATGGTTCTCCAGAGGCCTGGGGCTGATGGGTAAACAGACTGACCCGATTTTGATGCTCTGCCTCCAGCTATTTAGCTCAGACTCCTTGAGTCTGGGTAAATGTGGTGAATAATCCACAGAGTTCTTCTTGTGAGCCGGCATGATCTTGGAATTAATTTGGTTGCTACCTAACCATTTTTGCTTCATTCAACCAGCTGCTTGAAGCAAATATATGTGATTTGGCAATCAAAAACAGCTAGTGGGTATATATCAAGTGAGCATAGATTAATACACCACTTCAGAAACAATCAATAGTGCTGACTGACTTCCATAAGAAATCCAGTGGAGAGCCACAGTTTTAAACAAATTGGTCCAGATGACACATCCATTAGATGGCATGAATTGGTAGAGACTAACTTAACATGATTGTTAACCCGGTGTCAACCTCCTCCTGATATATCATCTTAACTGTGTGCTCTACTTTATTTAATTTTACTGTGAAGAATAACAAAGAGGAGATACAGTGACCAACAACAACATTTGGGAGATGTAATACTCTCTGCATAAGTCAATAAGCCATTAAAAGTGTAACACTAGTAGTGGATGCTTTTTATAGTGGAAATGAATCTAATGCAGTAATGAAAGTAAAACTAAACCGCTGCCAAGACTAAAATATTACCATACATTAAGCAATAATTGAAACACCCGAAACAAAACAGAGGTTTCAGTTTTCTTACACTTGTTTAAAGACTAGCAAGTCTCAAAATAAATATTTGATCATTTAGGACAATAGGACTGAGCATAAGTTATAACGCCGATATCCAAGGTAAAAGATAATAAGAGTTGAAGAGCTGGAGACATATTTTGTTCGGCTGAATGTGTATATGTTAGATCCATTTTGATGTCAGACTGAAGGTCTTGTCTGCAGGCTGATAAAACTGATGTGTGACCCCAGAGTCATTTTTATATCCAAGCATAAAGAAAATGAGTACACAAGGCATGGAGATTAAACATTCAGGACATAACAGATATACATGTAGTTAATGTTCATGTACTGGTTTCAGCACCATAAATCTAAAATCTTTGGGTTTCATTTTAAAATGGGAGGCCATTTCCACCAGTGACACCATCCAAAAAAACCCCAAAACAAAACAAAACAAAAGCTCTGCTTTTACTGGTATGTTCAAACTTCATATTTGCTGAAACTGCAATGAGTGTAGCTGATAACATAGTGTGTTACATAAAGAGCTCAAACAAATATAAAACATACTGTACACATCCACAAATGTACTGTACGGTCAGTGAGATTAATGGTTTTAGATTATCTTCTCCATCTATCTCATATTGACTTAGTTAATGTGCCTGCAGTGAGATATGCCATATCTCTATCACCCTGTCGTCAGAATAGGCTGGCTCCCACGAGCCGGCAGTGAAGCGTCTCCATTGTCTCTCTTGGAAATTAGGGGGGGCGGGAAATTAAAGAACAAGGTTAATTAAGAAAGCTTAAATCGCAGCTGCTAATCACTGAAACTTACACACTGAGAACGGTATCTACAGTCACTTTTGTTGAGAGCGAGGAATAGAGATGCAGCTCCGCAGAAAAGATTAAAACAATAGGTGAGAGGCTCATTAAACTGCTGACAGCACCTTCATTCTTCCTCAACAGTACAGCTAGAAACACATTCAAATAGTCACTTCTACTCCTCCTCCAACACAGTGTAATTAGAGGTCAAGATGTATGATGATTATGTATTAGCCGTTGTGTGGAGGTGGGTGAGCCTATTGGAGATTGACAACAGAACATGACCACAATTAGGCAGATCTATATGAGTGCATGTAATGGATTTAGCTGTTATTGAGGCTTATGTGCATGCAATGAATGCATAGTGTGTCTCTCCAGGAGCTTTTGTTCCTGGGTGAACCTTCTCCCTGACCCCATTGTTTGAAGCAAAAAATAATTTCTATTTGAAATGACATGTTAAAAGCAAGAGATAATGACCTTTGTATGCAGAAAGCACACCAAAGGACCTTAAAACTGAGTATGTTTGTGGAGCGTGGTTTAAAGTTGACCTGCAGGCATGTTTGAAAGTATATAAAATGCACTAAATATCTATGCCTTCTCTTCCTTTTATCCTAGATGACTCATACATCACATTTCACATACAGTACGTGCAAGACAGGCTGCATGTTTCCGCCTCAAACCTCTTCATTTCGCTTGAATTGTTGCTACAAAATGTGTATGTGTGTGTGTTGGAGTCAGATTCTTGACTTTTTCTACGCTGAGCAAACTGTACATTACTTCATCTGGATCTCATTGCTGTCAACCTGGGAAAAAAAAAAGCCAACATGCAGGTGGGAGATGAGGAATGTTTGGGAAGAAAACCCACAGCTTCATTCCTCCTCTGTTCTCAACATGGGCAGGGTCGTGTTGCACCAGCTGCTCCAGAAACCCCCAGTGTGGGAAAGTCTCTCCTCGTCTAATGGAAGACAAACACCTCGGAGAGCGTTGGAGATAGCATGAAAACGATTAAAGCGTGACCCAGATTCTGTTGTGTCTCTGGCCTTTCACTGCTGTTGACAAATACAGGAGGGGACCTTGCTAATGAAAACACTGAGGAAACACTGGATGCTAATGAAGACAAACAACCTCATCCCAAGGTGCAGCTGGCAATGGCTTTGACACGAGGCAAGGCAGTGATCATCAGTAGAGCTTCTCTGTTAAAGCTGCATGACGTCTCCTTGCCGAGTTAAAAAAAAGGGAATGAACCAATAATTTCATATGCTAAGATGTTTCTTTTAGTTGGATGAGTGTAATTGGAAGGCAGTGCTTTAAAACATTTTCATGTTCTGAGGCCATCATGGACATTTGATGACATTTCTGCAGGTGGCATTTGCTTTCCACAAAAAACATTAAAACACCCTGTTCTTAGATGATAATGCAATTCCTCTAAAAGGCTTTTATGGCATTTCTATGTATTCATTAGTGTCAAGGCTCAAAATGGCATTGCTTTTAATAACATTAAATTCATAGTCAATACGAGATCCATATTTCACTATGGGCTGCCTCTCATTTGTGATGCTGCTGTGTTGGCTGCATTTGACCCCGTTTATGTCTGTGGTAATCACGGCACAGTTCAGCACAAGCAGAGCTTTTTCCTGCATGTTTTTTTTTGTTTCTGTCAGTATTTATTTGTCTTCAGAGAGATAAACTGCAAAAAGATTTATATTTTTTCTAAGTGCATAGCTTTTATCTCCTAGCTTTAGCTCCGACTGAGCACTCTGCACTTCAGCACGACTAATTGACCTGTATTTAAGAGCAAATAGAGGAATTTTGTTTGTAGCTTGTTACATTTGGTGCGACTCACTCCTAACTGTTGGGAGAGACTAAAAGGGGGAGAGAATGGAAATATAAAAAGAGCAAAAGCCCCTTGATGTTTGTCAGTGTTGTTGCTGTGTGTGTGATGGGACTCTTGGGAGAAACTCTCACATCTCAGCAGGAAAGTCAACTCACACCCTTATAGTTGCAGACATTTGTCTGTATTCCAGTGGATTGGCAGCAATTAAGGCCAAGAATGATGTTCAGCTTATCACACTTGTGCTTTATGAATTTCTGAGCCCTCAACCCTGCTCTATGTGTTGGATGTATGCATTTAGCATCAGCTTAGATAAGGAATCCTCCCTCTTTTCCCTTCATCCCATTTCAGCCCCCTCCTGGAGTATATTCCTCTGGGAACTCTTTTAAATACTCATCTCTTTAAAGATACCAGTCCCTCCCCTTTGATACATGTTTCATCCTTATCTTTTTTTTACTATCTGGTCTGATCTGATCTGCTTTGCCCTGTCTTTATGATGCAGGCATGGCTGTGTGGACACTAAAAAGCCCTTTGGCTTTGTTAAAAAAAAAAGAACAAAGAAAAGAATAGCATTTAATTACCTGAAATATATGTGCAACGTCCCTGATTTTTCAGATATTGGTGACATGATTAATTTTTCAAGAAAGAAAGCAAAATAGTTCTCTAAATACACACAATGTAGAGGTAAGTAGACATGGCGGTACACGGGGAAAGGAGCACCAGTCATGAAGGATTCATAAAGTAAATATTCCAGCAGTCCAGCAAAGAATCGAGGGAGTTCATTTCACTGTTTCTACTAACCCTGATGCCATGCGTGCCTGGAATTAACAATAGAGTATTTCCAGAAGCATCCAGTAGGGGGCACTGATATAATACAGGACCCTGCCAATCTGTTATGCCTGGCTGGCCCACAGAGATGTTTGCAGTAATTTAGTTCCACTGCCAATATATAAATAGGAATTCTGCTGTTAGCACAAAAGAGTGCAGGGGGGGTGGGGGTGGGATGGGGGTGATGTATACTGCAGAATGAATGTGAATTGCTCCCCTGCTCCCATTTCAACATCAAAGTAATCAAGGAAAACAAGCTTTTTTAATCGAAAGTATGCAATTAGAATAAAGCAGAACTGTCCTGGCAGTACACACTGCCAGGATGAAGAGATTAAACGGGTAAGGAGAGAGTAGAAGAACAGTCAGCGTAGCTGCAAATATCGGACTGCAGTCAGAACAGATAATGTAGCACCTTTCATTTCTGTCCTTTACCGTAATGCCAAGGATGGACTCAGTTCTTCAGGCTTCAAGGGCAGGAGAAATGTCAGTCATTAGAGACAGCAGAGATCATTTTATAGAGAAAGTAGCTAATACAGGGACATGCTTTTGCTGTTGCCACATCGAGATACATGAGCATTTGCAACACCTATTTTTTCTGCATTGTGTTGCTACCTTTACTTCATCCCCATGAGGAATTAGAAGAGCGGGTGGGGGTCGGGTGGGATGAGGGAGCATATTACAGGGACATGTCAAAGAGCATGGCAAATAGCCGGTTACAATATAACACTAATTTGTTCCCATGGTATTAATGCATTTTGCAACCCTAACCTCTCTTTCAACACACACACACACATACACAGACTCAAAAGTATCTATAGGCATAACCCATGCTGTTCTGTCCTATGCAGTGTCAAAACAATGATAAACATTTGGCCGCTATAGGAGCGCTCTGGAAACCAGCCAAGCTGAATGGGCTGTTTTGTTTCACTGAACAATAGCTCTGCTAAAAGTACTTAACAGCTGTGCTTTGCTCTGGGCTCCCCACAGACTCACAACAGCTCAGCATTCTGGAAGTGTTGCTTTATGCAGTTGTTCATTTCTTTATCCTTCTGGGAACTACAATATGTAGTCAAAGTTAGTGTAACCCATGCAAGAAGAGGAGCAAGCGCTCTAATTTGAAGTAGATGCGTAATCCCCTTTTCTGTCAGGACTGTTAGCAACTGTGCCAGTGATAGCTTCATTAGCTATCACATGCTGGAAACGTTTTAAAGCTGTGCAGTTTGATCCACTTCTCTGCCATTCATACATGAAGAATTGAGCCCTCAACACTTTCCAACACAGATGCAGCCAGTCTGTTATTTTGCATGTTTTGAACCTTTCTTTATCCTCAGATCTCCTTTTATCTATTTTTGCGCTTTTGAAAGTACAACTGCTGGAAGCCATATATGATAAGATAATATCTTTGGATGTGATATTTCCCCAGACAGCTGAACATAGTAACTTTAGGCAAAGCAGTGACAGAGGTGCCCACTGTGTACAGGTCAGCTTCTCTCTCTGCAGGACAAAACCTAACAGCTGTCATTTTAGATCGATTCTTCCCTGAATCCCAGCGTAATAAACACTTCAAAGTGTCTCCGGTTTAGTGATGTGCGAATGTAATGAAGGTCTGTCACATGACTGACATGTAATGTTCCAGCGTCTTCTTCCTTTCTGTTTCAGATGACTCCTATATGTCTCCATCATATTGCAAACAACTAGAACAATACTTTTCCTCTGTAATCTGTAAAAAGAAAAAGTATTAAAATGCATAATCAGTTCTTGCAGGATCTATTTATTTATTTTTAGTGTTTGAAAGTGCAGAAGTCAGATCATTAAGTGGCGGAAAATCAGATTTCTCAATCAGAGTGTATTGAAGTGTGTAGTTCTTGTGTCTGTTTCATTGTCCCTTCTTTGTGGCTGGATTTTGTGTTTTTAGCTCAGCCGACATGTTCTTTTATGCTGCGCTGTCAATCACCTGACAACCGCGGGAAGACGTCTCCGCCACGAAATAATACCTCAAAAAAATAACAACAATAATAATATGTCAACATGTCACCTTGCAAATTTGTCACGCAGATGTCTCATTCTTCAGACTGTTTTTGTTTAAGAAGACAGTTAATTTTCAGTTTTACACAATAATGCTTGTCTTTTGACAACAATAGCACCAAAGGACAAACGTCACATGAGCAGCGAATGGAACATTTTATTAAACAGAAATCTACACAGAGACATTGGCAAATAGGCTGTAACTTCAGATGACAGCACTGTAATCTACAGTATCTATGTACGGCTGTAGCACTGCATGTGTTGTATGTACATTCTTATAAATATAAACACACACGCATGCAGTATTTGCATAAAATTTACAATTATCTGCTCTGCCAGTTTCTTGTCAGATCTTGTTTATGGAACTACTATTGTTGCTGCTCTGTAGAAATTTGACTGTAAATCTGCAGTAATTAAGGCAAGACTAGACAGGCAAAAATCTTTTTTTTTTTTTAATCACCATGTCATGTTCAAGATTTATTTCTCTTCTTCAACATGTCTTCTTTTAGACTAGTAGAAAGAAAATGCCACAAATACACATTTAAGGTGTTTATTCACATTACTTCGACTCATTGTGCATCCAAATTCCTTCCAAATTCCTCCAAGGTTTGCCT
The DNA here is from genome assembly GCA_037177115.1 of Craterocephalus stercusmuscarum. Lineage (NCBI taxonomy): Eukaryota > Metazoa > Chordata > Actinopteri > Atheriniformes > Atherinidae > Craterocephalus > Craterocephalus stercusmuscarum. Next base: position 26,788,400 of record JBBDHI010000001.1, read on the forward strand.
TTTTACATGAAATGTATCGCCACAGTGCTTGTCTAAACCCTGTCACATCTGGTATTGTTTGAAAAGCTCTTTCCTGAATGTGATCTCATTCAAACCTTCTGCATTAGCAACTGAAATTAGTATAAGGGAGGATTTTACTCTCATGGGCTGAGTTTTGGACAATATCATTTGTTTGTGGTGGTCATCTGACTTCAAGTTGCTGTTTGGTTTTTCACAGGACTTAGAAAGCCTATGTAGAGAGTTCCATGTCTGAAAGGTTTTTGGAGAAAACAACTTTTATCTGTAAGAGGATACAGGACATTATAAACACTGAAATCGGCTGATGAAATATATCGGCACAAAAGCTGCTGCTCTGGAGCAGTGACAGTGGGGCTGATCAGTCTTGTGTACTACAGAAGCTCATAGCTCATGTTGACGTTAGAATGAACTGATCAGTGGGAAATTTGTCCCAATTGAGCAGGGACGGGTCTTGGAGTGGAGATCGATCCACAGCCAGGCAGCTTTTGGAGCAGTTTGCCCCTGAAATCAAATCAAATCCAAATTTATTTATAAAGTGCTTTTCATGCAGCAGCAACACAAAGTGCTATAAGAAAAACATATACATATACAAAAAAAGAACAATTAATAAAATGCTTTACACACCAGTATTAACAGAAAATTTAAAAAACACATATAAACACAGTCTTTTTCACACTCGATCATACATGTGCACAAACACAAACAAACACAGACACACACAAACTGCTGTCTCTATGAAGCAGATCATTGCAAAATGAAACTCTTCATGTGGACTGGATTCCAGTCATCAGTGCTTCTGATTCTGCTCAAATTGATTGTTCAGCGTACTACTTGTTTCTACCTATATTAGTGGTGAACTGATAAACAGAGGATAAAATTGCATTTTGAGACATGCAAATGAAATTGTCCAGGTTTTGTACAAAATGACTTTATGACATAAATAGCACACATACAAAAGAACATAATTAGAGAGTAAATCTTCAGTTGTGTACTATAGTTAAATCAGTAAAACTATGATAAGTATATTCAAAATATTTCCCAGCATAATATGCCTTTTTTAACGTTTCAGAACGAGGAAAGTATTGCAGACAACACGACTGAGCCCCAGTCGATTTATCAGTCACAATGAGCTCAAGATCTAATCGGACATGTGTGAATATCTGCGTATTATTTTCTGTAAGAAGTCATTTGAACCATGTGTGAGAACGGCCTGGCCACAGTTTATTCAGTGAAATGAAATAAATATATAAAAAAACATTTAAATTTTGTATTAGAAAGTGTAACATGAAGTCTTATGTGGAACCAGGAAAGTCATGTAGATGCCATAAAAAAGTTCCCCATTACCTTTACATTGCCTTCATTGTTGTCAATGATGAATCAACAGGTAAATAAGTGGGGGGTGTCTGTTTCACGTGTTTCTGGGAGATCAGATTTTGAAAATGAAGTGTTTAGCTGCTTCATCCACTGCACTTCATTTCTCCCTATGAGGATTTTGTGGCTTGTTGAATGATGGACTTGATGCCTGCTCAAATGTGGAAACTTTCATACGACGCTTACTTCCCTCATGCTGCTTGTAATGGCAGCACTTTATGAGGCTACATGAGTTGAATATAAGGTATGAACAAATGACAGTTATGGCATTTCAACTGGAAGATTTATTTCTCTCACATTGAAAAAGTTTTAAGAGAAAAACTGCACAGATTTTTATTGATTTTGCTTCTTTACATTAAAACATTACATCCCCTTGTATTTATAGCTTTGTTAGACCGAATGTACTGAATCCTTCCATCTCAGCATGACCTCGTAAAATTCACTCATTATTTTAACACACTTATCTCCCCCATCTCCCTTTCTGTTTCTTTTGTTCCACAGCTTTTGATTTCTGAGTCCCATGAGGAAAAGTTGCTATAACTTAAATGTGTGATTGACAAGGACATTAATTATTTTGCTTGACTTGAGAGAAGTGCTGGCGGAGCTGAAGTGCTGAGACGTGCAGTAAAATGAATATTTTGTTCCACAATGCCTGACGAGAGCCCAGCTATTGCTTGTCATACACAAATTTGTGACGGTCAGCTAGAAGAACATCCACTGTATATGCTTGAAGGGCAAAACATCCATGAGAATCTGTGATCTTCCCCTTCAAAACAAGCTTTAATGCCTGGATATTTCAGCGTTTTACTTATTTGTTAACCTGCCTATAATACATTTTATTAGTAATATGTATGGTCACTGAAACAGTTGGCAAATGTCTTGAAATGTAGCCGACCATTACACTCTTTACCAAGAAACCCCAACCTCAAATGTGCATACCTCAAGCCACTAAGTCTACAAAATCAACAAATTTAGCATTACATCTCATCTTAGTCGTTTCATCTTGCTGATTTTAACATTTCATTATGCCCAATGTATTTTTCCAAATCCCGTTCGACTCCATTCCTGTTTAAAAAGTCAAACACGGACACATTTATATCGATTTATACTGGTGGAGCAGCTATTCACATGTAACTGTGTTTGACATCGATGTCTGAGAGGTTTATAAAGATCAAAGGCTAGTGCATTCAACCATCACTCAGTTGACATGCTTCATTTATTTGGGCCACAGACAAATTTTCTGTCCCAGATTCATCAGACAAAGCAATCATTTGTCTTCTTAAAATCAGATTTTAAAAAGAGGACGTTTTTTCGCAAACAGTCAGCAAAACCAGTAAGCAGGTAAAACACAGTAACACCTCCTGTATTCCCACCCCTCAGCCCACTTTATTGTATGCACCAATCGTCCCCTACACTCCCAGAGCAGGGAGACCTCATTAAGGCAGGTTAAGGCAACCCACTAATGGCTCCTCTCAGTGCTAATAACATGGGGTCACCTAATATTACACACTGCTTTGTTCCATTCATCAAGCTATTTATCGTGTATTATTAACAGCAAGGTATCGTGAAATCACGGCAGTAATCATAGTAATGCTCTCGTGGGTTAGGTTAAGACAGGCAGCACTCAGAGTGTTAGAGGGTGACTTACAATGGGCAGCAGAGAAGAGCTCCCTCCACCTAATGAATATTTCACTGCAAACTGTTATATGCCATACCAAAGCAGCATGAAGCTCCGATGGAGTTATTTGTAAGTGAGGCAGGAGCTAAGATGCTGGTTTTTGGTTTAACGAAAAAAAAAAAGAAGAAAAGCATTTTTTTGGTCTTGTTTGTTTTACTGTAAGCGTTCAGCAATTAATGTCATTCAGACATTTGTGCTGAATGAAGGGATGAATTAATAGGAAAAAACATCTTTTCATCACAACATTAGAAACAAGGATTCCAAAAGGGTTCTCTGTTAAGGGCAGAGGTGCAAAACCATTTGTGTCTAAAAATCCCTTTTTCATTGAAAAAGTCTCTCAAGAGTTCTATGTAAAAATAAGGGTTCCTATAGGAACTCCTTTAATATAGAGACTTCTTTTTGAGAGTTACTGTAAAGAATTGCTCTCATCAGTTCTCTCATTAAAACTAAAATGTCCTGTCATGTCATCGACTAGTTAAATGTATCGCATCGTTTTTTAAAACAGTTTTCCAAGACTGGCTTTGAACCCCAGTCTTCATGACAGACAGCAGTGGTGACATGTCATCTGAAGAGTTGAACCCTGGGGCTGACTTCTAGCATCATTTTTACAAGAGAGCCAATCAACTGCCACAGTGTAGACGACACAGGAAGCCATGGCCCACAGACAGAATTTTGGGGGTTTGCTTCGGCCAGGTAGCATGGGGTTCCAGCCACCGATGCTTTCCAGGAGGTCACGTCAAACACCATATGGGTTCATGATGAAGCATGTGGTCTGGCATAAGCTTCAATGAACCTGACCATGTGATCTACACTGTGGCTACCGATTTGTTGTCATGAGAATGGTTCCAGAAATCTGCTCCATGAGTAGCCATATTGAAACATTGATGCATCTTTTATTTACCTGAATTTGGTAGATTATCATGGTAGTGGATATGGACATAATTAGAAGGAATTTCCACCGTTTAATTTCACCACCATGTAAAATGAATTTAGTATGGGATTAGGTTGAGGAGTATTTTGTCTTGGGAATCTATTTTGACGCGATTCTTGGCATGTAGAGCCTAGGAGCTGGCTGCCCGGTTGGTTGCCCAGCAGGAGCTGAGTGGTGGTTTCCATATGAATTACACCTTCTTAAACAAAACAGGTGTGACATGTCAATGGTGAATACTATTCACTCATGTGACCACCTGTGTAGGAATTTAGATTAGAAGCTGAGTGTGAGAACATCTGAAACCTCAGAGAATCAAGGTAAGTTAAAACTACTATCTTATTTCACCAAGCGTGATATACATTATAGATTGCATTCATCCACCTGACGAGGACATCCTGGGGTTCCCGGCTTGTCTGTTTGTAACATTGCTGATTCCACCGACCTATGCTTGCCTTGCCAGTCTTTATTCCCCACAGGACCAATATAACCTTTCCCCAGAGACTATGTTCTCATTAATCATCATTGTGTAAGAGTCATGAATAAAAACGATTTGAATAAAGCAGGATGCTTTTTTCGGCAGTACTATTTCGGATGGACTCTGTATACAATGCTTTTGTTGTCTAATAGTTTTACCTTATGTGTTGCATCAATTTATTTCTATAACCGTTAAAAAAATAAGAGGGTCATTGTTGAAATCCTCATGTCTCTCTGTGGGATCCAAATGAAATCCTTGGAATCCTTAAAAATAAAATGGTTCTGGTTATAACTCCCAGTAAGGATTACTGGTGGAGCCACTACATCATTGCAGGGTTTGGTGTAGGACTTCTCATAGTTGGTTCTGGGTGTAACCCTTTATGATAGGCTTCTGTCAGAGCCCTCTGAAAAGGTTTCAGTTAAAACCCTGACAAAGGTTCCCCCTATGAAGACAGGCCAAATAACCTTACAATATATGGTTATAGGCAGCACTTTTTTCTCTAAGACTGATAGCTCTTCAGAATATGAAGCACGCTGTCACATCACATGCAGACCTTCTCTAGACTTTAAGAATCTTGCCTTGGTTGTTGTAATGGACAACACTGCAATGCCAAGCAGAGAAACTGATGTGATTTAGCATAATTTGAATAATGGCATTCATGGAAATGTGCAAGAGTGATGAAATTTTAATGGAGCTGGGGATAACACAACTGCTCCTCAATTACAATAGCTTTCTTCAAGACTCTGAGGAAGCAATCGTAACTTGGCTTATTTCATTACCGTACTATCAGTTGTTTTATTGAACTCACTTAATTACTATGGATATCCTTATTGTTGCAGAGTAAGAAAAAAAATCAGCAAATCCCCATTTTCTACCTCAAAGGCAGTTCTGTCAGCTCCATTTTAAACTGGTGTTTGTTAAATCTAGAAATTGTTACAGCTACATTGCTGCATAGATCAGTTGCATACTCACTGAATGAAATCTGCATGATATAAAACCGAGATTGTAGAGATGGTTGTGTTGAGGTTAACACAACAGCAGTCACTACAGCACTAATGCGCATTCAATGAATGTTCATTCATTCTGCACCTCAAATGATTTTCACTGTTCACATGAAAATAAGCTGTTTGGACAACAGTGAGGATGAAAAAGCAACCTGGTGTTTTTTTTCTTAAAACAAAGATCTCAGTTTAGCATCATGGGATCACATGTTGGCAATTATTTTTGGCAGTCCTCAGCCATGTTTCAAAGATGCCTGTGATGAGTGTAATTTGCAGATGCCGCCCCAACTGTCTGGTGCAGATGCGGGACTATGGGTGAATTGCACAACCGAGTGCTTTCATCCAAGCAGATTTTTTGTATTTAAAACATTTTCCAATGGTGAAGATGATAAATACCTGTAAAACCTTTTTTTTTATTATTAACATTTCTTTCAGTTACTAATTTATTAAGAAGGTGGAACATTTTTAAGGTTGTTCTATAAGAAGCTACTGACTCTCTAATGTTTATGTAGACTAGCAATGCAAACTAATTACAGTTCAAAGGTTTGCCTTCAGTCATAAAAGGAGCAGTGTGTATAGAACTGTGTAAGCCTTGAGCCACAAGTTCTTTATATTTTGCTTCTAGGGAGCTAGAATTTGTTGTAAGCTTTTAAAGACATCTTAAGAATTACTTGTCCAGGGTTTATATAGGTAATTTATTAATTTTTTATTTTAATTTTTTTGTCTTTAAAATATTTTCTTTGGTAATTAGCTGTTTTTCTTTTTTTTTTTTTTTTAACAACTTTACATTAAGAGCAGGGGAGTGGCGAGCGG
>JBBDHI010000001.1:26916474-26932607 GCA_037177115.1 Craterocephalus stercusmuscarum
AAAATACCGAAGTCAAATTCCTTGTATGTGTTCACGTACTTGGCAATAAAGCTGATTCTGATTCTGATTCTGATTCTGATTGTTGGCTAACACCTTATTAAAACTCATTAAAACAGTTTGGATGGTTGTGCTGCAAACAGATGCAGCAGTTGCTCCTCTGACAAAGCAGCTGCTCAAGCTGTGTTTGCTGTAGTATTAAACCAGTGTTGCCATTAGTAACCAAAACCACGACAAATCGGACTGTACTAAAATCATAGGGAGTGCATAAGAACATAAGAAGGGGCGTGGAAGTCTTCGTGAGTTACTGTACTTCCACGACAGCAGTCTCCTGGGCTATAGGCCGTATTGTGCCGTATGGCTTCCATTGTCTTTGTTGTGCCTTCTGCTGTTAGGGAAGAGAAGGGGTTAACAGTCAGCCAGGGGGCTATGTGCATCTCTCCAGTGTACACAGCTGGTGCCATTTCATCACACACATTCTAAACATATCCAAACACAACTTTAGATATGTGCGTGTGTGTGTGTGTGTGTGTGTTTGTTAGGGAGGAGGGGTGTAACCTTAGAGGCCTTCTGCTTTGTCAAACTCAGCAGTTGATGGATACGACTCCAAGGTGCGTGTTAAATGTTTAAATGTCCAAGAAGTGAATAGCTGATGTGTTTTGCTGAGTCTTTTAATTGTAGCTTGTCAAGAGATGTAGTTCAGCAGATTTATTAAACACCTAATTTTCCCACTGAGACCGTAGTGTGTTATTTTTAGTCAGCCCGCTGGAAGACACACACTGTAGTGAGAGTTCTTGCCTCTAAGAATGGCTGCTCTGTGTGGCCGACCACACTACATGCATGTCTACATAGAGTAAATGTTCACATTTTGTTAATGCAAAGCTCTCCATTTCCTGCTAAGGGTTCTTCAGAACTGACTGATGATTTGTGAGCTCCAACAAGGATGCATGTGAGGCAGGGGCACACATAAGGCTTACAGTAACAGTAACACTCTGATGTGTGCAGCATTGCTTTATTACTCCTTTTTTTGTGCGTGCATTGTGTTATACGAAAACAGTCCGATGATTGTGGACCAAAAGTCTGAACTTGCGGGAAACATAAGACCAGGTCGCCTGGTCTGTTTATGAGGGGTCGTGACAAAAGCTCTAAAATCTTAGACAGACATAGACTGTTACCCAGATCAGCTCTCGTAAAGACCGTCTGCCATCGCTGCTCATAAATCAGGTGCGTTACATCGCCTCATGCATTGTTCAGCGTGGTTCATTTAGGAAGTACTCACACTCTGAAGTTGTTTCTCAACTGGTGGCTTGTGGACCCAGTGGGGCACCACATGGTCCTTTGACTCGGCAGTTGACAGAGATCAGCTGGGTTTTACTGAAATGATCTTAGCTTTTGATCTCATGACCCATGAAGATGAAGAGCCATAGAGTTATACCAGTTAAATAATCTACACTATGCTGATGGTTGTTATACAGTAGGCCTACCATAATCCTGTTTTTCCTCTTTCAGTGGTACTAATAGGACTGATAAGACAAATACACACATTGTTGAAATGTCCACAACATTGGTACACCATCAATCACACCAACCAAGTCACTTTTGAGAGTTATTTTATTTAAAATATATTGAAAAGGAACACAAGCTTTCCATTTAATCATGTAGGCTGACTTCCCCCTATTATTTGTTGCTTGGGTAAAAATAGCTTCTTATTTTAACCTTTTTTTACCCCTTCAAAACATGTTTTACAAGATGAGTTGCACTTTTCTGTCCTCATCCTAGATTCATTGAACTGGATCTGCTGATAAATACCATGGTTATAACAAAAGCTACATATAGTGTTACCAGTACAAAGGTTAGTTTACCAGTGATGTGAGTGACGTTAGCTCTGTTTATGTCCAGTTTATTCACATGTTTTTTACGTGACCTTTTTTACGTGACAGAATAAACGTACTGTCTTTTGTGCCACAAAAGCAATGTCCAGAAACTTCATCGACACAGTCAGACACTGAACTCATCTACGAGACAATTGTTAAACTATCTGTAGCACCCTGACAAGAAGAAAAGGAAGATTTTTTTTTTTTCCAGTTCAGTGAACTGGGGTGGGGGATTTGACGATCTTTAGATAAAACTTAACACAAGCACCAAAAACACTGGGCTTACAAGAGTTATGCTTAGCTGTGTATATAAACCGCATGCCAGTCGCATGAGGAAAGTAAATCTGAAGTTGGGGTTAGTTTATCTTGTAAGGTCATAAGTAAATAACCTCCAGGAGCAATTTTGAAGGAGCCATTTGATATGTTTGTGAATTCAGCAGCCAGTTAAATCAAAGCAGAGCTCTCACTGGTGATATTTTTCAACTGTGATCAACTTGCTTTAATCTGGTTTTGGCTCACTACATCTTTGACAGCCTCAACCTTGCTGACTTATAAAATGGAGAGGGGATATAAGAGGGGAGGGGGGAGAACTCCCCATGCCCCAGAAAACTGCTTTTACTGTGAATTAAGCAGTTTTCTAAAGGAGCAGTCAATCACTTCTGGTTGGCTGATTCAATAAGTGTTGTGTCCCTTTAGTGGTGTGCCTGGCTGTTAAGACGCATTCATTTTTAAAGCTTTCCAGAGAGGCAGCCATTCCATGTTTCATAGATTCAATGTCCAATTCTCTTAATGGGCTCACAAACTGTATCAAAACACTCTGTTTTCCTTTTAACTTGACTTAAGCTCTTGGCTCTTTTCAAGGAGAAAACATCACTGACAAATGCCCTCCTTCTCACACTATCAGGGGTAATATTTTAAAGCCAGAACCAGCTCAATGATTGCTTCAAACTTCATTTTGAGGTACTTTCTTCGAGCTGCACCTCCTGTTTTTATTGCTTTACTTTGCTCTAAGTAAGCTTCCAGCTGAGAAAATGTAGAGTATTTTTTTTTTTTCAGATTTGAGACATTATTTCTGAGAAGCTTGCATCACCCTAATAATGTCAGGCAAATTATTGCCTGTGTAAATTTATTTAGATTTTACTCTGTTCAGCTGTGAGGGTTCAAACCGAAGCAGTTCGCTCACAGAAACTGAACTCACTGTGCCGGCAAATCTGCTTGTATCACGTTTAGTTAAAATTTCCTTGTCGTTATAATGGCACAGGCTGCAGGTGTGTAGTATTGCATGTTACACAGTGTGATTAATCCTCTCTTTTTCTCCTGCCTCCCCTCCTCCCTCCTACATCACACATTCCCATAATGCAGCCTGTTTCCAGGTTGCACCAAAAGGCCTGACAATAGTAGCAGGTGTGCAAATATCCCTCAGACCCTTTGGACAAAGAGCCTAAATAATGCGGGTAAATAAAACTTTTATTTGAATAGGCAAATAGTTGGCTTGTTGGAGTGACCTGCTCCAGAGTTCAAGAAAGATCACATTCAAGCTGAACTTGTTTATTACACAACAGAATTTGCAGGCCATTACTTTAAAAACCATGCAAAATAAAGCAAACAACTTCAGTTTTGTTAAATCTTGTGGGGATTTCCAGCAACTCCTCTTCAAATACAAAGTCTGTTGCAGTTGGATGTAAATGTCTATCTGAACAGTAACGACCAAAGCAATAATGCAGCAGCCTGTAAACCTGCTTCATCTCCTGAGCGGGGTTTAATAGTCTCCAAGAATTGGAAAGCTGCCATTTCAAACTGCAGCACTGTGATTGGATCCTTTATATACTTGCGCAGGACTTGATAAGAATCCTTTGACATGAGTTCTTTTTTTTTCCATAACTGTTCAGTTTGAATGATACAGAGATTTCAGCGCACTGACAGATGTTTAGTCCTAGAGGAAAATGAAACAGCTGTTTCTAGAAAAATCTGTTTGTACTCAAGTGTTGCATCAGTGCTGTGTTTTGTCAGAAATGCCTGTATTCTGTGTGGAACAACAGTAAAGTAAGTCATAACAGTAAGTTATATTCCTACTCTCTAATTTCCTATCACCCCATCTTCCTTCCCCAGTCAGTAATTTATCACCAGTTTTTACAACCTGTTGTGCCATTTCTCACCATAAAGAACTTTTGTGTTTGTGCAGACTGTGCAAACGTGACCCGAGGCATGAGGCACGACACGTTGAACTTTTTCAATATTGATCTAAGATTGTAATCTATTCCTAACCCTGAACCAAGAGCTTTTTATGGTCGCCTTAGCTCAACCATAAAGATGTTAATCATGGTTTGGTTGTCAGGACCGGATCCTGTAGGGAATAAAAGTCGGAGATGCTCTGCTTTAAAAACAAAATAAAACAAGTCCTAGTTGACTCATCAGTCTTACATCATTCTTTTGGTGATAATTGCCCATCAGTCGCCTTTATTTAAATGAGTGCCGCACTCAGCGTGTTACTGAAATATCACTGCTTTCAGATTTCATCTGAGAGCTTTTCCTTTTGATGAAAATCATGCAGTATTCATGAGTCTGCCTGGTTTTTATTCAGTTACACAATCAGAAGGAACAATGCACATGGCCTGTGTAAGAGCTCTTGCCACATTATAAAGGTCCGATCCCCAAAACCTCTAAATGGGATTATGAATGAGGTTCGTGAAATTCTTGAGCCGACTTCTAATATTTTGGGAGTTGAGGTCGCGGCTCATTCACAGCATGTCCTTGTTTACTGTGATGTGTGTGTTTCTGCTGGCTTATGAGCTCTCACATGTGGTCATACTGTGGGATGGCAGAAGTAGAAACAAGATCAAGGTCTGTGAGGCCTGGGTATTGGCAGGGTTTCCCTGGCTGGACAGCCGCTGACAATCCTTTCAAATGACATTCCTTCCAGGGAAACTGATCTAGTTCCTCATCATTGGATGTTCTGACTCATGGTGTAATTTTTCAAATACCTGCACAACCTTGGGAAAGGATTTTTATTTATTTTTTTTTAGAAAAACCTCCACATTTTCTTCTCTTCCCCTGCTGATAAACAAGAGTAGAAACTGAATGATAACACAGTTGTAAAGGCATTACAGGCAGCTGATTAAAGAGTTAGGTTGGAGTTAGCCAAGGTTAACTGTCCATAATGAAACACTTTGAAAATAATGATACGCTGCATGGTTTTATGAAGGTTTGTGGCTGCTCCGCTCAGCAGAGCTGACCTTCAGCAGTTCCACAAGCTAATCGGAGCGATCCCCCTGCACCCCTGTAGTTTCCAGACTCCATTAGCTTCTGATATGAATCCAGAAGAGCAGAGCTCACACAAGCTCTTCCTCTGAAAACCTCCTCGTGTTTGAGGTGGCTAGTACCCATCTTCACTTTCAAGTGCCTCCATGAGATATGTCTTTTAGCTCCTGCTTTGATTTGGGAATGTGTATAATGCCGTACAGCGTGGCTGTCAGCAGAGACTGTGAAAGAATCATCGTGTGAACAATTTTACATCACTCCAGAGTACTTGTCATCTCTTGTGGCCAGTTACGAAAACAGCTGCATAGTTTACACCTGGCTTGTTTTGATCATATCTTTGCCAGTATGTACGAAAAACTGGCTGCTGTCCACACTGCACCCTTACTGCATACATGTTTCCAAAAAGAACCATTATTAGCCTTGCCTAACAAAGTCCTGCAAGATGCTGGAAGATATTTGGAAACAGAATAAGCGGTAGGTTTGTCTGTCTGAGATGTGCTGGGCTTCTTATAACGATTAGCAAAATTATTTTTCCTACAATAATTAAGTGTTTGCTAAAGCTACTTTGTGTATACAACTCAGTCTGTAGATTTTATTTGACCCATGCTGATACAGAAATAGCTTCTCTAAACGTTTCATTGAGTACTTTTGCTGATCTTTGCTTTATTGATACTACGCAAGTTTGGTGGGCACTTGACAGTGTAAACGGTTGTATTATCCAGATTCTTGGCATACAAATTAAAATTCCTGCCATCTTTACCTGAATTAGAAGTTTGTTTCCTCCAGCCATGTGCGATCACAACACCATTATTGACACAACTGCCATGTAAAAGACAAGCCGATGCTCTGTATCCATGGTTGTCAGGTGTGGACATTTTCTGAAGAATATGTCCCCAACAGGAAGTAATTAACAAATAAGAATAATTGCCAGGTTCTTTCATCCATCACCACAGTATCTCATAACAGGCAAGCTTCAAGCAGGAACAACAAAGTCGTACATAAATCAAAGTAGTTTGCTTTGCCAAGCCAGAACCCCCTGGGAGGCACCTTGGTGCTTAATTAAAATCCAGAAGGATCATGTTTTAAATGTAGGTGAGCGATCACTGCATAACAATGACAAACCATGCCCCAGAGCATTAGTGGTGTGTTTTGGAAAAGAATAACAGTGTCTTTCTTTTTTTTTTCTTTTTTCCTATACAAAATAAATGATATTTACTGTGAAAGGGGGGAGATTTGTTTTCAGTGCATTGCAGCACGGGGATTGTTTCAGATACAGCCTTTCCTGGCTGCCAGAACCTGCCAAAACCAGGACTGATATATTAATCTCATAATTACCCACACAGGATTAGAATGAAACAGCTCATTATTAGACATTATTTGATGGCTTACCCTTTCAGTGCGCTGTTTATCAAGCCTTTTTTTTCTATAGCTTTGCAATTGCTTACATGTGCAAAGCCAGCACCAGTTTATAACACTGGAGTTGTCAAAATGTCACAAAGCGTCACCTCTCAAACATATCAGAGCAGATAGACCAGACTTTTGAGAGGAATTTGGAAAACTTGTTATAAGAATAGGAGATGTGAGATTTAGATGGAAAGTCATCTAAATCTTGTTAAAGTCACCCAACATGAGCCACCACAAGCCACCAGTCTTAACCAACAAAGCAAGACTGTTTTAGCAAAAACCCCTGAGCACATTAGATTGTGCAACGATGCATTTAATTGCCTGTGAGTTTAGATTCAACTGATAAGAAGAAATTGTCTCTTTTTTTTTTACTTGATTTATAACATGGTATTTTTGTAAATTCAGAGTAATGATGCTTTTAGTGTAATGAGGTTTTTTTGTTGGCATATTAACTCGGAGGAAAAGCTCTCTAAAAACATGCAAAAGGTGCCAAATGGTGAAACTCGTAAAAGGGTTGCAAAATACTGTTATACCTATAAAACTTCACATCCTTTTACTAAATTAGAAGTGGCACATATACACTTGTATTAGCATTATCTATATTGTGTGGTTTTATGGGATAGAGACAGTTGTGGTCCCTGAGGCTATACTTGTCCCCAGTGTTTGAGTTTCCAGATCTGACGTCTCTGCACTGACTGGTCTCTGGGCTACAGCCAGTGATACAGTGGAAAATGATCAGATGAAAGACGAAGTGGATTCACATATTTCTGCGGAGGGCAATTGGAATATAAACTGTCCTACATATAGCTGTTTCTGCAAGCAACATAATTCTGATGGGCTCTGGCTCTAAGAAAAGCCAAAAAAAAGGGAAAACATTAAAAAGGAGAATGTGTGTAGTTATCAGCCGGAAAAAGAGAGAAAAAAACCTCATGACATCATGATTATTTTACTGTTGTACTGTACACTCCAGCAGTTCTATAGGATCAGCTGGAACCTGCATGAACGGCATAACTCCTGATTTAAGGTGTGAGGGGGAAAGTCAGGGGAGAACAGCAAACACAAGGGCTGTCAGTCATTGTGGCGAGCTAATTGGGTCGATCTCTTTAGCGAAGATGAATGAAGAGATTAACTCTCCCTATGTGTCCAGTGAATCTCCCCCTCTGGCTGCAGGTAAATTAGCCCATGACAAGTTGACAGTGGGAACTCTGTTCTTCACTCCGACTTAGAGCTGCAGTCGGTGTTTTACAGCATGGCTCCCCCTGCTGAAGTCTTTTTGTTTTTCTCGTCACCGTTTTTCTTTTTCCTTTGATTTAATTGAATTCGTGACATTTGTTCACAGGGTTTATTGCCTTATACGACCAAGTCATTCATATTTTGTAACGTATGGCTGCATACAAAGAGCATGGAGTCACATGCCGATGCTTTCTGCAGGCCATATACAGTGGCAAAGAATTGGAGAAGCGGGTCAAACAAGCCTAATGAAGACAGATTAAGAGTGATAGGACAACATGTACGCAGAAAGGTTGCAGGTGCAGAGCAAACTGTGCTCTGCTCTCATTTATTTTAGTAGAGAAACTCACAGCATGGTCTTAAAATAGAGGTCAAGACTCAAATCCAGAAAATGTCAGTGACCCCCTTTTTTAGCAGCTTGCAAAAGAGAAATGGGCTCAAAGTGCTGGGAGAGAGCTTTGATCGAAGAAGCAAAGCGTTAGGGCTCCAAATGTACAGATACAAAGAGTACCATTTATTTCCAGTTGTATATAAAGAGTAATATCATAGTTGTGTGCTTGCACACTTCTGCACACCTGTACTTTCCATGTGCTTTAACTGCATCGTGCATATAATCTGCAGTGCAAGACTTGAAACTTGAAAACGTTTCTTCCGGTTGCATCCGTGCAGAACTAATTGGCCACACACTGACATGTGTCATCAAACACAAATAATTTTGCCATCAAGGTTCCTTATTGTTTTCTCCACATGTGATTACTTTGCTAAGTCTCTCTTCAAAAAGTGCTACTTAAACACAAAGCAGACCCTCCGGTTTTCATGTGCCTTTGCTCTGCAAACACTGTCGAAAGATTTAGCATTACGACTAAATGATGCGTATTTTGTCTTTGTTCCCGATCTCTATAACTGTCAGCGCAATGATATGGAATCAAAGTTGAAGCTTAGTGTTTGTAACTACTCAAAGCTAGTGTCTTAATCTCAAACTGCTTATGAAGTAGGAAATGTTAAAAGTGACATTTTGAGTTTAAATACAGTTAAAACACTCGTGAAGCACTTAGCCTGACGGTGGCTGTCACA
The DNA here is from genome assembly GCA_037177115.1 of Craterocephalus stercusmuscarum. Lineage (NCBI taxonomy): Eukaryota > Metazoa > Chordata > Actinopteri > Atheriniformes > Atherinidae > Craterocephalus > Craterocephalus stercusmuscarum. Next base: position 26,925,312 of record JBBDHI010000001.1, read on the forward strand.
AGAAAAACAATGTCTGCGACTCAGCAGCTGTCAGGTTTGCTAATGATGTCCTGGTGTGCTGTCAATCTAGTAGATGAACGGACAATAGTACGGCAAGGAGAAAAATGCTTGAAACAGCTAATTGCTTCTAAGAGCTCACTCAAGCATTTGGTAACTACTCTGTATTCACAGATGTCTTTTCCAGCTGCTATTTCATTATAGACCCGAAAGACATTACACAAGCAGTGCATTGGATTTCTTTTTATGAGCCTATGTTGTTGCACATCAAGTATTTATGATTATAGGTACATTATTGCAACCACATTTGGAAGAGAATGGCATGTGTGGAAAGGGCACAAGGCACAGCATCTATATCTGCATTTTCATTATTTCACCTAATCTGCCCTGTCGTTCCGTTAATCTCTGCCAACTTGTTGATTGTCAGTTTTGGAGACACATTTCTGGAGAGGAGCCCGAGAGTATTTGCAGCCGGACCTCTGTCAGTAGCGCCAAGCAACACAGCCACAAATTGGAATGTGGTACAGTTCTGGGAAAGCAGCCAAGATTTAAATTAGACAATAACCTCTGCTCTCTCTATATTGCCTCTCTTTTCCAGCTGCAGGCCTAGCTATTTGTTTAATACAGTCAGCCCTGTAGTATATAATAGACTGATATATGAGTCACCGCTCAGCAGTTTGTGCTTTTCAGATTTATAGAGATTGAACAACCGGCTGGTTTGTGCTTACTATGGTCCTCTGGTAAGAATAACAGGAAAGACACAGGTTGCACATTGCCTTGCAAAGTGTAGTCACAATACACACAGGAAGCTTTGTAAAAATCTTTAACAAGACTAAAAAACTTTGATTAACTGAGATTTAGCAACTTTCAGCTGACTGCAATCATACGTTTCACTTTGGTTAAAAGGATATTTTTTCTTTATACAATATGACTCGGTTTATCTCATAGGATATTGATGTTCTCATTGTGTCTTGCTCTTGCATGGTTCAGTACAGTAGAGGAATGGCTCCGTTGTGGCTTTTTGCAGCGTGAATTGTAAATGTGTGATATAAATGACTATTTATACACAAAAATCAAATATAGTCTTTTTCTGACACTACTAGGTAAGAAATAGATGACTGCTTTGAGTCCATCACTAAAAGCTCTTGACTGTGCACATTCCCAAAGCCATTTATAATGAGAGTATTATCCAGTAATGGCACGGGGGGAATAGAAAAATGCATCAGTGCTGCTAGAGCAATAAGAGAGAGCTCCACTCCCTGCAGCTTTCAATAGAGCTTTATGTGAATCCAAGTCCCAAGGCTCCTAGCCAGCTGACAAACCAGGAGAGGTAGCTCAACCATCATCATTACAGCCACCGAACACAGACCTGTTTTGTAGAAAGCTCATCATCCTGTCTGACATTTAACTATGTAATGTTTAAGTTCTTAGCTTTCCTAACCGCACAGCAGCTTCCTGATGTGTTGTGGAAGAATGGCGAGCAGAGCAGAGTATGCTTCGGTCAAAATCCACACCTCCGATACCATCTTGAGTTGGAGTTGCATCAAAGCTGTTGAGAGTAAACAGCCTTGAGACATGGCTTAACAGTAAAAGCAAGACAACACCAGCAAGCCGAGCCTTTCTCATGTTGCTTCCTCAAGAGCTGCGTGTCCATGCAACAGCGGCCTTTGTGAGAAAGCTACACCATGTTTCTGAGGCCCTCTCCTTCGCTTAAGCTCCTTTGTGGCCGCGGGCCAATGGCATTGCACCCCACCAGATCAAAGATGGAACCCCATTTAGCTTGTGCTTTCTTTTAGGATTTGCTCTTAAAAGTAAAGAGTTTTAACAGCTTGGTGGGGGGAAAGTGGGATGTTGGATGTTGACCTGCATGGTACTGAGACTGCTGGGCTCAGAGTATTGGTCCATTATGACGAATGCTGAGACCATCTTTGTTTTGGCAGTATTTGCAGGGCTTAGGCCTCACAGGAAAAACGGTAGCCGTGGTGAATGTCTGTGTAATTGAGTGCTTTTGTGCAACATGGCAGTGTTGATTGTGGCTCTGTTACAAAATTAGTGATTGTGCCTCAACTTAAAAAGTTTGCTTTTGAAATCATGATAAAGAACAGTTGGCTAAAAGTTGTTTTATTTTTAGCCACACAGGAATTGTGGTCCTAGTGTTGGTAATTCTTTCTTGTTGGAGAGTCAGCCCACCCATTTGGTCTTTACTGAAATAGCCCAACAACTGTGGAATGGATTTCTATGGAAGGTTTTTCTTTTTTTGGCACATATTCACGGTATCCTGTGAGTGAATCCCAGTAAGCGACAGGTTTCCACTATTGTTAGACTGATGGGGCATTTTAAACATTTCTGTTACCATTAAGCTACTTAATTTATAAACCCAATATCATCACCATCATCAGGTCATTTTTTGAAAAAAAAAAAAAGCAAAAAAAAAAAACAATTTTCTACAATTCTTGGCTTTATCACCAGTTTCTTGCAAGACCAGTCATTAGTTTAGGCTTGCATTTCAGCACTTGCAATTGAACATTATATCCCATTACCTGCACAGCAGCATGATTTCTTTATTAGACTGATAACTTGCAGATATTAGCACTTAAAAACAAATCGATGCCTGAGTGCCCAAATGCACCCTGACTGCACAATTGACATGCCTATTGGGAGAGCTATTATTAAATTTCAATTTAAAAGTCCAGAGAACACTTATGTGCGATAGTCACTGCAGTAGTTCCACTGAGGTGGAACTCCGCTGCGGTCAAATGTGTTCTAACAGACACTATTACCAAAGCAAACGTAGAGTGTGCTAAAAGTTAACTTTTTTTTTTTGTGATTGGCATTTCTGCCTGAACTAACACATGAAGTGATGCAGAAAACTCAATCTATCGTATTCAGAAATACTTAAAAAGACATGCAAACATCTCACAAATGCTTTTTCTCCGTGGTCTGTTTGTGTCTGCATGTTATCACTCTTGTACACCAAGTCTGTGCTGAATATAAATTTAGCCCTAAGGAATATGCTGAAAGCCCAAACTATAGTTTGCCTTTTACTGTCTTTCAACGCTGCCATAATGGCGAGCCAGCCTGAAAAAAACACAATGCATATTTGCTGAGCTGTGAAATCGCTTGTGAGTTTTTTTTCCTCCCTTTTTATTTTCATAGTTAAGCTTGTCATTTTGGTTGGATATGCAAACTTAGGTTCATATGCCGTGACAGAATTATAATGTTCGTGTACCATGAAGAGTAATTTGAGATATGGAGGCTGCGCTTTCGGGTTTGCACATGACCACCGCAGCTGTAGTGTCTGATATTTTGGAGAACTCAGTGATGAGATCATCTAAATATCAAGGGTCTGGATTTCACCTGCAAAACGTGTGGTATTTGTGTGATTACTGCCGGATAAATGTAGCAAACACAGGCAGTTTTGTGTGATATGGCTGCCAGGAAAGTGTGGTTATTTTCTGCCATTGCTTCTGCATCAATTTAAAGTGTTCCTCCAGGTTCATGTTTACTAAAGTTTAAACAAGCTGTGATGACACTGTTTGAAGCTGCAGTGGTCAGTGCGGTGTGTGAGAGAAATGATCGCCGCACAGCTTGAGCGTCTGTCATCGGCTTGATTCAGATCCTACATAAGACTTTTTCTCACAGCTCATCCGCTGCACTTCTGTACTTGTACCGCTTTTGAGAGGCGAAGAGAGAGTGAGATGCTTACAGTGAACTATCCTCAGTGCTATCTAATGTAGTTGAGGACTAGCAGTCTTAATGCTGGAAGACAGTGCTGGGCTGGGGGAGTAATGATTTTAGCTTTAAACTGAATTACCAATCGATCGGCCTGCAGATCAGAACACCGCTTGTGAACTGACTGTGTGGACACGCTGTGTTGTGGAGTCACTTTACAAATTGACTGCTGCACACATAGGAGAGAATGTATCTATATATGTCAGCTTGGCTCTGCATGCACAGTGGTCTGCTGGGTGTGAACAGGCCTTGTGATCACCAGTGAGAGGCCACTGCTGAGTGTTGATGCTGAACTGGGCTGTAAATATTTAGCGAGGAGGACTTCAAGAATCATAACAACTTTCTCAACAGCCCCCAACCAGGATGGCAAAAAACACATATAAATAAATGAATAGATAAAAGCTGCTCTTCTAAGGCTTCAGTCCTTTTCATTCAAAGAAGCTCAAACCTGGCGCCAGGCTGAGCTTTGAAGGAAATTGCATAAAATAATATATAGCAAAGTACTGCAGGTATTTAAGGATTGGAGGCTGAGTTTTAACTGTGGTGTTTTCACAGTCTTTTATGGAGACCACTGGAGAACGTATTAGCACAAGTGTCATGTTCCAGAGAACACATGCTAGGCTGTGATTACTGAGCTCAGGCTGAACTGTAAAATCACTTGTCAGCAGTTGATTTGTTTCTGGAAAAGCCTGGCCTCCTGATTGAATTAGTTTGGTGGTTTTCAGTGGGGAGCGAGAATGTGTCCAATTGGGTTATCGCTGACAGACAGCACTGATGTTGTGACTTTAAGATTGTACTGTATAAACCAAAGACTGCTTTAGTGAAGCTCATTCAAAAATCCAAAATGAGAAACTCGTACATATTTGTTCGTTTGTATGGTATATTTAAAAACGTGTTTTTTTTAGTCTTTTAATTATTTGAAAAAGCAAATTTAACATTAAAATAAATAGAGATGGGGTTTCTGATACAATTCTGGTATCTAAATTTGGATATCTGCAGATACTTGCCAATACCAAATCAGTTTTGAGGCTTCTGTAGGCTACCACTTATCACTTATAATAGGGGAGCAACTGATAAACAATCCGACTTAAATGTTTTCCCAAATAATTTTGTAGAAAAACCTTCTAAAGTTAAGCATAGACAATGTCTGCAGTTGCCAGTCTAAATGAAAATAAAGGTGGTATCTACAGCTTTGTTTAATGTTGAAGAGAATGTGTTGAAAGGGAACCAGGATGCTTCTGATTTGTCTGGGTACACTGGATTGTCTGACAGCATTGCAGATGGATTGTGTGCAGTACCTTCTATACCACATTTCTTGTTTACATATTTTGTACTTTCTCACCACCTCAATCAGCAGTTTGTTGCATTAGTGAAAATGAGGATGTAACTCTTTCCTTTTCATGCTTTTCCACATTAACCACACCCACCTCAAGTGTCCAACAAATCAAACAACACTTCTCGGAGCCCGGTGAGAAGAAAGTTCTGCCAGCCCAATGTGTCAAACTGTCCTGAACAACGTCCACGAAAACAAAATGACACCAGCTGGATTGGATCTTGTGGCCTCAAGAGTAAGAATAAAGCTCTTACTTCTCACGGAGTCTGTGAGAGCTTTTATTGCTCAACATGTCTGGAACTTCTTTATGGAGACGAATAGCAACGACTTCAAGTTCAGTTTGAAAACTCTATTAACAGGACTGTGTTATTTGCTGATGTTTAAAATGCAGAAGTAGAGTTTATTTACTTCCGGTAGATAGAAGATTAAAGTGGATTAAATATAACTAGAAACATTCAGAGAGCACAGACCTCTGCCAAGCCATTGCAGTTTTTTAATATATTTTGTAAATGATTATGGGCATTACTTCTGAGTTTAAAGTTTTAATGGGAAAATGATCCCTATCTCCCCAAATAAAGAATCGTTTTCAAAATTCCTGAATCCAGATGGTGATCCAGACCCACCATTCCACCCAAATCCTATCACTTGTTCCTTTTTCTATTTTTAAGATTTCCTGACAATTTTTATCTAAATCCATCCATAACTTTTTGAGTCATATCGCTGACAGACAGCCCAGCGCCGCAGAATACATGACTTTTCTGCCTTGGTGGAGGTAATGATTAGTGAAATGCGACACAAGCAAAGGCAGCTCATTCCGCATCAGATTTGTAGGTGCAGCTGTACGGTTGTGCTACGTCTAAACCAGGGATCTTCCATTCTGGTCCTTTAGGTCTGGAGTCCTGTAGGTTTTCAAAGTATCCCTGCTGCAACACACATTACTCAGACTTGAACAAGCTCTGCACAAGTCTGCTAATAACTGGTCAGGTATGTTGCAGCAGGGACACTGAAAACATGCAGGACTCCGGACCTCGAGGTCCAAGATTGAATATCCCTGGTCTAAACCAAGCTGTAGACTCCGGTGGAGAAATGTGAAGCCTGTGTACAAGTGACAAAAATTGCAGTTCCCCCCTCCTCCACTAAGGGCTGGCTCCGTGAGGGAGTCAGTCCTCATAGACTGCCATGTTAAAAAGGCCAACTTCACAGCAGAAATAAACGTGTTCATAGGCTTGTACGAAAAACATTTTACATTTGTGAGAACTGTGGGAGGAGTGATTTTTCTGTGATAGCTCATCTGTTTTAATGTTATTTAATCTTAAAATTCTTCATCATTTGGTCCTTTTGATTGACAGGGACCACATATCTGGCAGCAAGGAGACAGAAGGAAGTCCAACCACGGTCTTTAGCCAGCTAACAACGCACCTTTGCTTTAGCCCGCCTATCCCTGTTAGCTGGTTACCTTGGGGTTAGCTTGGTTAGCACAAACTAAGCTACAGGCTGCTCAGAGTTTTATTGTCAAGGAAATAATCATGATTTTACAATTATCACAAATATTCATTCATTTTCTTAACACTATAAATGTGTAAAATTAGATCTCTTATAGGGCTGTAACGATACTCCTAAAAGTATCGAGTATTGAAATAGCGATACTCTGGGCCACGATCTTGTATCGCGTGCCACGTGCCAGTATCGTGAAACAGCACCATATGCTGTAAGTATGATATTTCAAACGGTCTTACCTATTTTATCATTTTCTGGGAGTAATTTTAGTTTATCAATAAACTCCTCCTTTGTAAGAAGTCTTTAAGTCACATCAGCAATCAGATCTGTTGATATTTGACCTATTTCAGAGGTGGAATGGAGGGGGGTAGTGATTAGATCACATATACTTTTAACTCATGGTGCAGGGTTAGTACAAGCGGAGCCCCAAAGCATGCTGGGAAATATTCAAGCACAGCCATTTGGAGGACCAATCGTCTAACAGCTTTCTCTGCTCCGGGCCAATCAGAAAACAGCATCCGGTTGCGCCACTGAAAACGGCCCGACGTCACCATCTTTGACGCACTCTGCAAAACAAACAAACGGACACTGCAGTAAATCACATGTCTCAATTGAAAATGATAACTTATCGTCGTGTTTTTGGCTGTAGCACCCAGTCATACAGCAAGAAACACATGGAGGATTATTAAAAATCATGGGGACAATGCCATAAGTTGTCAGATGAAACCAGGCGCTTG